>MU223082.1:1459377-1538320 GCA_018584345.1 Thuja plicata | reverse complement strand
TTTATATATATTTGTTATCATATTAGTAATAAATAGATTTAAATATATTGTGATTAAATATATATTATATATATTGAGATTATATATATATATATTGGAATTTTGAAAAGAAAATTAAAAGTCATATCCTAATCTAATTTCAACAAATCCACTCTACACATAAAAATAATTCTTAGTCTGTGCAGTTGACAAGAAAAAGTCCACCTTTTAATGATTTTTCAAAAACGTGCAGTCTGTTCGAAAAACCCCACTGGCAGGATCTTGAAAAGCCTATAACTTGAGTTTGACTAACCCAAACGACGCCTAAGAGAGCTCGAAGCGAGATGACGAAGACTACAAACCCATGACAAGAAAGAAACCAAAAACAAAATACAAAAACCGGGAAAAACGAAAGAACGACCAAAAGACTAAATGCTTTGCAAGAAATGAAAACATAAGAAAATCAAGGGATGATTGATTTCCTCAACAAAACTTCTTGCAGAACATCGACCTCCTTAGAGAAAATCCTATCAATTGCTTGGGAGTTGCGTAGGGTAGTTCAATTTTGTGAATGCAAAAATAGAGGACAACAAAGATTATGCATATTCTTCAAGAAGTGGACTTTTTATTTACATTTGCATATTTAATCTGAATATATATGTTATTTAAAGTCACACTTTTTAGTTAACAAAATGTAAGGTGGGCTTTTTGAATGAAACTACATATGTAAAAGACAATGGGTGTCGATTTTGGCAGAGTGTGCATATTTTAAAACATATGTGAAAGCTTGCTAAAAACTAATTTTACTCCTCCTACCCTACGTTTTCCTCTTTAAAAGACACATGGTGGCGAATTTCATATGAATAGCATGTGTCTTTTTAAAAAGGGATTTTATATGCAAAAGTCTTCGAAAAATGCGTCTTCAATTGTACAAGACAAATAGTCGCGATTTTCTAAAAAGCTTCTAAAAAGTGTGTTTTCATCTTCTATATGCACATGGCATTGATTTTTATGGAGATCACATATGTGAAAGGCTTTTGAAAGCCCGTGATCTTTTATTAAAAAAACCGTGGCTTACTTTTCAAGTGAGGGGCATATGCTTCATATTGTTTTCGAAATATGTATGCTTATTACTCATTAAAAACGCACTTTCTACTTAAACCTACATGGCTTAGTTTTTAATCTCTTTAGCATATTGTGAAGGTTTTAAAAGCATATGTAAAAGCTTTTTAAAAGCCTGTGGTTTAACTTAAAGGAAGGCGTCATTTTTTATTCAAGTGACATATTTCAAAAGCATGAAAAACATATGTTCTTGATCTGTCAAAAGCCGTCGTCAAAAACAGTGGTGTTGTTTTAATAGCGATTTGCATGTCAATCCTCATGCGAAACGTTTCATTTAAACTTGTTTTCTATCCATAGAAGAAAACGCCTTTCTCCTCCAAAGAGTCATTTCACAAGAAGACATGAGAATTGTTCAACGATATAAGAGTGGGAATTGTACATTGTGGGGGCGAATAATAACCAATATTACATTTCCATTTGAACCATCCTTAGTGGGGTGATAATTCAAAGGGGAGATGTATCTCAAATAATCTGAGAAGGTGTTTTCTGATTTGATGTATATGGACCTTCATTGAAGCAACTTGTATCAAGGATGTTGATGCGCAGATAAGTATCTATTATCCTTGAATATTACATTTATCTACTCATTGTAGTCTCTCTCTCATGTGTAATTATATATGTACTATAAGAGAGATTTGCCTTGATCTTTCCCGGAGATGCTCTTGCAGGAAAAAGAAGATTGATATCAGATTCAGAGGGAGTCTGACTCTTCATAGGTAACTTTGGACGAGGAGCTCAGAAGATTGATACATACTCAAAGGGAGTCTAACAGTTCATCTTAAGCAATCTTGGATAAAAAGATCAACAAATTGATATCTGCTCAATAAGTTCTTCTCTGTGACAGAAGTTCTAGGTGAAATCCCTTGTTTTCACCCTCTACACTAAGGCATGATGGATGTCATGTGTGTGACTCCATGTTTTTTTTAATGGGTCTACCCCCTGTGTACATCATGAGGAAGTGACAACTTCCAAATGATTATCACTTGTATTTGTTAAAGTTATTGGAAGGTGACAATCTTACAATAACTTGATCTTCTATCATGATAGACATCTTGTGATGGCTGAAACAGATCATAATAGATGATATCTTGCATGGTCGATTGAGTTCCTTAAAAGGACCATGGCCTTCTATTGTGATAGACATCTTGTGATGGCTGAAACAGATCATGATAGATGATAAATGTTCCTATGGTAAGTATTATTGAGGGTACATGTGCACATTACCTATAGGACATTTTTGAGTTATGGTGAATATCATGAGACTTGATATTCTTGGCCAGACCATATCTCTGATATCATATTGAGATGATATCTAAAATACTTTCTGAGTTATGGTGAATATCATGAGACTTGATATTCTTGGTCAGACCATATCTCTGATATCATATTGAGGTGATATCTAAAATATTTTTTGAGTTACGGTGAATATCATGAGACTTGATATTCTTGGTCAGACCATATCTCTTGTTATCACAATGAGGTGATATCTTCTCTCTTAAAAGTAATGGATCTTTTATGAATTGCATTTTGATGAATTTTATCTTCCTTATCTAAGAGGGAGTGTTGATTTTTGTAGCTTCGATTAGATAAAATGAATGAGATATTAATATTATGAGAATAGATTAAATTATGCACATACATATACATACTAATATATATAATAATAACAGATATTATTATTATATATATATTGATATGTATATATACATAATCAATTGTCATTATATTAATCTCATAATAATGAATAGACATATCCCTTCATGGGACATGTCTCTCCTAGCCTCATTCTCAATATAAATGAAAGAGAGATTGTTGCATTTGGAAAACACATTCCACATACAACATAAAGTGCTATTACATTTGCGGCTATCCTAAAACTTAACAGAAACAATCCAAGATGATTGCTGATTTTATGCAATAAAGGAATGCATGGAAGACATTTGTCATTTCTCTTTCCATGACTCATACAAATGCATTTATTTTGCATGAGGAATTAATCAAATTCATTGCCTATATATTTCCAAACTTGCTCTTCAAAACTAAATTCGAAATTCTTCAATTGTTTCCAGAATTTCAAAGTTTGAGAGAGTTGTTTTTCCCTTTGCTTTCCAAGGAGAAGGTATGGTCTTTCTTTCCTCTTGTTGCACATATGTACATTTGCATTTCTTTTTATATTTTTGTATATGTTTGTTTTCCATTTCTATTCCTTCCTCTCTTTTTCTTCTAAGTTGCATATGAGGATGTCATTTATCCTCATATGCAGTCGGGATTAAAAACCTCATTCTTGATGGTGATTTTCCAAAAAAAACAAATAAACAGACTAAGTACTGCCCCATATGCAAAATGCAATTAAAAGCCCACCTTTTCCACATTTACATGATGAAAGACAAATGTAAACTTCCAATATGCAATATAGACCGAAAAGCCCACCTTCATGCCTTTTTTCATGGCTTTTCATGAGCTGCACGTTCTTCTGAAAACCCCACCTTTCATATTGAACACTTACCCATGTATATATACACCTTCCATATTAATAAACTCAAAGCTTGTTGTTCATTCATATGCAGTGCTCCAGAAAAAACTCGTTTTTCATCTTTCTTCCACTCACTTGTAGGATGCATCAAGTTTGTTCTTCCCCTCAATGATGCAAGTTCATGTTGCAAGTTGAAGAAAGATCTTCTCATGTTTTTCCCATGACACAAGGATACAAAGCAAGAGCAATCATATGATGGAGCCAGAGAAGTCGGTGGAAAGTGTTAAATAATGAGCACATAGAATACCTTCAAGGCTGAAACAGAAAGACACAAAGATGTTTCTCAGTGATCACCATTATGATGCAGAGCGATATGCAGACTCGTGTTCTAGTTAGAGATGCTTTTACCAAATTTGAGCATATCAACCATGAATCAACCTATAGCAACATGAAGATCGACAAAGGATGATGCAAATAGATGTTGTGTCTCGTCAGACACTTAGATTATTTCATTGTGAATTTTGTAATTTGTAATTGACAGATTACATGTATTGTGTAAACAAGATGTAATTGCATGAGATAGTATCACATACAAAGTAGTATCATGTAATCATGTTGAAAGTGCATTAAGCCTTGCAGCATTGAATAAGTCAAAGTTAGTTAGTTAGGGATAAGTATTGAATAAGTCAAGGTGATTAAGGGTTTCCCCTTTCTTCTCCACTTTTCTCTCTCCTCTTTTCCTATATAAAGGAGGGAGCTCATTGTAAATAATATTTTGTTGTAAGCAAGAAACTATAGGCAAGTCTCTTGAGTTCTGAAAACTTTGTGTTTCATTGTGAAAGAGTTGAGCAATTGAATAAAGGAATAAAGATTAGCAAACTTTGAGTTGTTTGTCTTGAAAATGGGTGAATGTATTCTTATGTTGCATTTGTTGATCCTTCTTCAAGTTAATAGTTATTTTGCGTATATCATTGGAACATTTTAATTCAAGTTTTCTGAAGACTTTGTGCTTTAGGAAATCAGGATTACTATAGATAGTAGTGGCTGCAACAATTCGAGGCTGGAGACTTTGGGCTTCAATGATAGAATTTGTATCAAAGTAGAGGGTGTTCAAAGAAAGACTTAGAACTTTCTTGTGCATCCGAATTTAGAGTGATTATCTGAAGCAAAGATAAGAGACTTTGAGCTCCTATATTTATTTCATTTTTAGTTAGAAGAGATTGTTGTCTTAAGAATTGTTCTTATGTCAATCCTTAAGCCACCGGTAACCATAGCAAGAAGAATTGTTTGTAATACAGTTTAGTTTTGATTGAAGCCACCTGCGCTAAGAAGGGAGTCTCCCCTATTACTGAGAGAAGAGAGAAATCTCACATACTGCTGCCTAAAAGTAACATTTTGACAAGTTGTAGTCTTAGTGACTTGCAAAATATTTAGCCAACACAATGGAAGATGCTATCTT
Organism: Thuja plicata; assembly: GCA_018584345.1. Classification (NCBI taxonomy): domain Eukaryota; kingdom Viridiplantae; phylum Streptophyta; class Pinopsida; order Cupressales; family Cupressaceae; genus Thuja; species Thuja plicata. The sequence goes on along the minus strand of MU223082.1, from coordinate 1,533,287 downwards.
GCCCAAAATCTCCGATTTCATTTTGTAAGTCCTTCCTTATTCCCAAATCGGAGGTTTTGTACCCATTACATGTACTGCTACATGTAATCAAAAGTGTAACTATCCCAAAAAGCTCCCTACTCAATCATATCCAAGTTGGAGGTTTTCACACCAACTACATGTTCAATTGCATGTAGTGAAACATGCAATCACATCCAAAACTTCCACTAGTACCATTTGCAGATCGGAAGTTTTTACCTCAACTACATATTTTATTACATGTAGTTGAATGTGCAGTCGCATCAAAACCCTCCTACAATACCCTTTATGAGAAAGCAATTCCAAGTGAAGTCGAAACTTTTTGACTTGAATGCACAATGAACTACATGTATACTACCCGTGCAACTTAAAGTGCAGTTGCATCCAAAACCTCCTTTTCCACTTAAGAAGTCTTTTATTCTTCCCATGTGGTAGGAACTTTTTGCTCCAACTACATAAGTTGTTACATGTTTGAACTACACTTGCACCTTCTGGTCCAAAACCTCCAAATTGCATTCATGTCCCACAACAAACAACTTTTTAACTTCAGCCTTGTTTGAAGTATAGTTCGCAAACATGATCTACCAACTTTCAGAATCAAATGCTACAGGTGTTCATCCAAAGGCAGAGGGTCAATCATCATGCACGAAGGAGAGATGAAATTCAAGTTTCATCAATTTTAGAATGCTTTCAAGACTGATTCCAAGCAGGTGATAGCAAACCAATAAGAGGAATCATGGACTTCTTTCCAGTCATGGGTGAAAATGAAAATCAGTGATGCCACCAAATGCAGAGGTCAAAGTGTTATTTTCTACAGATGTTCCCACCCACTTATAGATTTGAAGATTTCCAGCACTTGCAATCTGGTGACAGAAAAACCTCTTTGATAAGAGGTTGATGTAATAGGAGTTGTGTCTTGTCAGACACTTAGTTTATTTTTCATCATGCATTTTGTAATATAGTTTTGACAAGTTGCATGTAAAGCATAAAATTGTAATTGCATATGTAGTCAAACATGCAAAGCAAAAATTCGCAATTACATGTAATCCCATTACAAAGGACTGTAATGTTGAATAAGTCAATTGCAGGTAGTTAGTTGTTGAATAAGTCTTGATTAGTTGGGTTTCTCCCACTTTTCGCTCTCAGCCCCTCACCTATAAATAAAAGAGGGCGCTCATTGTAATTTTTATCTTTATGCATGGCAAGAAAACTCTGGTGAGATTTGTGCAAGTTCAAACTTTATTTTAATTTGTGCAAGTTAACGTTGGAGTGAATAAAAAGCAAGTATTTCAATCTTTGAATTGAGGAAGCTTGTGGAATTATTTTTACTGCTATAAGGAGAATCTTGAATCTAATTTTGTATAGACTTTGCGCTATAACTGTCAATTTGAGTTAGTTACAAGTGAATGCATAGACTTTGAGCTGTGATTCATAGTTATATTAGAAGTAGAAAAGAAGTTTCATGTGTTTTAAGTCTTTGTGCTTATCCAATTGCAGCTTTGTAGTTTGAAATTATTTCAAGATAGTGTACAAGTCTGTGAGCTTATATATATTCTTTAGACTATTGACAACTAGTACGCTTAGCAATTAATCTTTCGGTTAATTCTGAGTTTATTGGTATTATTGCTTCAAATCCTTCCTGAAGAAAGAGGAAGTGATACATGGAACACTCAATTTTAGATTAAATTTGAGTTTCTTGTTAGATTCTAGTTCAATTAGCAGCAATAAGAAGGGTGCCTCCCCTAAGTTGAGAGGAGACATTATTTCTCATACACTCTGTCTAAATATCTCATTTTGCGAGTAGTGTGTCTAGGGCTACTTACAAAATATTTAGCCAACACTATGCTTACACCTTGTGCATTGATCTTGTGACCTAAGTAAAGAATATCTTCCAGGGCAAAATCACATTTTGAACCTTCAGCAGACGAGGATTCTTGTTCCAAAATGCTTAGGACTTCCTCAATGTGTTTGATATATTCTTCCCATGTCCTACTAGAAATGAGGATGTTCATCAAAAAATGAGTAGGAAATTCTTAGTTGTTTCCAAAATATATGATTTATGCACGACTGAAATGTTGTTGGGGCATTTGTTAGTCCAAAAGGTAGGACCAAGAACTCAAAGTGCCCATAATGACACCAAAAGGCGGATTTAGGAATGTCTTCTTTTCTCATCTTTATTTGATGATAGCCTAATCATAAATCAACTTTGGAAAAGTATCTAGCTCGGTTCTTTACTGTTTTCTTGTTTAAAGCCCTATAGTCTCTACGCATTCTCATGGTACCATCCTTTTTCTAACTAATACTACGAATGATGCAAAGGGACTAGAACTAGGTTGAATATGTCCCATTTCTAGTAGTTCCTTGATAGTTTTTTCAATCTCTTCTTTGGATTTACTAGGGTGAATTTACAAGGGTGTCAATACGGTGTGGTGATTAGAGGTGTCACTACCTCTTCTAATTCTATGGTATGCTTAATCCTCTTTTTGGGGGGTAGCCCTAGGGAGCCAGGGGGAATATCATCAAATACTTTATTATATTTGCTCAAGATAAGTGAGATGTCAATGTGAATTGTTTTTCCATGGGTGGAGGTCTTGTCAAGGATCATATATTGTGCAACCCACTCTCCTTGCCCATGTCTCAAAATCCTTTTCGTCATTTAGCAAGAGACTACTATTGGGGATCCGTCGGGTAACCCCTCCAAGGTGACTTCGTGTCCTTGATGTTGGAAGCAAATTTTCGAGTTTGGGAGGTCAAACCTGAAGCATCCTAGGAAGTATATCCTAGGGGTGCTTAATATTATATCAACGTCTAATAGTAGCATATAGAACTTTTCTTTAATGGGGAGTTTCCCTAAGGAAATTTGTAGTTGGGAAATTATTTTAGTGCATCATGCCATATCTCTTGTAGCGGTGGTTGTCGTAAATCCCTTAAAAAAATTAGTTTTCAACTTCATCTTTGCAACTAATTTCTCACTAATGAAATCATGGGATGCTCTGCTATCCACTAGGGTGATAACCCTTTGTCCTTTGATTTTGAATGGACGGTGCTTGGAGGCTTCAGAGATGGTGGCCAAAGTCGCATACTCTTCATTTTCATATCTTACCTCCTGATAAGATTTTCTTTTGTTTTTGCATTGGATGTTGCTTCTATATGATGCATTCAGCTTCCTTCCCTGCGTATGACCATGTTCCCATGGTTCCTTGCACTTGACGCACAAATTCCTCTTTTTTAGGTCACCACGCCGCTTTTGGGTGTCTTCAAAGATTTTTTTAAATTAGACAACTAAAAAGGAATGAAAGCAAATAGAGGAAGTGAATAAGAAGCCAAAAGAGCATGACCCAACACAGCAAACAAACATTAAAATTCAGTGGCCTTGATTTCTTCGAGGCAACAAGCACTATAGAAAATGAAATAGTACATCTCCCTATATAACCATGCACAAAAAGAAAAGTACTCCTTGTAGCTGAATCCAATTTAATATAGAAGAAAATAAATGGGATAAGGCTTATGAAGTAAATTTCAAAAGTTATTGCTTCTAACCTGTGGACATTGAACCAACAAATGTTTCAAGAAATCTCCATGCTACAATGAATAAAGCATGATTTGTTCCTGGATGTTTACGAACTGATAACATTGTCCTGCAATAAATTAACAAAGCTATCCATAAAAAATTTGAAATTCAAACAAAACTAAATTTGAGTACAGACAAATGATGATGACTTTAAAACAAATTTCTTATTCAGAAAATATATCAGCAAAGATGATAACCTGTATAGAGAGATCGCCACCTTACAAGAGATCCCCATGCCACAAAAGCAGGTTACCATGTCAAATTAAAACCCAAACTATATTTAAATCAAAATGCAATGCTGCTGTGTACAACATTTGTTGTAACAAATTAAAAGACATATAAATGAGTTTTGAAAATGTACCGCATCATTCAACACAGATTCTCCAAACACTAAAGCATAGAGATTAGTATCACAACCTAGTTCCTGAACAAGAAGATACCATCAGAAAGAAATAAACCTCAAAAAGGTTAATAAAACAAAAAATCAATTGCAGCAAACCTCTACAAGTTAAAATAACGTTTGAAGATTTCTTACATAATAGTAATAATATTGTCCTCATTACTCAGAATCAAAAACATGCAGAAAAACATTAAATGGAGATAATTTGATTTTGCATATTTATTGTAGTTTCCCTAACAGTAATAAATTTTCTCAAAGACGGCTATAAAAATGAAGATAAAGCAATTGTGTGAAATGTGAAGTGCATTAGTTTAAAGGCTGTTAATGTGATGTGTGCATTCTAAAAATGAGCTAAACATTAATTTGAAGGGTTAATGACGCTTGCTCCCAACCATTAGAAATGTATGAGAGACTCCAAGACTATAAGGCCGCTTATTCAAATATTAGGTTTTGGTCACAATGTGAAAAAAGTGCCTCTCACTCTCTTGGTAGCAGTCCTAAATCTGGGTGCTAAAATTGCTGCAAACCTACGTCAAAGCCAAAAATCTACATCTAGGAATAAATCTACATCTAGGAATGTCGAAAAATGCTAAACCTTTCAGAAGTTGTGAATTTCACTTCTATAGTTGTGAGCCTGTAATAATCCTGACCCAAAAATATCAAAAGTTCGACTGCAAATTTTCTTATTGCCGAGTGTGGGCACTTGTCTAGTTTCAACAAAACATATACGTGCCTTGCTATTGTACAATTTCTCAACATAGGATAATAAACGCATGAATATATGTTATCTATTATGTTCTCTAATACTGAAAATATTTAGTCATACCATCTATTCCCACAGAGATGAATAGCAGAGATAGTAATTCTTGGAACACATGTCTTATAGATATAGCTTGATAAATATATAAAACTACAATCTCAGTCCTAAAATCGGATCTCAAGATGCAGACCGTTTCATATTATTTAATACCATGCATCAAAAAAGGGGGAAATCAACAATCATGCACCTATCAAAATAGCCATGCAGGGGTCCTACTATGGAGAATCCAGCGCTGATGATTGGACGGTGGTAAGAGCTCGGGCCTGCAATGTCTGGTGTATGTAACGCGGGCAAGGGAAACAAGAGGTGGTGGCCCCGTGATCAGCACTCTCCTCTATGCTCAATCTACGTTCCAGGTAGGGAGTTCCTATGTAGAGTGCGTGACTCCCATCTAAGACCACGGGTTGTTAGCTCATACGTCGTCCACCCAGCATGAATGAGCCACGGTTATCAAACACAACACGGAAGCTGTAAAACTTCCCAGACAGCACACACGTTAACACCTCCACCCTTATGCAACTGGGACCAATGCAAAATCTCAGACTTCCCTCCACGCATGATCACAGTGCTATGTTTGATTAACTCCCGCACACCAACGTTTAGGAACGCCTAGCTTATAATCTTCCCTACGGAATGACTGCAGGCATGTTCAATGGCTTGGAGTATTCACGGGATTGATACGAGGTTCCACCGTAAGGGATATGTCAACAGCCAAGCACAGAATCCATACGCTATAAGGAACCAGTTCCACAATATTTGCACAATCTCGGCTCTAGGATTTCAATGTCGATGTGAATCCAACCAGTCAACAAATTACGTACGGCACTAATGACAGATTTTCCCTCATAACTAAGGTTTGAACTGAAGCTAACATACAAGTTCCTCTTTGTTGATTAGTATGAAAAATACTGAAGAAAGAGTGTTTGTCTCACCAATGCAATAAATTCTGAAAGTGAAATCTGAAATAATTCCACCACAAATGATAAAGTCAGGGCTACATCCAACTTTCCAATATTTCTTCAAGGAGCTACGTCAAGAAATAGACCGGTCACAATTGCAACCAGATTTGTTTTTCTTTTGTTTATAAATTCCATGGTGCTTTTCCCAAGAATACCTTTTTCTTTTATAACCTCGAAGTGAAGGAAAACACACAACTTAAGCAATGTGGGATAAAAGTGCTCACTTAAGTCACTTAAGTTACCTTTTTGAAATAAAGTAACTTAAAGTTATAAAGTGACTTTATAATATCACTTTATAAAATAAAGTAACTTGACTTTAGAAAAAGAGCCCAAATAATAAATATTCACCCATTGAAGCCTGTGACTGGCTGGCATCCTCTGAAAGAAGCCATTAGCCTATCCGAATGGGGAGATAAACTAATTAGGCACCATAATGGCCTACTACGGAGAAGGGGACATTACAGTCCTCCCTTCTCGGGATTGCTTGCCCTCAAGCAATCTCAATGCTGGATGCTGCAGAATAGACTCACCCTCCCATGTAGCATCCTCGATCGGTAAGTCCTTCCATCGAATCAAGTATTCTCTGATGCCCCTGTTCCGCAGTTTCCTTTCTCTAATCTCAATCACCTCAACTGGAACCCTAACCAATTTACCTTCCTTGTCAAGCGGAGGTAAACCAACTGAAGGAACTATCTGTTGTCCAATTGCCTTCTTGAGGCAAGACACATGAAAAACATTATGAATATGGTTGTCTATCAGTACCTCGAGCTCGTAAGCCACCTCACCAATCCTCCTAGAGAAGTGATAGAGACCATAAAACCGGGGCTTGAGCTTTTCTGACCTGCTCTTCTTCAAAGAACTCTGCATGTAAAGCTGAAGACGGAAGTAAACCATATCTCCCGACTCCAAACTCCGCTCTATCCGATGTCGATCAGCATACATCTTTTGTTGATTATGTGCCCTCTGAATGTTCTCTCTGAGAGACCTAAGGATATCTTGATGGTCATGTAGCCAGTCTCTGGTAATCGGTGCCCTGTTGTCCTGTGGAGCCAAGTCTATAAAAGATAATGGCTCGCTGTCATAAAGAGCTTGAAATGGTGACATGCCAATAGTCATGTGATAGGTGGAGTTGTAGCAAATTTCCCCCAAATACAGCCATCTAACCCAAGCCCTCTGCTACCCTACTACATAATTCCAGAGATAACCTTCTACCCATTTGTTCACAATCTTCGTCTGGCCATCTGTCTGCGGATGGTAACTGGTGCTAGGATTCAATTCAGTGTCTATCAATCTGAACAAGTCCTGCCAGAAGGTGCTGAGAAACTTACTATCCCTGTCACTCACAATGGTCTTGGGAAGACCGTGCAACCTAAAGACTTCTCGAAAGAATAATTCAGCTACCTACGCAGCTGACCAATCTACTGCAATAGCAAAGAAATGAGCAAACTTAGTAAGTTTGTCCACCACCACAAATATGTTGTCCTTGCCCTGTACCCTCGGCAAACCAATAATAAAGTCCATCGATATACCTTCCCACCTCTAAGCTGGAATGGGTAGGGGCTATAATAAACCAGTCGGATGCTCGTGTTCGGACTTGTTCTGCTGACAAGTCTGACACTCTCTGACATACTGGAGGACATCATCCTTGAGGCCCTTCCATGAGAACCTCTCTCTGACCTGACTATAGGTTTTGAAAAAACTCGGATGTCCTGCTGTGGACGCATCATGAACAGCCCTCATTATCTTAGCCTTAAGCTTAGAATCTGGCACTAGGTAGATCTTGTCCTTATAGAAGATGATGTCATCAATTACCTTGTACCTGTTATCTGGGGACTGACCGTCCAGAATCTGACAAGCTTGAGTATTTTTAGAATACTCAACCAGTAAATGGGATTTCCAATCAGTGGAAATCTCTGACAGGATACAAGCTGTAACTGAGGGTCTCCTAGAAAGTGCATCAGCCACAATATTATTTTTGCCTTTGACATACTCAATGTCAAAATCGTATGCCTGGATTTTACTGACCCATTTTTGTTGTCTTTCGTTCAACTCTTTCTGCTCCAAGAAGTAGCGCAGGTTGTTGTGATCCGTTTTAACTGTAAACTTGTCGCCTACCAGATACTGCCTGAATTTAGCCAAGGCGTGCATAATGGCAAGCGTTTCTTTGTCATACGTAGATTACAACCTCTCGTTGTCCTTAAGTTTCCTACTCTCATATGCTATGGGATGTCTGTCCTGCATCAATACTGCACCAATCCCATTACCTGAAGCATCACACTCTAGAACAAACGGACGAGAGAAATCTGGCAGTACTAGAACCGGGCACATACTCATGATAGTCTTGAGTCTATCAAAGACTATCTCTGCCTCACCTGTCCACCTGAAAGCCCCTTTCCGAGTGAGATCGGTGAGAGGTTGTTGTCTGAGAGAATCCCTTTAGAAACCTCTTGCAATAAGAACATAACCCAAGGAACCTTCTCAAGTCTGACATTCTGCGGTGGTGGCCAATCAAGGATTGCCTGTATCTTCTCTTAATGAACCTTAACTCCATCTGCCCCTATCACATGTCCTAGGTAGAGGATCTCAGTCAACCCAAACTCACACTTGGATTCTTTTGCAAATAGAGACTAATTCTCCATGACGCTAAGAACCTCATCCAAGTGTCTCAAGTGCTCCTCCAAAGTCTTGCTGAAGACCAAGATGTCATCAAAGAATACCAGGACACTCTTGGGTAACTGCTTTTTGAATATGTGATTCATGCAAGACTGAAGGGTAGCTGGAGCATTAGCTGGATGTCCTGTTGTGGGCGCATCATGAACAACCCTCATTATCTTAGCCTTAAGCTTAGAATCTGGCACTAGATAGATCCTGTCCTTATAGAAGATGATGTCATCAATTACCTTGTACCTGTTATCTGGGGACTGACCGTCCAGAATCTGACAAGCTTGAGAATTTTTAGAATACTCAACCAGTAAATGGGATTTCCAATCAGCGTAAATCTCTGACAGGATACAACAAGCTGCAACTGAGGGTCTCCTAGAAAGTGCATCAGCCACAATATTATTTTTGCCTTTGACATACTCAATGTCAAAATCGTATGCCTGGATTTTACTGACCCATTTTTGTTGTCTTTCGTTCAACTCTTTCTGCTCCAAGAAGTAGCGCAGGCTATTGTGATCCGTTTTAACTGTAAACTTGCCGCCTACTAGATACTGCTTGAGTTTAGCCAAGGCGTGCATGATGGCAAGCGTTTCTTTGTCATACGTAGAGTACAACCTCTCATTGTCCTTAAGTTTCCTGCTCTCATATGCTATGGGATGTCTGTCCTGCATTAATATTGCACCAATCCCATTACCTGAAGCATCACACTCTAGAACAAACGTACGAGAGAAATCTGGCAGTACTAGAACCGGGCACGTACTCATGACAATCTTGAGTCTATCAAAGACTATCTCTACCTCACCTGTCCACCTGAAAGCCCCTTTCTGAGTGAGATTGGTGAGAGGTGTTGTTGTCTGAGAGAATCCCTTTAGAAACCTCCTGCAATAAGAACATAACCCAAGGAACCCTCTCAAGTCTGACACATTTTGCGGTGGTGGCCAATCAAGGATTGTCTGTATCCTCTCTTGATGAACCTTAACTCCATCTGCCCGTATCACATGTCCCAGGTAGAGCATCTCAGTCAACCCAAACTCACACTTGGATTTTTTTGCAAATAGAGACAGATTCTCCATGATGCTAAAAACCTCATCCAAGTGTCTCAAGTGCTCCTCCCATGTCTTGCTGAAGACCAAGATGTCATCAAAGAATACCAGGACACTCTTGCGTAACTGCTTTTTGAATATGTGATTCATGCAAGACTGAAAGGTAGCTGGAGCATTAGTGAGCCCAAATGGCATCACTAGAAACTCATAGTGCCCGTAGTGACATCTGAATGTCGTCTTATGAACATCCTCCTCACGGACACGTATCTGATGGTACCCTGATTGAAGATCTATCTTCGAGAAGTATACTGCCCCATGTAGCTCATCTAACAACTCATCAATCCAAGGGATGGGGTACCTGTTCTTAATGGTCCTCTTATTTAGTGCATGTAATCAATACACATGCGAAGAGTACCATCCTTCTTCACCAAAGCCATTGAAGAAGCAAAGGGACTGCAACTGGGCTGTGCCCCATGTCAAGGAGTTCCTCTATCGTCTTCTCTATCTCCTCCTTATAGTGCTTAGGGTGACGATAAGGGGTAGTAATCACGGGCTTAGCGTCCTCCTCCATCTCAATGATGTGCTCAAACCCTCTGTCTGGAGGTATGCTTGGTGGAATGCCCTCAAAAACCCGCTTGTGCTTATCAAGCACATTCTGGACATCAATGTGAACCTGCTGCCCTGAATCTGGTGTGGGTTTAGAGGATATGAAGCATTGGGTTGCGCACTCCATGTCACTATGCCTCATGGTGGCCTCCATCCTGTGGGTCGACACTAATCTGGGCCCGCCATCAGGCATAGCCTTAAGAATCATCTGCTGATCACCCTACATAAACTCCAATTGTTTCAGCTTGTGATCAATGGTGTACCTCTCTAGAGTCTGTAACCACTGCATACCCAAAATAACATCCAAACTGTCTAAATCAATGACATAAAAATCAGCTTCTAGAAGATAATCTCCAACGTGAATCGGGAGACCGGAGATCTTCCCTGTACAGCTCAACAATTCTCCTTTCGCCACCTTGACCTCAAACTCAGGAATGCCATCTACATGTAATCTCCTCCTGGAGACCATACATGTGTTGATAAAATTATGAGTGGTACTTGTATCCAACAGGCAAACGATCGTCTGTCCTCTAACCACTCCTTTCAAACGAAAAGGGTGACATGTGGGAATCCCTGAAAAGGACGCTGAAGTAACTGGGGGCTGCTCATGGGGGGGGACGCTGAAGTAACTGGGGGCTGCTCATGGGGGACTTTCTTCTTTTTTCTTCTGTTGATTGCTCTACCTGGGCCTCCTCATTGATGTCTTCATCATTGCTGCCCTCATACTATTCATATTCACCATCGGAAAACACCTCAATATAATGTATTTTTCCTTTCCGAAGGCAGCTGTGGTCTGGAGTCCAAGGCTCCCTGCATGTAAAGCATAATTTCCTCAACTCATTTCTAGTCTCAAAATACAACCTAGGAGGCATACTCTTATTCTGATTTTTATTCTTTTGGAATGAAGAGGATCCCTTAAAAGTTTTCTTAGGTGGTTGCAATATGGAGGAAGGTGAATCCAAGTCATGTGCAAACTTAATAGCGTCATCCAAGGTGTCTGGTTTGAGAACCCTAACCAGTCCTCTGAATTTATCCTGCTGGCCCTAAATAAACAACATCACCTTTCTCTTCTCAGACATGTCCGGAACCATAATGGAGATCCTCTAAAACTCATCAATATAATGCTCTAATGATCCACTCAGTATCAGCTGAGGTAACTCCCTGTAGTAGACCTCTATGTCCTTCCTATCAAAACGAGTGATCAATCTCATGCTGAAGGTCTCATAGGAAGTAATCAACCCGTGATCCTAGGTGACAAAGTCGTCATGCCACCAATCATATGCGGCTCCCTCTAAATGCATAGTGGCAAATTTAATTGCCTCAGTCTCAAACATGGGTTTGAAGGTCAAGAAGGTATCAAGCTTGTGAATCCAAGCTCTAGCGGATGTCCTACCGCTGCCATCAAATGTAGGGAGTCAACTTGTTCATAGCATGTTTTAAGTCCATGTTCTGACCTCTAGGTCTACAAACCTGTTGGGTCCTGCCGAACTCTCTCTTCTGAACCATGTACTGGGGAAAGGTCAAATTTGCTTTGACATTATCTGGTAACATATTCCACTCATCGTGCATGGTCACCACATTCTCTAGGAGAATGTCTGCTGCCTCCGACAGTGCTATCTCTTCCCCTGCATTATTATACTCAAAGTTAGGCATAAGGGGCCTATCGAAAGTACGAGTAGGGGCCCTAGCTGCCCTAGATGATCCTGCTACAATGCCTCCACCACTGTGATGGCTATGGGGTCTCCTGGATGCTACTGTCAACTGATGGATAACCCATGTAAGCTGGTGTAGTACATCAGCAATATGGTCCTGTCTGTCTCGTATGGCCCTCAATGTTTCCCCAGCCTCTATCTGTCTCGTCAACCATATTTGTACCTGGAATGACCTGTTCCAAAACAAACTCCTTGTCTTTTGTATGATTGTTCTCTATATCAACCTGTACGAAAGAATTTGTTTGTTCCTGCTCAACTCTGCTATGTCTAAATCCGTGTGACATGTGCCTGCTATGCATACCTGGCCAACATAGCTACCGCTGAACCAACTGTAAGTCTGAAAATAATCCCACTACGATGGCAAGATCAAGGCTCTGATACCACTGTAATAATCCTAACCCAACTATATCAAAAGTTCAACTGCCAATTTTTTTATTGTTGAGTGTGGGCACTTGTCTAGTTTCAACAAAACATATACGTGCCTTGCTATTGTACAATTTCTCAATATAGGATAATAAACGCATGAATATATGTTATCTATTATGTTCTCTAATGCTGAAAATATTTAGTCATACCATCTATTCCCACAGAGATGAATAGCAGAGATAGTAATTCTTGGAACATGTGTCTTATAGATATAGCTTGATAAATATATAAAACTACAATCTCAGTCCTAAAATTGGATCTCAAGATGCAGACCGTTACACATTATTTAGTACCATGCATCAAAAAAGGGGGAAATCAACAATCATGCACCTGTCAAAATAGCCACGCAGGGGTCCTGCTATGGAGAATCCAGCGCTGATGACTGGATGGTGGTAAGAGCTCGGGCCTGCAATGTCTGGTGTATGTAATGCAGGCAAGGGAAACAAGAGGTGGTGGCCCCGTGATCAGCACTCTCCTCTCTGCTTCGTCTACGTTCCAGGCAGGGAGTTCCTGTGTAGAGTGCGTGACTCCCATCTAAGACCACAGGTTGTTAGCTCATACGTCGTCCACCTAGCATGAATGAGCCACGGTTATCAAACCCAACACGGCAGTTGTAAAACTTCCCAGACAGCACAGATGTTAACACCTCCACCCTTATGCAACTGGAACCAATGCGAAATCTCAGACTTCCCTCCACGCGTGATCACAGTGCTACGTTTGATTAACTCCCACACACTAACGTTCAGGAACGCCCAGCTTATAGTCTTCCCTATGGAATGACTGCAGGCATGTTCAATGGCTTGGAGTATTAACGGGCTTGATACGAGATTCCACCATAAGGGATATGTCAGCGGCCAACCACAGAATCCATACGCTATAAGAAACCAATTCCACAATATTTGCACAATCTCGGCTCTAGGATTTCAGTGTCGATATGAATCCAACTAGTCAACAAATTTTGTAAGGCACTAATGACAGATTTTCACTCATAACCAGGGTTCGAACTGAAGATAACATACAAGTTCCTCTTTGTTGATTAATATGAAAAATGTTGAAGAAAGAGTTTTTGTCTCACCAATGCAATAAATTCTGAAAGTGAAATCTGAAATAATTCCACCACAAACGAGAAAGTTAGGGCTACGTCCAACTTTCCAATATTTCTTCAAGGGGCTACGTCCTCAAGAAATAGACCAGTCACAATTGCAACCAGATTCGTTTTTCTTTTGTTTATAAATTCCATGGTGCTTTTCCCAAGAATACATTTTTCTTTTATAACCTCGAAGTGAGGGAAAACACACAACTTAAGCAATGTGGGATAAAAGTGCTCACTTAAGTCACTTAAGTTACCTTTTTGAAATAAAGTAACTTAAAGTTATAAAGTGACTTTATAATATCACTTTATAAAATAAAGTAACTTGACTTTAGAAAAAGAGCCCAAAATAAATATTCACCCACTGAAGCATGTGACTGGATGGCATCCTTTGAAAGAAGCCATTAGCCTATCCGGATGGGGAGATAGACTAATTAGGCACCATAATGGCCTACTACGGAGATGGGGACATTACAGGGCCTGAATCTTAGCATCTGAAAAAGAACTGGAAACAATTGAAGGAAATCAGAAACGAACAAAGTTCTGGAAATCTGAAAAAGGAATTGGAAATTCATTATTTCTAAAAATGTAATCAAACTTTTCATTAAAATATGAATAAACTTTCATGAGAGGGTAAGGACGTCAACTTAGACCAAACCCATTGGAATATAGGCACTATGTTGGCCCAACACAATCTTCAGGCTTGTGCACAAGAACTGCTTTCCTCAAATTATGCTCGACTTTACTTTCCTAAAAGTATGTTTAACAAAAAAAATCTCACATTAGCTCTAATGATTTGGCATGTGCATTAACTTTTAATGGACCCACATGACCCCACTATCTAAAGGGAAAGAATTTGCCAAAGGCAATATGCCAAGATCTAGAAGCCGAATGAATAGCGCAAACAAGAGAGAAAAGATGGAAAAGAATAAACTGTATTCTCATCAATATGATCAAGCCAAAAGATAAATACAATGAAGATATGCCTGCATATATAGGCAAGGCAATAAGAGTACATGATAAGAGGAAAATAGCTTATCACCCATACAAGGTGGAATTACATGTCCACCAAAGGTGGATCATCCTCCATTGTGCACTGAAGTATGTGCAACATGTGGAGGATGATAAGTGATAAGTGCACTAAAGGTGGATCTCACACATAAAGTGGAATGTGATAACAATTATGTAATGTCCCCTTTTCTAAGCCATTTTTTCTGATGCATCGTTAGCCCTTTTTTCATGGTCTCGCGGGCTAACCAGGACAGTACAGGGGTCAATGTGAGTTTTGGCCCAGGCACTTCCAGTTCAAGGCCAATTGGAGATGTTTTGGCAGGGTTCCTCGATACTTACTATTTATAGTAAGTCAGCAAGGTTCAGTCTTTTGGCATTGTTAGTATTGGACTTGGAGCGTATCGTCGAGAGCTTTCTGGCAAGCTATCACACATCGTGTTCCGAGTTCGTTTGATCATCCATTTTAATGCCAGAAGATTTAATAGCCTATTATTATGCCACTTTATTATTAAATGGATATATTAATTTAAAGTGGTTTAATTGAGACATAAAGCGAAAATATGAAAGGACAGAGAAGGGGAAACTGAAGTCACGGCTTGTTGCTTTAAAAGAGGGAAAGGAGACTCATTGGGGATGCTTGGTTTATGCTTGGTTATTCATTTTGGAATTGTCTCTTGGAGATTGGAAGCTCTCAACTTCAATTTCTTTTCATCCTTGAGGACGGAAACCCTTTTGGCTTAAAGGTGGATTGGACGTAGCCCCAGTTCATCAGCAGAGTGGATTCACATCAAAATTCACCATTGAGTTTTCAGATTCTTCTTGCATCCAATCTGACTGTATTTGTTGTTTATAAGATTGGATTATTCTCTTAGTTATTGTATTGCTGATGTATACTACAATAATGATTATTTATGAGGGTTTGATTTGAGTAAATTGCTGGTTTAGAATCTCTGTATTTGTTGCAAAGTTTATCATTGAATAATTTCTGGAAATTATTTGGAGTTGTTGTGAAAACAATATCCCACCCAGGATATTTCAAATTATCACCACCTAAAGTTGAATTTCTCCTCCACCATGTGCTAAAATGAGATGCAAACTCCTAAGTGTCTCATGCACAAACTACTATGCAATGCATTATCCTAAGTAAGCTTAAGTAAAGTGTAATTAATTACACCAATGCCCCGCCCCCCCTAAGTGCAACTTAGGGGAATGCACTTAAACTCACAATGCAAGATGGGTCCCGGCTACTAGGCCATGTTAGGTACCCATCTACAATATGCAAATGCAATCTCTCACAAAGCAGAGAAAATGAGATAACCTGATGGGACAAAACTTCCCTCCAAAAGAGACATGAAAACACACAAGATGCATGGATGGACTCAAGACCCCCTAGGACTACATACATCATGTATATATAATCAAGTATCCCTCCATAGGAAGGAAAGGAGACATATCCCACAATGAAAAATCTCCTTCAAAAATGGTGAGTGCTTGAAGGCAAAACATAGTCCAATGCCTACAAACAACATTTCTCCCCTTTGGAAGAAGATAAACCAAGTACAAATGCAGGAATGCTTCCCATTCTGGATAGGAATTAGAAAGTAGTATCCAAATGTAGTATGATGATGGTGTCTCTGAAATCTGCTCATGTGTCACCATGTCCTTAAATGATGAAGATGTCATGAACCAATTAGGAAAATGCCCAATCACAATATAAGATGTCAAACAAGGAACCAATGGTAATTGATTGTGAACAAGCCCCAAAGACTCAAATGTCTCCTCTGAAGATAAAGAGACCTCCTCCAACTGTTGTATCAAAGGATCCACAATCATGTCAAACAGTGAAGGATGATCACGTAGAGGATGAAGAAGAGGGTTAGAGTGTTTCCTCGCAACAACTGAAGAAGGATCATCTTCATCAAAGAGAAGATGAACGTCATCAATAATGTCTCCCAAATCTGCAATGTAGGACTCCACAATCAATGCACCAATGTCTGGCAAGTAGGAATCCCAATCAGGAAGACGAATAGATATCTCTTGCAATGACTCACTCGAATCACCAACAAGAGATGAATGTGTGATCTCAACTGGAGAAGTAGGAGCTACATGTGGAGTTTCTAAATCATCATAACTTTCTGGATCATAAGTCCAACAAGATATCAGTCGTAAGGTATCATCATCAAAGAGAATATTGTATGCATCATCAAGTGGAATGAGACAGTCTGCAACTGGATCTTCTAGGAATGGAGGAACAAGTGGATCTCCCAAGTGCTCCCAAACAATGGTCCAAATTGTGTGTGGCCACTCAATACCTCTGAACTTGGGGTAGATTTCATAGCGGAGAAATGAATTGATGCTTGCAACAATCAATAATCTGACATGATCATTATTATCTCCCCAAATCACTTGATCCACTCTAACTTTGGCTCAGGAATGAGTCCATAAAGATGAAGCAAGAGATTAAGCAATCTACAATGTGTGATGATTCCTTTTGCCCGTGACTCATAATTATGATTGCTTTCACCAATGCATAAGCATGCTTCTCAACATTGGGATACCTTAATTCAACATCTTTCAAAGGTGCGCTCATGAAAGCAAATAGGATGTCCATCTTTCTCTTCTATCCTTTGGGTAAGTATTGTCGCACAAGTATGATCTGAAGAAAATGAATATAAGTAAAACGCCTTTGTATAATTTGGACTGACAAGAACAAGGGCATTGATGATCGCCTGCTTAATCTCTTCAAAAGCCTGCTTTGCTATTTGAGTCCATTCCATTTTGGCATCTTTCTTGAGCATGTCATTCATTGGCTTTACTATCTCAACAAATCTTGAGATAAACTTTCTTACAAAATTAATCTTCCGCAAGAAAAATTTCAACTCTTTCTTGCTTGTTGGTAGGTTGAGTTTTCAGATTGCTTCCACTCTATCAGGATCGATCATGATGCCCCTCTTGGAAATCAAATGTCTTAAAGCTTCCCTTATGTAACTCCAAACATGCACTTCTTCGGATTGAGGGAGATTCCATACTTTCTACATCTTGAGAATACTGTCCTTAAGTCTTCAACGTGATCCTCCCTTTTTCTTGAAAATGTTGTGAGGTCATTTTGTATATGATGATACATTTTCCCACCAAGTCTTTGAAAGCGATATACATGGCCCTCTAAAACGTTACACCGACATTGATTAGGCTAAATGGCATTCTTCTATAGGTAAAATCAGTGGCTCCAACAATAGGTTCACAGACCTTTATCGCTATCGGAATTGTCTGCTTCCTTGAGAGGTATTGTACGTGTGATGATGGAAGGATCATAAGTCTTTAAATATTCATAGCTCCAAGCTATCACATCTAGAAATTCTTTCATCACATTAAGTATACTTTACTTCTCTAGTGTACAAACTTTTCCAATAAACACATTCTTTGGTTGGTCTCCTGTCCCAAAATTTATCTTTTCACATTAACCTCCTTCCGTAGGCTGGTGCTTGAGTGCATTGAACTCATCTATGTCAAAAATGTTTTCTAATTGGATCATTCCTTTAAGATTGGTATTAGTCTTCAAGTTCATCATCCCTTCTAGATCAAACTCAGCTTCTTCGATCTCATCATCATCGATGATTTGAGTTGTGAAAACATTCATATTTATCAGGAAATCCAATATGCTTCTCATCCTCAAAGACTTGCAAGTAGGTTACATTGTCTAGTACTCATGGCACTGATGCAAGTTCCACTCTAAACTTCTTTAGTCCTTCCAAGGTGAGGGGTGCCAAGGTGTTTGCTGCTTGAGCTAATGAATTCACCACTTTATTGCAAGACCAATACACATACTTGATGTTGAATGTGTCAAAGCTCTCTATAAGATCCCATACTCTGTTGTGATATTTTTTTAATCTTTTATCATGGCATGCATACCTCCTTATTTGTCCCACTACCTAACTCTCAATCCTTGTATACATTAAGTATCTTAGCCCCTTTATTTATTGCAAGCAATAAACCATGGACAAGAGGTTTCATACTCAACCATATTATTAGTACAAGGATACTGTAATCTATGAGCTGCTAAGTATGATTCCACAGATGGACTTGTCAATTCGTGAACCGTCAAACTTCAATGTCCACACTTGATTAGTTTCTTGAATTCTGTAATGTCCCCATTTTAGCTCACCTTGTGATGCAGGCAGGATTAGCCTATCAGTGACCTTTGTAGGCTAATCAGACGGTTAGAAGGTCTCAGTGGTCGAGCCAGAGCTTATATTTCTACTCCAGTGGGGGTCATCGGTAGAGCTTCCAATTTAAAACTTACTATTTATAGTAAGTCACTTATGAGCTAGTTGCTATGATGGGCATGTCGCGCATGCGTCAAGAGAAGTACTTGGATTTCATTTGTATCATTAATGAGTTTATAAGTTATTAATTTGGTTTAAAATCATTAATGATTAAATTTAAGTTTATTACAAGTGCATTTATTATTTTGGACGCCTTAGCTAAAGTGGGGGATTAAAATTATTTAATAATTATTAATTAAGTTTACTTAATTAATAATTAAATGGAGCTTTTTTTTTCAATTAATGGTTAAATACTTCATGTGACTTCCTTATTATGGTATTGGCGTTAAGTATGGAGAAATATTATTATATTAAAGTCTCTATGAAAGAAATCGAACTTATTCATCGAGAGGAAATATTCTATTTCAAACATTTGAAACTTCTCCACTTTGTCGTAAAATGCCTAGGTGGTGTAACTCTGAAGCTGAATGGTGAAATGTAAGCTTGAAGCCACTTCCCTGTTTTAGAAGGAATGAAATTATTAAGCCTAGTCTAGAATCGAAAATGAGGAATCTGCATGCATTTTGTGACTTTGGTGATTTATGTTCAAGGTTTCTTTGAATTTGAGAGCTAGGGGAATTGGCAATTCTCAAAGCAAATCGCACTCTGAATTGGTTTATCAGTAGCCACTGAATTGTGCTAGCTACAACCTCAACCAAAGGTTGTGATTGTGCCAAAAGGGATTCGAACTGTAAAAGGAATTCTGCGTTTGAAACTCTGGAGGAGATACAAGTAGGGGAATAGGTGATTTTGATAAGTCCGCAACGTTTTATGGAAGTTGCGATTAATGTATTGGCAACGATAGTTCCCAAAGGGGTTGCGTATTAATATTTGTGAGGTTGTGATTTAGTCTAGAGGGTCTGCATCATCTATTAGAAGGCTCGTTCTATTTGGTAGAGCCCACGCTACACTTCCAACATTCAACGTCAAGTCAATTTCTGCATCGCTAGATAGCAGCAGTCATTGCCAGGCTTATTCAACATTATCTGCAATAGTTCCAGGTTCTTTAGTAATTTTAACAATAAATGTGTTGCTTATATATATGTGATGATTGTAAATACTTGCACTCAAATAGTTGATGAATAAGAAAATAGAGTGAGCTTAGATCTGCAAATTTAATTTTAAAAATTTCCTGTATTGAATTATTTTATCTCCTAAAAGAAATTGCGAAAAAATCATAGATCTCTGAAAGCACAAAAAAATTGCAAAACACAAAAAACTTCAAAAAAATACAGAATAGTAATCAGGGAAGCAAGAGTCTAGTAGGTCTCTGACAGTGGTATCAAAGTAGATATCCTGCCATCCTGCAACTACAGGGTTACATGCAACCGCGAAGATTTGATCCCAGTATTTATTATTCCCGCAGAAGAAGAAAGTTACCAAGTGGTCAGGTGCAGTTTCGTACAGGTAACATGGGCGACTGGAGGGGTGGAAGTCCACCTCGGAATGCAAGTTATGACGATGAGAGAGAGGCCAGACAGATATTCAGGAATTTAACTTCAAGACAGAAACAGATGGCAACCGGCCAGCAACAAGTGGCTACAATATTACAACAACTCTCTGATACTCTTCAGCAGTTGACCTTGTACGGGGGTCATGACAGGGATAGAGATGCTCGCAGCAAGTCACTCAGTTCTCACAGGTCACATGGTGAGCATTCAAGTATATATGATAGGCCCACATGCCCTACCTTTCTGAGGCTTGATTTAGAGGAGGGAACTGTGTAGGATGTTGATAGTGTGGCCTTCACAAATAATATGTTTTGGCCATGTATGATGACTGGGATGCTTTACCTCCAGAGGTTAAGCAACATCTTACTTTTGACAGATTTATGACTCGCAGGAGAGAACATAGCAAAGAACTCCTCTATTACAAATGGTCTCAACTTCTTTAGCCCATCATCATGAGGAGAATTGCTTGTGGCTTGAACATTGCTAGTTACTTTGAGTGTTGTTGGTACTACCTTGCCTATATTTTGGAGAATCCTTTGGGTAGCATGGTAAATTACTTGTGTTCGGATCTAAAGGCGTATTGAAATTGTTCAAAGGAATGGATGAAGTTAACGTTGCATTGTTTCTATAATTCCTCTAATAGACTTTGTCTTGTATTTCCTTGGGATTGTTGGAATGCATGCACCTCTTTTGTGCCTTGCACCAAAATACTATTGTTCAATGGAGGAAAAAGATAACTTGTTTCTTGCATTGGTTTGTTTGTCGCTCCAGGAGGGAATTCTAGGCATGGTGCCTCCCCTTGACCATTGGCTGAAGCTGGTGGAAATTTCCCATTGTACTCTTCATATGCTTCAAACTTGGGTGGGAACAAGCACTCTTCATAATTTAAAATTTGATCGTGTCTTGTGGTAGGGACAATCTCATATCCTGTGATTGGAGGGTTCTCCTAACTGTTAATATTGTCTCTCTTTTTGGAAGAGGTTTGTTGCTCTTTTAAATTTTGGACATTGCAATTCCAAATGTTGATTTGTCTCATGTATTTTGCACCGTCCTGATAATGCAGACTCAGCTAGGAATACTTTGTTAGTAGGTCGACTTTCAGAGGTTGGTGGATTGTCAAGTGGCAACACCACATTTCTATTATTGGGATTTGTATTCCACGTCCTTTTTTGATAACCTTGGTTGTTATTAAATCATTGATTACTTGCATGTGCACCGCCTTGGGAGTTGCCACCTTGGTTGTTTCTTTGATAGTTACCCTCTTGGTTATTCCTTTGATAGTTACTTTGATAATGTCCTTGATAACCTCCTTGATGATTATTTGATTGTCCTTGAAAATTCTTTTTAATGCTCTAGAGTTGGTTGGTTTGATTCCTTAGGTATGTCACCTTTGTAGACAACTTCTTGACTCGTTCAATTAATTCATTCATTTCATCTTTCTCTTCTTGTATTCTTGTAGATTTACTTGGACCTTGAAGGTATACAAGTTGACTTGAAGGTGCTTGAGAAAGTGGAGCCCTTGGATGCAACACTAGCTTGTTCAATCGAACTTGGTACGAAGGCTTGGAACTTGGTTCAAGATTGTAGTTTGATACATCAAAGCTTGATTGAGGCCAATGATTTGATTACTTGCAGCTGGTGGTCCCAAATGCATCAATGGTCCAAATATGTTTTGTTTCAGCTATTTACTCACTTCCACAACTTTGGCATAGGCCGCATTACAATTCGCCATAAGGAGGGTAAGATTGCCTTACAAACATAGATGTGAAAGAATCCAAGGCATTGTAGTAAATCTCCATTGCACCTGGATCCGCCACTGTGTAAGGAGCTTGTAACCTTGTATATGCTTTGTGAAAGCGATTGTTAAATGAACTTATCGGCTCATGCTCTTCCCTCTTGGTATCTACAAACTGTCTCTATAGCTCTAATGGCGTGATGGGAATCCCAAAATTTCCAGTAAATGTTGCTTTCAACTCATCCCATGTGCTTATAGAAGAGATAGGTAGATAAATAAACCAATAAAACACTTCTCCCAATGAGCAGGGGAAAAGTCTACATGCCACATCGCCATGTTGAATCCTCTTGTTGCACAATGAGTACTCAAAGATCTTGATGTGTTCTTCCACTATTCAATTAGGATCGTTGACATGGAACTTGGAGCAAAAGTTCTCTGGATTCTTTGGCATGTCATGATAAGTTGTGAAGCTAAGCAGAGAGGCACTGTTTTACATCCAAGGTACACCTGCAATTGCTGCTTGAGCTGGTTGAACTGGTTATACTGGAGTTGTTTAAACTGTAGTTGCCTGAAATTGAGTTACTTGAACTTGAGTTGTCTGCGCTTGAGTAGCTTGAGTTGTTTGGAATGAAACTAGTTGAGATAGACTTGAATTCAAAGTCAAACTAAACTTGAGTAGCTTGAGTTGTTTGGAATGAAAATGCTCTTGAATTTGTCTATTGGTTAAGCTATATGACCTGAAGTAAAAATGTATTGATTAACAACTCACATAGGCCTTATACCTTGAAAATCTATGAAAGTATCAAACCAATTAGGCAAGAAAAACATTCAAACAAATAAAGATCAAACCATTTTCTGTTCCTTGAATTGGAATTCAGAGTATAAGGAAGAGTTCAAAAGAAACGTATGCTTGGAAAGAAATAAGTATATTTTCATAAATATTAAGTTGAAAACAACCAAATTATAATGAAATTTAGAATACATAAAATTACAAAGAAATTTAAAGCATATTAGTGTATCAAATATTTATGTACATATTTGCAAAACATACAGCAAGGCATCAAATGAGCTTTAAGGGCTGGTTTTAAACATCAAGTTCCAAACAACAAATCTCCACTGCCATTAGAAATGCATCAAATCTCAAATATTCATGCACATCTCCATAAAATGCATATTCAGCATTGGATCATAAGAACATAGGTGTTATAAAGCTTGCGCGACTACCAAAATACCTGAAAAATGGCTAACACTGTAACTGGGTCTGTTGCTGAGATGAGAGCACCAAACATCAAACTTTCTTGAAATGGTAACCTATACATTAGAAAAAATAGTCCTCCTAGATAACTGGGAAGACCAAGCAGACAGTGAGAAAGAGCATTTAATTAAATATAAATGATCAGGAATGAGAAAGGATAAAAAACTTAAATATATGTTGACAAAGTATTCTTCAAAAAAATGGAAAAATAGAGAGATTACTTGGTAAAACTTATTATGCAACTTAACAATGACCTAAAGAAGTAAACGGAGAGAAAATTTACACTAAAGTTCCAGTCACAATTGCAGCTACAAATGTTCCCAATATAGAAATTGTGATTATTGCGCCAAAGTTGGAAAAAAATGGTTTCTGTCACAACAGGGTTGACTGTAAAATTAATATTCTATAAACAGAGAAATATAGCCATCATATTTTAACAAATGAAATCAATGCATTTCAATATTCATTGATAAGCAAAGGGCAGAACTTACAGGTTGCAAACTAAAACCCGATTGAGTGAAACATGGGTTAAGGAAAGCAAATCTGTTCTTTTGAAGAAAAATATCAAATATGTAATAGAGAATGTAAAATCTCCATCTGAAACTTGACAATAGAACCTCATTCTACTCTTCGTAAGGATATAAAATTATGGGAGGTAGCAGAAGAAGAAAGAAAAACTCTTCACGGAAGTTGAACCAGTTCCTGCATGTTTACCAGATACCACTTATATCAATAAAACATTCCAGCAGAAATAGAGCACCCAATGCTTAAAAAATTACATTATCTAACAGACATGGTCTTCTGTTGATGTACTATCAATCTGCAAATTGCCACTAGCATTTATATGAACCTCACCTGATACTCTCTTCTGTGTTTGAAATGTTTGCCAGACCCCCAACAATTAGACCTGCCAGGAAACTCCCCAGATTAGTTATACTTGAACCAATGATCATCAACCTTAATCAATTTTATGGTATTTTTAAAAACTGTCAAATTCAACATCGAACTCTTTATGGCCCATGCTGTAAAGAGTCTAACTGGCTCTATTCTCCAATTGACTGCAAAGGAACTCTGAATTCTGGAATTTGATACTTATTTTTTGAATTGTTTCAACATATATATGGGTTTTTTGTATTTTCCGAAATGATTAAAATGCAATACGAAACACAACTTAATTCCAAATTATCTAACAATTCATATGCCATTCGAATTCTAAAATTCACCTTTCAAATTTAAAAACATACTCCATATGAAACGCAGCAACATAGAAAGGAAATCATTAATAGTTGAACTTGAAAACATACTCCATGTTTATTTTAAACTGGCCGCAGCTCTTACAGGTAGAATGGCGGCTGATTACTAAGTCCACGTCTCTTAAGTGCAAGTCGCAGCTGATAGGTAATGATGTCGGCTAACAAAGGATCTCCACGTGGAAGGATGGCAAGGAAATAATGCTGATCTAGCCACCTTTGCTTTCAAACAAAACCCGCAAGCAAAACTAATTCGCAATCTCCAGCTTTTAAAGGCTAGCCGCAAGCTCACAATTCATCAGCATCAAGGCAGATTCAAAGTGCAGAAGACAATCAAGAAATTTACAATTTCTTGCTGTAGAATTCGAGCAAACCCTTTCTCCAAGCAATTCTCCAATTTCAGAAGGTTTTAAAATGTTCAAAAGATAACTTCAATAAGAGTTTCGAAACCTCTTATCATGCAATCCAGCTTCTTCAAGAAGCCACAAAATTCTTAGCTTCAGAGTGACACTTTGCATAACTTGAGTGCTCATGCCACAACTTTGGAGTTTAATAAGTGAAAAATGGTATCATTCAATTATATACAAATATATGCTTTCCCTTCACTTATAATCCAATCATAAGTCAAATTACATCATTAATACTTTAATGATTTGACCTTAATATAAGCTCAACATGATAATTAATTAAGACAACTTCAATAATTAATTATATCCACTTCAATCCAATTCCAATCATACTGCACTGTCAAATCTCCTGCTCAGATACCCTGCCAAAAATGGAAACTGACAAGAAAGAACTTACTATAAATAGGAAGTACTCACCCAGAGACCCTCAAATCTAGCCATTAGCCCACAAGGGTCGCAATGATGGGCTAACAAGGGGTGCCCCCAAACACCTGCTAAAACGGGGACATCACAGTCCTCCCTCCCCAAGATTGCTTGTCCTCAATCAATCACAATCCTGGATGTTAAAGAATATCCTCTGACTCCCAGGTGGCATCCTCAACAGGTAAACCATGCTATTTCACCAGGAACTCCCTAATGACTCGCCGACGCAAATGCCTCTCTCGGGTATCCAATATAGCTTCAGGAATCAACTCCAACTTCCCCTCATCATCCAAGGGTGGCAGAATAGAAGATGGAACAACATGCCTGCCTAACGCCTTCTTGAGGCGCAAAACATGAAAAACATCATGCACCCTATTGTCCTCTGGCAAATCAAGCCCATAAGCAACCTCACCTATCCATCTGACAACACAGAAAGGGCCATAGTACCGAGGTTTGAGCTTCTCATCTCCACTCTTCCGAATGGATGACTGTCTGTAGAGCTGAAGCATCAAATAAACCATATCCCCAACCTGGAAAGAGCAAGCAACTCTCCTCTGATCAGCATACTGCTTTTGTTGATTTTGAGCTCTTTGAATATTATCTCGCAATGTTCCCATAATATCTTGACCGTCCTGCAGCAAATCACCAGCACTGGGAACTCTGCTATCACTGAAAAGCAAATCCAAAAAACTAGGAGGATCATATCCATATAGAGCTCTGAAAGGAGACATCCGAATGGACGTATGGTGAGTGGAATTGTAGCAATACTCACATAAGCATATCCAGTTCACCCAAGCTCTCTGTTGAGCAGACACATAATTCTGAAGAGAGCCCTCCACCCATTTATTAACAATCTCAGTCTGACCATCAATTTGAGGGTGATAACTAGTACTCGGAGTCAACTCTGTTCCACACAACCTGAACAACTCCTGCCAGAAGTGACTCCTAAATCGGCTATCTCGGTCACTCACTATATTCTAAGGTAAACCACATAAATGCAATCTCTACCCTGGGCTTTAGGCAAGCCCACAATGAAGTCCATAGAAATGCATTCCTACTTCCGCCCAGGATTGGGAAGTGGCTGAAGTAACCCAACTGGATATGTGTGCTCATGCTTGTTCTGCTGGCAAACAAAACACTCTCTAACATATTGTTGCACATCACACTCCAGGCCTTTCCATGTGAATCTCTCCCACACCTGCCTATAGGTTTTGAAGAAACCCGAGTGTCCAGCTAAGGGAGAATCATGGAAAGCTCTCAACACCACTTGTCTAACACTTGATCCTAGAACCAAAAATACCCTCTTCTTGTAAATGATCAACTCATTTACAAGAGTATACCTGTTGTCATGTATGGCCCCATCTATTAATAATACCAGATGCCCACTAATCTCTGGCATAATCAGCAATGATCAAGTGTCTCTAATCCTCAGATATATCGGTCATAGCACATATATGAGGCCTCCGTGATAGTGCATCAGCAACAACATTCTGAGTACCCTTGATATAAGAGATATCAAAATCATATGACTGAAGTTTGTTGAGTCACTTATGTTGTCTCTCATTGAGATCACGTTATCCAAGGAAGTACTTCAGGCTATTATGATCAATTTTTATGCATTACTTACTACCAACCAGATATTGCCTGAACTTAGCCAAAGCATGCATTATGGATAACATTTCCTTGTCATATACACTAAAAGCTCTCTCAGGACCCCTGAGCTTCCTGCTCTCAAAAATAATGGGATGGTGATCTTGGGAATGTACCGCACCAATGCCCTCACCAAAGGCATCACAATGCAAATCAAACGGTCTAGAGAAGTCTGGCATCGCTAGAACCGGACATGATGTCATAATCAGCTTGAACTTCTCAAAACACTCCCGCGCTTGAGACGTCCACTCAAAAGGCCAATCAATCGAATTTTTTCGGCAAGATTAGACTTTTTGTCTTCGAGTTGCACCCTTACGAGTCAAATCAGTCAAAGGAGTTGCATATCGAGAGAACCCTACAACAAATCTGCGATAGAAAGCACAAAGACCAATCAATCCTCTGAGCTGTATCAAGTTCCCCGGAGTAGGCCAATCTCGAATATCACGAACCTTATTAGGGTCCATGCGCACTCCCTCTGCACTGATAATATGACCAAGGTACAGCAACTCGGTCATCCCCAAAGCACACTTGGACTCCTTTGCATACAAGGAAATGAGCAAGATGATCATACCATGTTTTGTTATATATCAGAATATCATCGAAAAAGACCAGAACAAATCTCCTCAACTGACTGTGGAAGACCTTGTTCATAGTGGACTGAAAAGTAGCTGAAGCATTAGTCAACCCAAAAGGCATGACCAAAAACTCAAAGTGTCTATAGTGACATCTGAAGGTTGTCTTCTCTATGTCCTCCTGGACTCTGATCTGGTGATAACCAAACCTCAAATCAATCATAGAGAAGTAAGCTGCACCATGTTCATCTATCTACTCATCGATGCGTGGAATAGGATACTTGTTCTTAATTGTCCTCTGGTTCAACATTCCATAATCAATGCACATTCTGAGTGTACCATCCCTTTTCTTCACCAAAACAACTGATGAAGCAGAGTGAGACTTACTCAACCTAATATGCCCCATAGAAATCAGCTCTTGAATTTTTTTCTCAATCTCATCTTTCAAGTGTTTGGGGTGCCGGTAAGGAGTAATCATGATGGGCTTAGTACCCTCGTCTAACTCAATAATGTGCTCAATGCCTCTGTCAGGTGGCCTGTCATGTGGTAAATCACTAAACACTTTAGAGTGTTTAGTTCTGAGCTCCTGTATGTCAAGGTGATAAGCTGATTTACCTAACTACTCAAGTGTGGGTAATAATCTGCACTCTGCTGCCCACTCAACTGCATCATGACTAATGAGACGTTGCATACACGTCTGAGTGATATAGTCCTCAGATTCTCCTCCCTGATTGCCTTAAATATATGTTTCTTACCATTTATTTCGAACTTCATTTCCTTATCCTTAAGGCTGAGATAAAAAGCCTCAATAGAATACAACCGACTCATGCCCAAAACCAAATCAGTACCTTCCATGTCAACAACATAAAAAAAAGTTTTGAATTCATAATTATTTAATTTCATGGGAAGATCTGGAATCATCCTGTCACACTTCAAAGTGTAACCATCAGCCACCTTAACTCTAATGCCCTCAAATTCTTCTGTCTATATGCCTCTCCTGGATACCAATCGTGAATCTATAACATTATGGGTGGCACCTGTATCCAACAAAGCAATGACACGATGCCTTGCTAAGAGGCCCCACATCCTAAAAGATCCCTCTTTCTGCATACTAGAGAGGTATACTACCTTAAAGTTGGAATCATCATCAACCTTTTCAACATGCACTGCTTCTTCATAGCTCTCTTCTTCATGATCAACTTGCTGTCCTTCAAAATCAGAACTATGTTCATCTTCATAATACCACTCCATAAGCCTATTTCTACCCTTAGGCTTCAGAGGACACTAATGTTTATCATCATATGGGCCCCTGCAATAAAAACACAATCTCTTTCTCCTTAGATCATTAAGTGTTTCTTGATCTAAAGGCCCTGTCACAGGTTTCTTGAAATCTGATCCTTCAATCATTTTTGGAGCAGCCTTGTTATCATATGGAGGATTAGATGGTTTAGGAGGAAACATATTAAGTAGAGCTGAAAACTCCAAGTCTCTTGCTTTTTTCATGGCTATCTGCAAAGATGAAGGGTCAAAAGACTTAACCTAACCCCTAAGAGGTTCACTAACACCTCTACAAACAGCATCACACGCCTCCTCTCTGAAATATCATAAACCATTACTGAAACCCTCTGGAACTCACTGATAAAGGTCTCCAAGCTGTCTGTATTCTTGAGTTGTGCCAACTCACAGAAATAGGACTTTGGGTCCTTCATGTCAAACCTCTCTACCAGTCCATCTACAAACTCCTAGTAGTATACAATCTGATCATGATGTAATGAGATTAACCCATGGTACCACCAGTCATGGGTTATACCATCCAAATGCAAAACAACAAACCTAATAGCGTCCTCTTCAGACATAGGACGTAAAATAAATAAGTGTCAAGCTTGTGAATCCAAACTCTAGCTGTCATTTTACCACTTCCGTCAAAGTGAGTTAAAGTCAATTTCCTAGTTGCTTGTTTTAAATCATGGTTCACATGCCTCTGTCTCCCATCTATCCTACCTTTAGAACGCTCCCTCTTCTGGCTCATATGAACCTGTCAAAATTCAAATGTTGATTTCCTTCATGTGGTAAAGCATCCCACTCAGCATGTAGAGCTAATATATCATCAATAAACGATACCTCCTCCTCAATACTAACTTCATCTATCTCTAGTCTCAGGAAAGTAGGACGTAGAGGCCTGTACTGTGTGCCTATCAAATCAACTCTAGACCTGTGAGAACTAGCTGAGACACTCCTAGTATCTATATCCCTGCCCTGAACTTGAGGCAATGAAATGCGCTGAAGAGTATCGGATAAATCATGTAAGACAGTCACGATATGTTGCTAGCCAACTGCCAACTCCTGTTGGCTATGTGCAATATTCCTGAACATTGTCCTAACTTCTCTGTCATCCTCATTACCTGCAATGCCTGGAATTCTTTCTCCCATATTTCCTTGTTCCTGATCACCAAGTGTTGGAGAATTTCTACCTCTGCAAGTATAATGATAACCTGGGATAAATCTGTCACCCTCCATTAATAAAACCCAATTCCCTGCAAGCTGGCAGGAAACCACTATGATACCACTGTAAAGAGCCTAACTGGCTCTATTCTCCAATTAACTACAAAGGAACTCTGAATTCTGGAATTTGATACTTATTTTTTGAATTGTTTCAACATATATATTGTTTTTTTGTATTTTCTGAAATGATTAAATGCAATACGAAACACAACTTAATTCCAAATTATCTAACATAACTCATATGTCATTCAAATTCTAAAATTCACCTTTCAAATTTAAATTCCATCACATTCAATATAAAACGCAGCAACATAGAAAGGAAATCATTAACAGTTGAACTTGAAAACATGCTCCATGTTTATTTTAAATTGGCCGCAGCTCTTACAGGTAGAATGGCGACTGATTACTATGTCCACGTCTCTTAAGTGCAAGCCACAGCTGATAGGTAATGGTGTCGGCTAACAAAGGATCTCCACGTGGAAGGATGGCAAGGAAATAATGTTGATCTAGCCACCTTTGCTTTCAAACAAAACCCGCAAGCTCACAATTCACCAGCATCAAGGTTGATTCAAAGTGCAGAAGACAATCAGGAAATTTACAATTTCTTGTTGTAGAATTCGAGCAAACCCTTTCTCCAAGCAATTCTCCAATTTCAAAAGTTTTTAAAATATTCAAAAAATAACTTCAATAAGAGTTTCGAAACCCCTTATCATGCAATCCAGCTTCTTCAAGAAGCCACAAAATTCTTAGCTTTAGAGTGACACTTTTCATAACTTAAGTGCTCATGCCACAACTTTGGAGTTTAATAAGTGAAAAATGGTATCATTCAATTATATACAAATATATGCTTTCCCTTCACTTATAATCCAATCATAAGTCAAATAACAACATTAATACTTTAAAGATTTGACCTTAATATAAGCTCAACATGATAATTAATTAAGACAACTTAATTAATTAATTATATCCACTTCAAGCCAATTCCAATCATACTGCATTGTCAAATCACCTGCTCAGATACCCTGCCAAAAATGGAAACTGACAGGAAAGGACTTACTATAAATAGTAAGTACTCACCCAGGGAACCTCAAATGAAACCATTAGCCCACGAGGGTAGCAATGATGGGCTAACAAGGGGTGCCCCCAGACACCTGCTAAAACGGGGACATCACACCTGCCACTGGCATTCAGCTACAAACAGTTCAGCATTGACCTATTTTATGACACATTTAACCAACATTTGGCTAAAACAGACTTTTATACAATTATAATCAGAAATAATATATGTTTTAAGCAGTATATAACAGACTTCTCAAAAAGGAGAGTGCAGGGTACTGCATTACTGCCTTATATCACTCCACCAACTCCTGCAAGTCCAGGTCACACCCTTTTTTTTCTACAGATGAAGTTGAAGAACATTGTTTCTACAACTTATATCTCATGAAAACTCATCTTGCTATGCATTTTTTTTCTTTTGCATTGTTTAAGACTGAAAACTGTGCTGATTCTGAAATAGGAGTCTAGGATCCCCCTAGCACTTCCATGTAAAAAAGTTTAACAGTTTCTTCGAAATAATCCGGACATTAAATTGGTCATTAACTACAACCTCCTCTAGACCTTACAAACCATCAAGGATTCTGACCTCAGACACTGGTGGACTGCCATCAGCATTACTTGTATCCTCTGCCTCAGTAACTCATCTCGCTAGCAGATACAAGAAGGGACCAAATGCCCTAGACAAAACGATAAAAATTAAATGCGACAATGCCCGCTGCCACAATGCCAGGTCATACCCGACCCTGCATAGGGCCAAGGTCACATTGCTTTAAAGCCCAATATCACAACTGCAAACTGTAACAATTTTGAAAAGCTCTACTGCCCAAGAAGACACAGTGAGTGATCAAGCTTTTGACACACAAGATTCTGCAAACCCACTGGGTAGATTTCTGCAGATCGAATGAGCAGATGGGTTAACAAAGAGGAAGCTTCAAGCTATAAAGAGAATGTGAGCAGTAAATATGTGCAGTGCAGAGTTTGTGGGTGCGGCACAATATGACAAAAATGCAAGTGTCTTCCATAAAAACAAGGGTACAAGGGTTCCCAAGGACATAAATGCACAGTTAAAGACTAGGGCATGCTTATTGTGGATTCAGGTGGTGTGTGAGTTTTGAAAATATAGACAGTGAAAATGTATCACAAGCAGCAGAGTGTTGAGCACAGGTGAGTACATGAATTCCAAGGAAATGGATACAATTATATACAGGTGTGCAGAATCTTTGTAATGTCCCCTTTAAGGATATACTTTATCTTGCCCAAGATAACAATTGCCGCAATATAATTTATTTACAAATAGTATTCTAGTATGAATTGCAATTCAATTTAGAGAAAATTTTAATCAATTAATACCAAACATTAACATCAAGGATGTAGATCATATACAGATAATTCCAATTGAAAAACATAATATCCTAAGTGCATTGAATCCAATTCTTCACATATTTCCAACAGCCAACCATATTAGGAATTTAATGGGAAGGCCCTGTAGGATGCCCAGAGACTGTTCCTCACAATTAAGCCCAAGACAGTGGAACAACCAACCAAGTCAATTTGACCCCTTGGCCCATAAGCTAACCAACTTGGAGTGGGCTATTTAATTGAAGGAAACCTGGATACTGGTTCCTCAACTAAACCCAAGAGCACAAAATGACCAACCAGGTCAATTTGCCTCTTGGCACACAAGCTACCCAGCTTGGGCTGGGCTACTCAATTGGGGAAACCGGTACGGCTGCACCTCCCTACTATGTTTCCTCACTAATCCAGATATTATTGCTTGTAGGAGACTAATATTTCTTCATGGATAGGCAATTTAATTCAATAGATAAATTGAGGATTCACAAGAGATTTCATAATAAACTATAGATTCAACCATATTGCATACCAATCAGTTTGCTAAATACAAAAGGCTGTCTTTTCAGAATTCTGATCTTGATTGATACCTTTCTCCAAGTGAGGATCTGCCTTATATAGCCCTCAAGAGAGGACGAAGAGCCACATCTCTTACTAAGAATGCCACTTTCCAAATGAGGTGTCTCCTCTAAAGTAACCGCTGTCCCTTCATCAAATTGTGGCTCCTTGGAATTGCTGCTGTTTATGATTCATTTACAGCAAAGTTGCTTGGACACGGATACGAATACAAATACAGATACAGTATCGGATACGGATACAGCTATTTTTTAACACCCCCAAAATGGATACGGCTAGATACGACATTAATAAAAAACACATACACATTTAACACAATTTTCTAAGTTATTAGAGGAGATTTTCATTACGTCAAAAGCAATATAGACAAATAAATAATTACAAGTTAATTTAACACTTAACAATATGCAAAAATAGTAGAGTTGCATTGGAAGACAACCCAAAAAAATGGGTCACTGAATAGAAAAACATTTCATTTGTCTTTCTCATTTGGTGTAGCTTTTGTTTATAGCAATTTTTTTAAATTGCATCAATGAAGTTGTTCTAAATTAAATTTGGAAGATTTATTTCATATTTTTAGAAAATCAAATCACATAGTATTTTGCAGGGTTGGAAAATCAAGTTTTTTGCAAACACATGATTACAATATTCGACGTGTATCCAGGCTGTACCAGATACGTTTCCAAATTGGATACGGCGATACATGTGCCCGAGGAGGGACAAAGGAGTTCCCAGCTACTATGATTTACAGATGATGATCACCGATCATGTGATGAGGTACTTTCTTTGATTTATAAGGGGATCTTCAAATATGTTTTGATTTTATTTATTTCTTTTTTTCTTACTTAAGGGCGGATCATGAAAATGGTCCTATGGCAAGGGCCTGATGGTCTGCCCTTCCCGAGATTGCTTGTCCTCAAGCAATTTTAAATCTAGATGATCAAAAATCTCGGCTCCTTTCCAAGTGGTGCCTCCTATAGGTAGACCCTTCCATTCACCCAAATACTCAGGAATAGTCTTATTCCTTAACCTATTTTCTTGCATATTAAGAATGACATCGGGCTCCAAAATTAACTTGCCTTCATCATCAAGCAGGGGCAATTCTAAACATGGAGCAATAAGTTGTCCCAGTACCTTCTTGAGACAGGACACATGGAAGACATTATGGAATCTACTATTTGTCGATAGTACCAACACGTAAGCAAACTCTCCTACTCTACTTAGAATCTTGTTTAACCCGTAGAATTTAGGATCGAGTTTCTCAGCTCCACTTACTTTGATTGATGATTTCTTGTGCTTATAGGGTTGTAACCTTAGGAAAACTAAGTTCCCAACTACGAATGTCCTTTTGTCTTTCGATCAGCATATATCTTTTGTTGATTTTTTCCTAGGTGCAAATTATGTTTAAGTGCATTCATAATCTCTACATTTTGCTGCACAAAGTCGTTGGCCCCTAGTACGCAACTTCCAAAAGGATTAAGTCTCCAAATCAAGTTCTCTCAATACCCATACAAGGCCTTGAAAGGACTCATTCCTATGGACATATGATGTGTGGTGTTATAACAATACTCTTCAAGGTGTAACCACTTGATCCATGCATTTTATTGTAATGTAACATAGATTTTTAGGTGTCCTTCCAATTATTTGTTGACAATTTCAGTCTACCCATTGGTTTATGGATGGTAACTTGTATTTGATGTGAGTTCTATTCCTGCTAATCAGAAAAGTTCTTGCCAAAACAAACCAAGGAATTTGTCGCTAACGATGTTTCTAGGTCAACCTTGTAGTTTGAAAATATCCTTCAAGAAAACATCGGCTATCTAAGGAGCTCCATAGTCTATGGATATTGCAATGAAATGTGCATACTTGGTAAGGCAATCAACCACATCGTATATACAATCTTTGCCTTGCACCTTGTGAAGCCTTGTTATGAAATCAATGGAAATTCTTTCCCATTGTTGGTTAGGTATGGGTAGGGGTTGAAGGAGACCTGCTAGAAAGGTCCATTCTGCCTTTTTCCTTTGGCACATCATGCATTCTTGAATATGTTTTAGGATGTCCTTCTTGAAGACCTTTCAAGAAAATTTCTCTTACTTGCTTATAGGTTTTCTAACATCCATGGTGTCTGGCTAAGGGGTTGTCATGGTATTCTCAGATGATTTTCTCCTTTATCTTTAAGCCTAGTACAAGATATATCTTATCTTTGTATAGAATGAATGTTTCCACCACTTTATATAAGCCTAGGCTAAGTACTTGAGTTGTCCTCTCATTGTGGTTCATGAAGGCTCTCAACTGTTCGCCCATTTTATTTCTTTGAGTAGAGTTATTACTCATTGTAATTCTTTCCCAATCCAATGCCCTTTGAGCTATTCGACTTACTTAGTTGCATCAACTATCTTTCGTTCCACAGGCTAGCAAGAACTGCCTTGAAACCAATTGTACTGTCCCCTTTTGGGGATATACCTATTTTGCCCAAAATAGCAATTCCCACGATATAATTTATTTACAAATAGTGTTCTAGTACATAATTGCGATTAAATTTAGAGAAAATTGCAATCAATTAATATAAAGGATATGTGATCATATACAAATAATTCCTAATGAAAAACATAATATCCTAAATGCTTTGAATCCAATTCTTCACATATTTTCAACAGCCAATCATATTAGGAATTTGATGAGAAGGTTGGTAGGATGCCCAAAGGTTGTTCCTCACAGTTAAGCCCAAGAGAGCGGAACGACCAACCAAGTAAATTCAACCCCTTGGCCCACAAGCTAACAACCTTGGAGCAGACAACTTAATTGAAGGACGCCCAAACATTGGTTCCTCACAACTAAGCCCAAGAGCACAGAATGACCAACCAATTCAATTCAACCTCTTGGCCCACAAGCTAACCAACTTGGGGTGGGCTACTTAATTGGGAAAAACCAGTAATACTAAACCTCCCTACCACGTTTCCTCATTAATCCAGATACGATTGCTTGTAGGAGAATTAAATGAATAGTTATTAATGTTTCTTGATGGATTGGTAATTTAATTCAATTAATAAATTAAGGATTCATAAGAGATTTCATAATAAACTATAGATTCAAACATAATGCATACCAATCACTTTGTTAAATACAAATGACTACCTCTTCTGAATTCAATTTAGATCTCAGAATTCTGATCTTGATCAATGCCTTTCTCCAAGTGAGGACCTGCCTTATATAGACCTCAAGAGAGGGCAAAGAGTCACATCTCTTACTAAGAACACCATCTTTCCAAATGAGGCGTCTCCTCTAAACTAACCACTGCTTGGAATCACTGCTCCTTTATGATTCATTAAAAGATAACTATCCTTTGATCGTCGATCATGTGAAGAGGTACTTTGTTTGATTTGAGAGGGAATCTTCGAATATGTTTTGATTTTATTTATACCTTCTTTTTTCTTACTTGAAGGCGGATCATGAAAATGGTCTTATAGCAGGGGCATGACATTCTTTCATACAGAATATTTCCTAGGCTAAGTATTGCAGGCATGGGTTGCAACAAACATGAAATGAAAAATAGGCAGAGGGAAATGAATATCCTAATGATGCACAGCCAAAATCTAGAACATGCAACAAGAAATGAATATCACACATGGGAACAATCTTTGTTTGATTTGAGAGAGGATCTTCAAATATGTTTGGATTTTATTTATTTCTTTTGTTTTTTTTTCTTACTTAAAGGTGAAACATGAAAATGGTCTTATCGTGGAGTAATGACATTCTTTCACACAAAATATTACCTAGGCTTAGCATTGCAGGCGCGGTTTGAAACAGACACGAAATGAAAAATGTGCAGAGAGAAATGAATATCCTAATGATGCAAAGCCAAAAAACAGAACAAGCGACAAGAAATGAATATCACAGATGCAAACAATCTTCTCTGAACCCTGACACCAAGTAAGAATGCATTATTTTATATGCAGGATACAAAGAACTGTTAAAATCAATTAAAATCCTAGACAAATGTAAGAATATTTTGTTGCAAAAATGGAGGATGAATGGGTGAAGCCTGTGCTCTGATACCAATATCTGGGCAAGAAATGGACTGTTAAGAATCAAAATGAAATTAAAATGCAAACCCAAATTGCATTCACTCTAAAATGTGTCTGAAAAGTACATATTGAACTACAGAGCAGACACATTCAGTTCATCTCTAAGAGGACTGTTCAGATTCTTATATATATATATATATAAGCATAAATCGTTTAAGGAATAAATCAGCAAACCAAAGGAGTAGGATTTTTTGAAAAAATAGGCAAAAAATGGGGAAAAATCAGATTTACAAAAAAAGTGAAAAATTGAAGAAAAACAGTCAATAACTACTTTTTTTAAAATTAAAGGACATTTCCATAGCATAGATGATAAAGGACTTATATAAATGATTCAAAGCACTTGCACAACCTCCTAATATATTTTTAACTTGGAGCACTCAAAGTTTTAAGTTTTAACATTGATTTTGTCTGTATAAATTTCAATCAAGCTATGATTTGAAGTAGCACCAAAATATGGTGTGGGCTTTCCTATTTTTCAAAATCAGAATGAAGCTTTCTTCGCAAAATATTGTCAATAAAAGAAAATCTTCATATTCATATAAATCAACTTCGTTTTCTCGGATTCTCTCAAGAACCTTTTATTATATATACCCAACAAACAATTATATAAAAAGTTGGTATGATATACACATGTGAAGTGGTATATATATACTCAACAAACAATTATATAAAAAGTTGGTATGATATACACATGTGAAGTGGTATATACACATGTATATATCAAAACAACTTTATATGTGTTAAACTTAGAGACTGAATTGCATGAATTATTTAATTTAATTTTGAGTAGAGTTTTAAATATCTAGTGATTTGATTAATTGTAAGAACCTATATGTCATAATTGACAAGCCTAAAATGATTATAATGATTATCGTAGGGTTTTTTGTTTTCTCCAAAATAAATAAGCCAAAAAACTTTGTTACCTTGCTCTTTTAGATCATATTGCAACAAATAAATAAGGCAGCTTTGTTACGGTCTTCTTTTGTTTCATATTGCAGCAATTTAAATATTTCAAATTTATACAAACAAAATCAATCTTAAAAAAGAAATAGTATCAATCAAGCTATACTTGATGTATTTAATGTAGAAAGAGAGGAAAAGTTTGTTTGTAATCCCCTATCTCCCATGCTACTTCCCAACCCTGCAACACTTCAGGACTTTGCAACACTTCCGACCCAACTTTCCCAGCTGCGTCTTCAGTGTCGCACGTCGATTTCATAAAGAATCACGTCATGTTTTTGCAGGTTTTTCCCGTCAACGTCGCTTTTAGGGTTTTTGCTAGTTTCCCACAATTCTTTTGTCGATTAACCATCACTTTTTGCTGATTAATTGCTTCATAAATCGCAAAAAAAAACGTTGAAAGTCGTTGACCAAAAAATCTTATTTTTTGGGGAATAAATCGTTGCACATAAAGACTCTTAATTAATCACGTATAATCGCTTTTTTTTGTTTTCTACTTCTATGTTATTAATATATATTAATGGTCAATAATAATTTAAAATTTGAAACTACTTTATAATATTAATTATAAACTATAAGGGTTCATGTTGTGAGGTTTCCACACCATCACCCCATCGCAAATGGAGACCCCCTCTTTTGTTTGGTAGTAGAGTAGTTGTCATAGTTGGCCTTAGTTTGGTGGCAATCTCGCAGTCTCCAAGTCAATAGGCTAGATTCGAGCAGCTCTAGGTGCAAGCCCTGTTCATTCAAGAGTTGAAATCATTAAGGGAGGATACTTGCTAGCTAGGCATCCAACACTTACAAATTTCTAGGATGGAGGTGAGGTTTAGAATATGGAAGGATTTGATGGGCTGATCTGAGATGCAAGTTCTAACTTTGGAAGGGATTCAAATTTGATTTATGATCCAAGTTGAGAACTGATGGAAAAAAAAGAGAAGCATGAAACCCAAGGATTGAGAATATGGCATGAAAATTGAGATGAAAATGGACAAAATCTGAGCACGAAAAAATGGAAGATGGGAACTTTAACATTCAGATCTGGGATAAGTATCACCAAAAATCAGAGAAATGGATGATAGAAGAACTTTTTACCAAGCAATGAAAGGGGGAATTCAAGTTTTCAAAGGGAATGACAAACTTAGCAGTTTTTTTAAGTCTTGGAAACATTCCAAGAGGTGGTCAGATTCCGACCTCCCCTT
Organism: Thuja plicata; assembly: GCA_018584345.1. Taxonomy (NCBI): domain Eukaryota; kingdom Viridiplantae; phylum Streptophyta; class Pinopsida; order Cupressales; family Cupressaceae; genus Thuja; species Thuja plicata. The sequence continues at coordinate 1,494,177 of MU223082.1, read as the reverse complement.
GGAATTCCATTTCTAACAGACCCCCCATTTCCGCCCTAGTTTGGAAGCCTACCAAAACAAATATGAGGCAAAAGTCACCTTCACATGAATGGAGAAAACCAAATTAAATCAGATTTGAATCCCCTCAAAAGTCAACTTGCATCTCAGACTAGTCCATCAAATCCTTCCATATCCTAAGTCTCACCTCCATCCTCAAAATTTCTAAGTGTTGGATGCCTAGCTAGCAACTTTCTTCGCTTAATTGTTTGAACTCTCAAATAAACAAGGCTTGCACCTAGAGCTGCTTGAATATAGCCTATTGACTTGAAGACTACGAGATTGCCACCAAACTAAGGCCAACTATGACAACTACTCTATTGCCAAACAAAAGAGGGGGTCCCCATTTGCAATGGAGCGATGGTGTGAAAACCTCACAACAGTTTTCTGCTTTCATGTTAAAGGGCCATCTATAATAGTACATAATAATTATAATTTTAAAATTCATGTATAATTTTAATTATATATTCAATCCTGTGTTGCATGGGTACTTGTACCCATACCCCTAGGATGCGTATCGGATACTGGTACATGTACCCAAGTACCTGATACTCAATGGGGTACTTAGTGGAGAACATCATAGCTATGGACCTTGATTAAGATTTATGATTTTTGTTTTAGTTTTTTGTTTGCGTATCAACTTGCTGGTTATCAAGCTTATTTCAATATGTAATCACTAATCAGTTTGAAACTTTGATACAATGATAGTATGACATTTCAATTTTTTGTACTTAATCTTCAAAGTTAATGTTTGACAATAAACTTTATCACCGTTCTTGTTTTGAAATCCCAATGTCGTTATATTTTCAGTTTTTCTATAAAATGTTAAATTATATATATAAAAAATTGACGTGCCCAAAGTACCCCCATCTCCTATTTTGAAAAAATAGCCATACCCGTACTTGTGCCCGTTCTCTGAAGTACCCCTATCTCTGTGCAACCTTGATTTGATCTCATTTGAATCCACTAGGCGAGGCGTGCAGAGAGCTCAGGACATATTGAAGCTGCAATTTAGAACAAATTCATTAACTGCTTCGAAACTATCTCACATGCCCCCCACAATTTAGGATGATTGAAGCCTTTTCAAATTTCGTTGATGACCGCCATTGCTCCTCCCGCTCCTCTGTTTAGGGTTTTCCAAAGGTCGGAAAGAAAACTAAAAGGACAAAACTACAAATTTTTCCACGTTGAGTTTGCATTGACTTCACTTTTGTCCTATAACCAGCCCTATTTCTGAGTGATTCATGAATTTCATGAGTTTTCTTGTAGGGTTTCATAGGTTTTTGCAATGATTTTTATATTTTTTTTTGCCATTTTTAGGGATTTTCGTATGATTTTAATACGCTTTAAATGCAAAAAGGTCATTGAAAATTGGGTCAACGGTTTTCTCAGGGAAAAAGTCGGCTGGCTCTAGGATTTAGAATTAATCGGGTATAATCGAGATTTTTTGCAGATTTCTGCTTCTATGAATGAGACTACAGATTTAAGATTGTAGCCACAACAATCACAAAAATTGTTGATGTTATCAACCTGGCTATTAGAGATATTCTAGGTTCTCAACTTGTTTGCAATCTCTGTGATGACTGTGTCTAGTATCTACTTATTGTGGTTGTGTCTAATCATATGTAATGAGAGTTCAGATATAAAATTGCAGCCACATTTCTTCCACTGACTGGTGTTACTACCCGTTGTTAGTATAAACACACTGGGCCCTCACCCATTTGCAATTTCTGTGATGACTGTGTCTACCTATGACGGAGCTTACTAATTGTAAGTTAAACTTTAGATTTAAAAACTTCTTGCACACGTTTCCTACACTATTGATGTTGCTTTTATAAAGACAGTAGGCTCTCCTACCGTTTGCAATGTCTATGATGACAATATCTACCTGCGACGGAATGGTATAATTGTATGTAAGCAAGACTTTAGATTTGAAAATGCAGCAAAATGTGTCTTCCAGTCATCCAGATTACTACCTCCCAGCTCCTCGAGACACTCACTGTAACTACCCTGAAGCTGCTACAGACACTCCTCAGCTCTCACTTTTGTCTAGGTGCTACTATGGCTGAGTCTGCATTTCAAAACATGGTCAGATCTATAGTATGTTAGAATTCGGCTCTGCTAATTGCTAATGGCATAAAATCGGAATAACTGCATTTTATTCAAACGTTTAACAACAAGGTCCCATGTAGCCGCTTAGTTAATTAGCGGGCACTGCTCCATTTTTTTAGAAATTGTTTTGGGGATCAGTGATCCCGTGTTCTTTGTTTTCTTGCATTGTTTTTAATTTTCATGCTTCTTTAAATAATTATCAAATTTTAAATATATTCGATTCTGTGGCACGCCTGTAGTTGGGCAGTTACTGCATTATTCCAGGCCTCCCTTCACCAGCAGGTGGAATTTCAATTCTCAAACTGTAGCTGGTCCACCATTTTAGGAGAAGAATCTAAACTATACATATTTTAATAAAAAACTTGGATGGGACCACCTGTGCCTCCATAGATTAGGCAGCAAGTAGCTGCATGGAACCATGCTGTAAGCCCCACATCCGCTACTCAAAGATCGCCTGCAATAAATCCACATACCCGTCCAATTCTGCCCTAGTTCCGGAATATTTCAAACAACTAATATATATATTCGGTTTGTAAGATTGGAAAATTACAATTCGCCGCCCCGCTAAACTAAGATCTACATACTGCTCTACACTCGGAATGAACCCGACTAAACAACTGAAGACATTGCCAAAAATCATTTTACTTTAAGCAACTGACATATGTTATATTACGGTTAAGACAATTTCTGAGTTCTACAGCCGTACCGATGAGCAGGGAAGCGCTGGCCTCATGAAGATAGTAGAATTTATGACGGCGGAGAACATGCCCCAACACGAAGGCAAGCACGAGCATCATGATCTGCAGAAGAATTCCCACACCTGCAGCTTGCGTTTCAATTACTTGCTTACCGGGAGCATCTGTCGGCGTTATTTGCAGTTCCGCCATCACTGCAAACGAAAGCTTCCAATCTCCTTCCACTGGAGAAAATTCTTCAACGATTGTACTGGTTATGGCACCGCTACGCCCAAAGGAGCTCCAATTCTTTGAGGGGCTTGTTGGGGTTTACGTTTCGAATTGATTGTGTCGTACGCGGAGCATCAGATAAATAAATTGACAAAAAAATTAACAGCGGAGAAAATGAATGATTTTTCCAATTTATGTACCCTACACTGGAGTAGTTGACCCGCCCTTCACGAGGCCACGTGTCAGATGCATTTTAATTGTTTTTTCATATTTAATTGTTATCAGTGAGAAACAATATACCTAAGGTCTAAACCGACAAAGAAGTTAAGAGACTCTTGTTATTGATTTATTTATTTTTAAAGGGCAGGGGATTTTTGTTTGTTTGTTAGGGGCTGCACTGAAATCTTCATTGGGCACATAAGTCCAAAGGCAATTTAAGAAACCTTCATTGGGCACATAAGTCCAAAGGCAATTTAAGAAACCTTCACTGTGCCTTTGGCACTACGCAAGACAATTAAATTTGACAGCTGAATTGTTTTTTTTTTTTAATTTGACGGTTTCTTAGGAGATTCTTTTGGCGGAGGCGAGTATGTTTTCAATTGAGGCCCCAGCAATTATCTCACTGTTAGAGTATCTGAAAAAAGTGGGAAGTATGGCCTAAATTGGTGGTTGAAGAGGAGTTAGCACGTAGGAAAAGAATGTGGAAGGAACAAAACAACAAATGGTTGAACAAATGGAACATTAACCTCCAAGAGTGTCCAAACACTAATCTGGAAATAAAGAAATGGGTGTTAGAAAAATTCAGAACTGCCATGTGGACAAATTTGATAGGAAGAAAAAAAGGCTTACTATGTTAAGGAATTTGATCACACATGGGATCATGGGGACAAAGCCTATTTCGGGTCCACAATTAAAGGAAAGGCCAAAATTCTAATTGCTCACTTATGGACTAGCTCCCACCATTTACGATGTGAAACTGGTAGATGGATGGTCCCTAAAGAGAGGCGGGAAGAGAGAATTTGTGCTTTCTGCAGCAGAGGAGTGGTAGAAACAGAATGACATTTCATTAAGAAATGTGGGGTTTATGAGGATATTCACAGCAAGTACAGGGATTGCCTACAAGTGAGCAGCATGAAGGAACTTTTCGAAGAGGCAAGATTACTCAAGACAGCAAGCTTCTTAATCCAGATCCACAACAAAAGGAACAACTTGGAGAAATCACAGCAGGATGCCTAACTTGCTCTTTGATCCCTTACGGAGAATCAGAGGACTTATGACAAGAATAGAGGGATTATGACAAGAATGATGGTTTACTTTGCACAAATAGTCTATTACTTATCAAAAAATAACAATGAATAACAAATATAATTATAATTATAGGTTAATTTATAGTTAAAATAATTTTAAATATTGTGAGTAAATTCTTATTTATATTTATTTGTTTATATTTTAAATTGAATTAATTTAAAAAAAGGTATTATTGAAATAATTTAATATTTAATTTAAATAATATTATAAATGTCCAAAATCAAATCTCTAAAAAATATTATCGCTTCAATATTAATATAGATTCGTTTATATTTAATTTTCATTTTATTACTCTAATAATGTTAATCTAAAAACTTATAAAATGTCTAATTGATTTTATTATCTATATTTTAAAAAAAAATAAAATTCACATATCTATATAGCAAAATTACTTTATTTAAAAATTATTGTAAATAAAAATAAAAAATATCATTTAAATTAAACCTTTCTTTCTTAATTATAAAGAAATTTAAAAAAATTAATAAAACTATCATTCCTACCAACTTTTATACCACTCAAATGATTTTAGCCAATCAAGTTGAAGAAAATTTATTTTTATAAATTAAAAAGTTAAAAAATTCAACATGTTAACTTTTATAAGATTTAATTTTAGAAAAGAAAGTATATATGTTGCAATTGGTAGAAAACCAATTTATTTATTATAATAACTAGTTAAGCTTTTGCAAGTACTAATAAGGTTTTAGATTTTTTATGTATAGGAAAGCTCAAACATTTTATATTGGGATAGGCTCCCAATGTTATTTGGTAATGATCAACCATCATGATTGGTTTTGCCTTGGTTGCTCACCTTTCAATAATGGTTAATAGTACATATATTAACGTGGCTTGCTAGGATATTATAGATAGCTCATTGATGTATGCATACTTTTTTATAGGATACATTTGTTCATGTTCATGGAAGAACTCTTGGTAGTTTGTTTGGAACTGAATGTAGTTGTCTAGTGTTATTCTAGAATTCTACATTTTTAATAGTGTTTTGATAAATTGTTTTACGGTTCCAAAAAAATTTTGAAATGCTCAAACAATCTTTGAGGCATGGTTGTGTCAAATATTATCATCTTAAAAATATTTTCAAATGTTAAATGTTCTAATTTACTTTATTGAATCTTGTGAAGAGTATCTTAAGAAAGAGGGTATGGCTTATACTAGCTCAAATAATTTTGATGTTATGACTATGGTACATTTCTTGGAAAATTGTTTAAGGTGGTGCTAGTGGAAGAGATTAGGGGTTGGATTTAACTATCATTATTACTCTCAACAAAGTGGTCATTGCAAGAGTTATTATAGAATATTTTATGTCATACAATATTTGGTTAAAGATTGTAGCCACACATGATCCAAGAATTGTTAGTGTAAATAGTATCAATATACACTTAGTTAGCTAATCACCTTTCTAAGATTGATTTATTCACACCTAGCTTAGGTTTACTTCAGGTTTTTCATCCTTTTGTCTGAACTCACGTGGTTGAGACATGTGTTCTTACTGTGTGAGTTGCATTCATATTTGAAACTTGCTCCCACACTTGTCAAGTGAGCTTACAAGTATTCCATCTTTGGAGAGTTAGTCACAATTTGAGTCATATCTTCCTACCTCGTCTACCTTTTCTATATATGCAAGGTTCGTAATTGTATTTATACACTCTCATTTCATATATTATAGATATACTCTTGTGCATTGTTTTGTTTAACTAGTTGAAGATTAATTTGTGCTTTTAGATCATGGCTACTCCAGCATGGGATTGGAGCCAAAAGAGTGTGTTGCTTCTCACATCAACATGATTCGAGAACACAACCCTACCAAGAGATTAAATTTTAGTAATTTTCTTCTTCTTTTTTGTAATTTTTTTTTAATGTTAAAAATTTTGTAGAAATATAAAAAAAATAGTGAAGGGTTAATTTTCCCTATACCCATTTGTTAGTTTGGGGTTTCCTATTTTGAAGATTATTGTTATAGTTTGTGCAAGTTATGTTGCATCTTTTTGGTGGATCTACAATTTTGTATCGAAGAGACTTTTTTTCTAGCTAGATAAAGGCACTAGTCTACTATTAGCTTTGAATTGTTATCGTCTTCAAAAAAACTCAAAATAACTTAATATAAACTTATTTTAACTTTATTTTTATTAATTTTTGTGTATTCTCACTACCATGTGTTAATGTATATAACAATATTAGGGATTGTCATTATTTACATTTTAGACATTGATAGGGCAAGCTATATACTCCACTAAGGTGCTTGACCTTGAGTATTAAAAACAAGCAAACAAAGGGATGAATAAAACAAGAGTGTGTTATTGGTTGTTATGGGTGTGGTTTGTATTAGGGTAAGTGTTAGTCTTTATAGTGATAAATTAGTCACAACACCCTAGTGAAACCCCCTTGTTTTATCAGAGTTAGAAGTGTATGTGGTCATATGCACCTTAGTAATTGATCCTTTGTTGCCCATCCTGAACATAGTTTTTTTCGTATTCTTCCTAGTTTCGACACACATGGTGCTTAGGGGAAAATCTCTCTTTAGGGATTGGGTACCTATGACTCTAATTATCAACACAACACACATAAATGTCATATTGGACTAGAAAAAATCTCCTAGGAACAATATACAATTGGTCCACCATGTAGTAAGATGTATAACAATATGTCAAAAAATATGTAGCATGTCAGAATAATACAAAATACATTCCTGCACCATCTCAAGTCTTACAATTTATCACTACTCTATGGCTTTTTTCTACACATGGGCTCAATCTTATTGGCAAAAGTAACCATAAACATATCATTATTGGTTTGTAATACTACACTAAGTGGGTAGAAGCAATTCCTCTCACCTATGTGATTGGTAGAGAAATTTCTAAATTTATTCTTAACAACGTCATCTACTCTCATGGTAACCTTGTAACAATTAGCATGAATAATGGTAAGTCATTCAAGATCCAAGAAGTTTGAGCCCTTTGTGACAATTTCCATATCAAGCACAAATGGTCCACACAATACTAGCTTAAAGGTGTTGGTCAAGTTGAAGCATCCAAAAATAATCTTATCAAGATACTCAACGGGGTCTTTAATGATGTTGGTCATTATTGGCATCTTCAAATCTACATCGCCTTGTAGGCTTCCCATAATGACATCTACATGGATACTAGGAAAGCCCCTTATTTCTTATACTATAAACACGGAGTAATTTTACCAATTAAAATTGACTTCCCATCCTAGCACCTTTTTTGCAAGGCCTAATTGATAACAAGTAACATCAAGTTGAATATCTACATGAATTGGAATTCATTGAGGAATGAAAGGTAAATGCTATACATTACTTAAAATCGTACCAAAACCAATTACATGGAAGATACAATAAATATGTAAGATATTGTTAGCTTGAGATTAGAAATTTTGTTAAAGGATAATATAAATAATAAATAAAGATTAAGAGAGAGAAAATGAAAAATTTTAAAACTAATTTTCTCAACCCCTACATCATCGTTGCTAGGTTTAGATCAAGTGCATGTACAATTTGGTTACACTGAAAGCTTGGAAATTGGAAAAACCAATAAACATCATGCACCTTAGACCATTTATTTCTTAAATCAAAATTAATAAAAAATACAAAAAAATCAATCAAGATAATAAAGTAAAAATTACCTGATAATGAAAACCACTTCTACAGTGCATTCTAGAAGTACCATAATAAAATATTATTTGTGAAAATCATTTGTAGCACCTAATTTCTATTATCTACATAGACCCTCTACACTTGAGGATAAGTTTGATCCATCTATCTCATCCATTACATATTGTTTAATTTCCATTACCTATTGTAATCATATTGCATTCACCCACCAGTAAGTATTTTTAACCTTGCTAATGACTTGGGAAAAATACATGCTTTAGAAAAAACCTTGATTCTTTCTAGTATGAACCATTGGCATCGCAATGTGTACTCTTATATAGCATAATTATTTGAAGTAATAAATATAGCATTACACAAGCTTGACCTTTCGATAGTATGTGAACAAATAAAAACTTGGAAACATCGTTGGATGTAAACTGCATATATAAATGCATATCAAAATTGGAAACAATCAAACATAGTAAACATGTTAAATCAACTCACACCCTTATTTGATGCCTTGTTCAAAGTTAATTAATCATTATATTATATGTTGAGATATATAGTTCCCAATCTAACATCATTCTATTGAGATATATCATTCCTATCAATCATCACTTTCATTGTCATGCACTCAACACCTTAGTTTTCATTTTGATAATAGGTGATGTTTGTGTATCTTTCTCATGTTTTTTTTTCATATTATTTGATCCACGGGGACTTCACTTAGTGAACCTAGTTCATCGAATGTGCATTCATGGCATACTAAAGAATACACCTTTTTCAAAATAAATTACCCCAAACTCCTTTTTTTTCACCCCCTCCAATACCCACCTCATACCCCCCACACCCCTTTTTCTTTATAAACCCTCTTAATCCCCCACCACCCCACCCCAAAAAAAGACCCCCCCAATATAGGCAATATACTACCCTATTTTTTGCCCATTGTAAACCCCCCAATACAAATGCATGTGGTATTGTAATGCCCCATCTGCGAAGACCTCATGGTTTGATCATATGTTGTTATTGTACATGAATTTTTTTTATCCTACAACATATTCTACCAAGGTCATCATGGTCCACTATATCATGGTGTATTTGCTAGGACATTTTACTATTTCAATTTACGAGTTACTATTTCATGCATATTATAAACATGTAAAATTTGTCCTATTAATTCAATATCAAATATTTTATTAATCAGGTGGATCCATTCATTATAATATTCCAATTATTCATTATATTATAATATTTCATATTTCTCCATAAAAACCCCATTAAATATATATATATTTTTATTATTATTTCATTAAATTCATTAAATAATATGTATATTCTATTATTATTTCATCTATTTACCAAATCCCTCTCACATCCATTACAATATTCATTTATCATATTCCACCTCTAGCAATTACATCCACCTACTACATGTGGGATTGACACTAACAATTTCATACATTGATCTTTATACCACATTCATTCTATAACCTAACTCCCCCTAAGGACATCTATTTAAACTGTAAGTCCCTCTCATTTATGATCATCCATTGTTTACATCCATCGTAAATACATCCATTGCTTGCATCCATTACTTGCATACATTTTCCATCGTTACTTACATATTTTGATATCTCTCTTGCATTATAGCTTTCTTTATCATTTTTGCATCTTCATCTTTCTATTCATCTTAGAATCTTCGTTCTTCATAGCTTCTTGTGCAATTTTTTTTTAGAGCATCCATTATCGAGCATAAGATCTTGATAGATAGGAGTGCAATGGAGTGGGATTTTGTTTTGAATGCATGTGTTCATATTTATCTATTTTATGTTTTGCATGTGAGTGTTAGACTTATTGAGTTGTTGTTGGCATTGATTGTCATTGATGTCAAAACCTCCATACCAAAAATTTGGTGGTATCAGTTGGTTGTTCGCAATTTTGGTTATCGGTTGGGTGCCAACAAGAAGTTGAGTCCACTTTTTGGCTAAAAAGTGGAACTGTTTTTCCTATTTTCTCAAATTCATCTTGTTTGAGATAAATATTTGAAGCACTTAGAGATTAAATCCTGAAACAATGCAGTAATAGAATTTATAGGACTTGAAGTCTACTTTCCAGATATGTAATTTATTTTAACACCGAGGTGATAAAATTTCATTTTTAATAGGCATTACTAAAACTCACATTTTAAAAGTCCACGTTTCAGGACCATACTATGCCCGTGTACGGCAAGAAAAATTAAACATAAATGAAACATTTCTCTGAATCCTTTTGGGAAATGGTATGTAACACAATTAAAATTGATGACAATATTATTTTGTATTTTTTTGTTGAATACATTGTATTAAATTAATTTTTTACTAGGCATAATTGTTGTTTTTTAAATCTCTCGTGTACGACAAGCATAATTTGACCAAAACATATGATTTTTTTAATTTTTTTAAAAAGTGTGTAGAATTGTCTCTAGTTTGATTTCATATAATTTTTTTGTAAGAAACTTTCAAATAAAAAAGTTATTAAAATAATAAAATAGCCTGTTTTCTTTAGTTTGTAGACTTGTTTTAGTAGAAATTAAATAAAAAATAGAAAAAAATAATCAAATTTACAAAAAATTACATATTTGGGATTTACACAGTTTGATATATAATGGGTTTTTATTTTGTCAAAATATTCCTTTGAACGTCTTCAGATATGTCTAAAGTCGTTATTTTGTATGGACACTAGCAGAGCCTTCAAGTTGTAGGTCAAACCAGGTCCAAGGCTATGGTTCGGCTACCCAAGCCTCTTTCCAAACAAAAATCCAACAATAAAAGCAGGCTTGAAATTCAAAAAATTTAGAAACGGGATCTCGTTTAGTAAATGTTACCTCGTGTACCTTTTTTTAAATCATATCGTATAAATGAATCAATAGAAGGTTTTCTTTAAAAACTAATATTTTTCAAAATGGGATCCCATTTTGAAACAGGACCCCATTTTTAAACAGGATCCCTTTTTTTTTTTAAACGAGATCCCTTTTCTAAAATTTTGCTCATATGTTTTGGTGGACTTGTATGTTTTCAGTGTTCATTTGTATCATTTTTTGGTGATTGCATTGGTTACAATGTTTCTTTAGGTATCAGGGCAGTAGTGTAGTTCATCAGATGTTTTTGGTATATCGGCTACAACATATCATGAAGAATATTTTATCGATGATTTCAATTACTTCATGATTCTATCTTTTGGTCTTGATTGTGGTAGTTCTTGAAAAATGTAATATGTATTGTAATATCTTAAGTGTGACCTATTTGTGGGTCGTGATGTACCGTGTGGATAAATGTTCTTATGTATTTCCTATATTAGGATCAACGCTATGCATTCAATGTAATTACAATATCTTTTCTATTGGGGATATCACATGTCTTGTGTGAGCCGACATATGTATGAACATATACCTGTATAAATAATGGAAATCTTTTGTATCCGAAGAAGTAGAGAGTGTGTGGTGGATGAGGTGAAAAAGTATAGTGTGAACTTGTGGTAGTGATGTATGTGAGCAGTTATATCTGAGGTGGAAAATTAAAGATCAAGATACAACTTACATACCAATAACAGTGGATCAGACAGTTGAATATCTACTGGTGATTGTGGTGAGAAAGCTTAATTGTTGAACTAATCATGCATATTCAGATGCAATTCAATCAGTTTGTGTTTCTGTTATATCTACTTTTATATCTCAATTGTATAAGGGTAGTTAGCCTGACTAGCAGCGAGCCTTTGTAAAAATCACCTTAATCGGTGTCACCCTAATAAGTGTTGCATTTCATGAGAATTATCTTCTTTGTGGTTTTTCCCAATTTGGGTTTCCATGTAAATCTTGGTGTTCTCTATGTCAGTGTTTATGTGTTTCATGTTTACATTTACTATCAATGTTTAATATTATTAACCGATAAATCATAAGTTGTTATTGTTGTTGTTTACAAGTTTACTAACAGCGCAAAAGTTTTATAAAGTGTGTGGAAATAGTTGATTTACCCCCCTCTTTGTTACTCAACTTGTTCAACAATTGGTATCATAGCTTAGTCCCTTGCAGATAGAGCTTAACCGCTTGAGGGAGATCTTGGTTGCTTGAACAGATGGAAGGAGGATTCTACACTGAAGAAGATCGAAAAATAATGATGAGTGATATTGAAGGTACTAAATCAGAAAATGAAGAGTTAAAAACCTCAAAGAGGCAAATACTTGTATTGAAAAGTTGAGAGGTCATATCAAGAAGTTAAAAGAAAGGCACAAGGAAGTTAGTAAATAATTGAAGGAATCAAAGGGCATAATTGCAGAACTGGAATAAGAACCGAGAGAATTGAAATAATCAAATGAAAATGGTGCAGATCTGGATAAGGAACTAAAATAGAAGATAATTGACCTTGAGAAGAAGATGGATGAAAAGGCTCAAAGTGAAGATTGTATCAAAGCTGGATTGAAATACAAATCAAAAAGTGCTTGGTTAGAAAGAATTGAACTGGAAATGGAAATGGAAGAATGGAAAGAGACTGAAAAAAATTTCAAGGAAATTATCAATAAGAGTTCAGAATAGAATGAGAAGTTAGAATTAGAATTGAAGAAGCTGATATTAGAAGCAAAGGCATGTGAAAGAAACAATATCTTGGATCAATTACTATCATTTAGAAAGGACACAAGGATAAATAAGGTTTAGGTTTTATGATTTAATGTTCAAATCAAAATGACAAAGGAAAAGAGAAGATTATTGAAGATGATGCAAAAGTTGAAGTGACAAGCGAGGTTGAAAACCATAACACACCTACAAGAAGACCTGCGGTAAGACAACCGAATGCTCAAAGGTATTTATCTTTCAATGGTTGTTGTTATATTTGCAATATATTTGGTCATAAGGCAATTGATCGTAGGATGAGAAAGGAACAAAGGATTCAATGTTTTAACTATCATAAGATTGGTCATAAAGCAAGTCAGTGCAAGAGTCAAGTTTCAAATCAGGAAGGGTTGAATGCAGTGAACAATATTTTTCATGGAAATTTCTATGTGTGTCACAATTTCGGTCACAAGGCTAGTCGGTGCAGATCTAAAGTTCAATCGGTGAGATCTAGCAAAAGAAATGTTAATTGTTAAAAGTGTGGATAGATTGGTCATTATGTTAAATCATGTAGATCTGGAAGTTCTTTGTTGAATACTGGAAATGATAATCATGTTGCAGGACCTAGTGGAGCTCAGAAATAGAATACAGAGTGGAGGAAGAAGTTAGATAGTGTGGATAGTTTAGTGGTACCAAATCCTAGTACTAGCTCTACCGATAACTGAGTCGAATGCTTGGGCTCAGGGGAGTATTAAATATTATAAATTATACACTCCCTTGTCCTAAGGCGATACCAGTTTCAACTAGCGTGTCTCTAGTATGATAAATACAGTTAATGATTGATTGATGTGATGTGTGTAGAGCACCTGAGTTGTGTCAATGATATTTAAATTTTGACGGGAAAGTTAATTATGTTGTTTCACGACGATAAAGGTACAATTTTAGAAAACATTTGTTACTATAGCATAAAGAAAACTTGTGAATTTGCAGAGCACTTGAACAAAAAAATTGTGAAGACATTATGGAACCTAAATCTATTGTTCATGTTGGTGTGAAAAGAAGAGTGGAGAAATAAATTGAGTTGAAGGAATTTGATCACAGTTGTATCAAGAAATTAGAGTTTAGTCTACCCACGGAAGGAATATAGAGAAATATAAATCTTGGACTTGATATCTAGGGATAATTTCCATGGTGTGATGATAGAGATTTCACTATGTTTGTGTTGAATCGGTTTCATGGAGGAACCCTCGTGTTGGACAGACCTTATAATATGACAAAGGGAGTAATTGAGGCAATTATTGGTCTGTGTAGCATTGGCAAATTACCTAGAAATAAATCTATCAGCTATGAAGAGGTGGAATCCCTAACGATGATCAGAAAGGATCATCGTGTATTTTAAATTCACACTATTGAAGATCTGATTGTATGGTATGTTGCTCACGAAAATTCTTACAAAATACAATTATGTAATCGCGACAGTTTGACTTTTGTTGTGGTTGTATGTATGACATGCAAGATAGTGAATGAGAATGTTCAAATGAATTTGTGTAAGATGTTGGATAATATGATGTTGAATATGAAGATGTTAGTTGAATATGGTTATGGTTTCTATTTTGGATTTTTATCATGTGTTTAGTGTTTTATTTCTTGAGGTCTTTGCCTCGCAAAGAAAATGTTGAGTGGAGTACCAACATTCCTATTGGTAAACATATTTACAGGTACTTGGATGGATTGGAGAATAAGGTAGCAGCCTGTAAGGCATATTTTGTGTCTTTGCAAGAGAATCTTGGTTCTAGTTTGGCGGTTGTTGGTGTTGTACCAGTAAGGCAAATTGAGGAAGGTCCCTCCTCGAGACAAAAGGAACTGGAAGTGGTTATCGGTGGTTCATCTTCTGAACCAAAAAGAATAAAGACTAGTCATAAAGGGAAATAAGTTGTTACCATTTTTAAAACTGAGGAAGAGGATGACAAGGAAGAAAGTGTTGCAGAAGAGATAAAGAATGAAGACGAAGATATTGGAAAAGAAAAGAAAATTGTGTTATCTCCAATAGGATCAGAATTTGTTGATCGAGATATTGTTCGATTCATGTTGTTTAATGGTAAATATGACAAAGTTGGCAGTTTTTGGACTAAGTGCTCTTCGATCGACAGGTCCATGGTATTGAAATTGTTGATTGATCATTTGATCAATAAGAGAATTGTGGTGTCTAGTATATCTGGTATGTTACCAGATGATATGGTTAGAAAGGTTGAGAATAATATATTGCAGTTTTGTGTTGATTATTGTATTGTGCCAAATAAAATTAAAAATAAATGTGCAAATGTGAAGCAGATATTGTCTCAGCTTTCGGTAAAACAAGAGCATGTAGAATAAATCACTAGCACTTGTCGATATTATCTTTAGTGGCCTGCTATGGTCGATAACTTCAGAGTTCAGAGTGAGGAAACTAAAATAGAGATGAATGAGCTTGGAAAGATATATGATGTCTTCAAGGACAAAGATGGGAAGCAAATAATCAGAGTTGGAGAGCTTTATGCAGAGTTGTTGTTGCAACAGAGATAAAGACAAGACTTGATCAAGACTTTCTGGTTGGTAAAAAATATGGTTGTAGTCAGATTGGGACATGTTGATGGCATCCTAACAGATGAAGAGGTGTATGAGCAATGGTTTCAGTCTTCAAACTAGATGAAGTCATTTGACAAACTGGTCGAGAGTGAAAGTTTGTGTGCTCGCATGGAGGCATCAATTATTGAATGGAAGATGGACCTTCCAACTTTACAGGAGAGGTACAAGACAATATTTTTGGTTAAACATAGTTTTTTACTTTGAGTATCTTTCATTGGTTTTTTGGCCCTTTTCCATTGTGGCAAAAGGGGGGAGAGAAAGGGATAAAATACATGTTGCATTTACTCAGGGGGAGTTTTTGGAATTTTGGAGTTATTATTTTTAGAATTTTGGAGTTTTGGAGTTTTTTCATCAATACCATAGAATTATTGAGTTGTTGGTGGCATTAATTGTCATTGATATCAAAACCTCTATACCTACACTTTAGCGGTATTAGTTTGTTGTTGGCAGTTTTTGTTTTGTGTTTGTTGGTTATTGATTATACAACAGGAATTCTGGTTATGCACAGAAAATTTTTAGTATGAACATTTTTGGTGTTCCTGATGTTTTTTGGAAAGTGTACATTGTTATATTCATGGCTCATATGTTTTAGTGTGCTTGTGTGTTTTTGGTGTTCAGTTGTGTCGGTTTCTAGTGTTTGCATTGGTTGCAATGTTTCTTCAGGTATCTCGACAGTAGTGTAGTTCATAAGATGTTTTTAGTATATCGGATACAGTGTATCATGAAGATTATTCAATTGATTATTTTGGTTACTTCATGATTTTATATTTAGGTCTTGGTTGTGGTAGTTCATGGAAAATGTACATGTATTGTAATATCTTAAGTGTGACCTATTTGTGGGTCATGGTGTAGCATGTGGATAAATGTTCTTATCTATGTCTTATATTTAGGATTGATGCTATGCAGTAAATGTAATTGCAATACCTTTTTTATTGGGGATATTACATGTGTGGTGTGAGTTGACATATGTATGAATGGATACCTATATATATAATTGAGATATTTTATATCTAAATAAGTAGAGAGTGTGTGGTAGATGAGGTGAAAACGTATAGTGTGAACTTGTGGTAGTTATGTATATAAGCAGTGATATTTGAGGCAGCAAATTGAAGACCTAGACATAGCTTACATACCGATAGTAGTGGATCAGATAGGTGGAGATCTACTGGTGGTTGTAGTGACATAGCTTAATTGTTAAATTGTTTATTCATATTCATATGCAATTCAATCAGTTTGTGTTTCTGTTATATCTACTTTTATATCTCAATTGTATAAGGGTAGTTAGCCCGACCGGTAGTGAGCCAACTTGTAGTGAGCACAACTGATGTTGAGCTTTTGTAAAAATCACCTTAACCGGTGTCACCCTGATAGGTGTTTCATTTCATGAGAATTAGCTTCTCTATGGTTTTCCCAGTTTAGATTTCCACATAAATCTTGATGTTCTCTTTATCGGTGTTTCTGTGTTTCATGTTTACATATATTGTGAATGTTTAATGTGCTTAACTGATAGATCATAAGTTGTTATTTATTTTCACGTTTACAAGTTTACTGATAGTGTAAAAGTTTTATAAAGTGTGTGGGAATAATTGGTTCACCCCCCCTCTCAGTTATTCAACATGTTCAATAGTGTGTTCACTAGAATGCCTCCATTTTTGTAGTGTTGGAATGATTTGAAAATATACATCACTAATTTCCAGTAGCACTACATCTGGCATGCCCGGTGGGGACATATCACCTTCCCTCACACTCTCACTTTCATCGAGAATGATGATTCATCCATGCAACAACCACATAATGCACCTTTACACTTTTAATTCTTTATTCATAGAGTTAAGATCAAGCGAGTTTAGATAAATGGAGGAGCAAGTCTTAATATTTATACCCTAAAATTGCTCAAATAACTAGGGTCCTCTGGGAGTGGAGTTTATCCAAAGAAGAAGATAAGGTCATAAAGGCATATGATGAGAGGAACACTCATCCAAATGATCAGTTACATTACCTATCAATGTTGAGCCTGTGGTGAAGGATGTGGTTTTCCAAGTTCTTGATCTCCCTTTAACCTATAACATCCTCCTTGGAAGACCATGGATTCATGCCATGCAAGTTGTACCTTGTACATACCATCAATGCGTATATTTTTTGCATAATGGCACCGAAATTACCATAGTAGGAGATCCAAATCCTTTTATGTTTTGTAATAATTTTGACCTAAGATTGAATCCACAATTCCTACCAATCATGAAGCACCTCCCTCTCAATCATATGTTGACCCTAAGTCCTTAAAAGCATCCACCTCAAAATGTAGTGAAGTTGAGATCAAAATATGAGTAAAAGAATAAGGAATAGGAGAATATAACCTGAAACGTGCTCATTGCATTAGAAAGCTACCTTTGCCTCCCAAGTCTATGACAAACCACATATGACTAAACCACATCAGATGCCAATACTATAGTATGCAAACCAACAAATTTTAGAAATTGGGGAACCTTGCATAATGAAATAGAAGATATCCTGAGCTGGTTGTACAAAGATGAAGATATAGACAATGAACAAGCTAAAAAACTTGAAGTCAAGATACCAATTGAGCAATATGAAAAAGGACTTAGGACAGTGGGAAGATATGGCTATGATGGTCACAGTCCTCTTAGTGCGAAAAAAAAGGCATACTTGAACCAATAAAACCTGATGGTAGATGTAAAGTTCCTAGATTAGGTTATGATGCGTATAAGGATAAGACCTTAAGTACTAAGGGAAACTCAAGTGAGGTAGAGGGGTCTTGTAAAGAAACACAGAATAACAAGGAAGGTACCATCAATGAATATGAAAATTTCATTTATATCTATGAATATGAAAACATTTACACCCTTAACCAATTCATAAAAAGCCTAATCTTGATCCTTTACCCCTTGTTCACTCGCAACTTATTGATTGGGACCAACAAGGACCACCACAATTGGACTTCTTTCAAAATGATGAAGTAATAATAAACTTTCTCAAAGCACATAGTGACTTACCCCTCAAGGATCATAGGGTTGGCTTTACCATTGAACTTAACAATGTGACTTACTTTATTGAGGGTGCAAAGACTTTTAGACACAAAATTGTTGAAAATATAAATAGGTCTTCTAGTGAAAATTCTTCTACAACATTGTTGGACTTAGAAAAAGTAAAAATAAAGGATGTATCTGAAGGTGAAAACCTCTCTGAGGTACTCAGGGATGGAAGTATTAACACACTTCACCTAGCATCCTACCATGAGAAGTAATCTATGTTGGTGGAGAAAATAATAGCAGCAAATCTCGACACTGAAGAGAAACCAAAAATCATACATCTAGTTGAATCATTTAACCTCCAAAGAAAGAGCAACATTTATAGAAATTTTCAAGGAAAGACAAATTATTTGTTCTTGGTCCTATGCAAAAATGTTGGGACTTGATCCTAATTTAGTTTTGCATCAATTATTCAAGGAAAGATAGATAATATTTCTTGTTCCTATGCAGACATGCCAGGACTTGATCCTCATTTAGTTATGTGTCACTTGTCTTTGCCACTGGGGGCAAAACTTGTCAAACAAAAATTGAGAAAAATACACCTGCATGATGCTTTATTATTGAAGGTTGAATTACAAAAAATTATAGAGACAAGATCCGTAAGACTTGTTCATTATGTTGAGTGGATTTCTAATTTAGTACCAATTTCAAAACCTTATGGAAGTGTTTATTGTTGCACTGATTTCAAAGACCTAAATAGATCTTGTCCTAAAGATAACTTCACACTTCCAAATATTGACATAATAGTGGATTTGATAGTAGGGCACAAGATTTTTGTTGGCATTGAATTGTCATTGATATCAACTAGGTCAAAGAGGAAGTCAAATTTTGAACAAGCTAACTAGCATAGTCATGGAAATGCTTAACCCAACAAGCATGTGATTATGATGTATGCAAGTTATTATCGCAAGGAGTCATTTACACGTGTATTAAATTAATTTTCAATAACATACTTGTCAATTAAATGTGCTCTTGGAGTTATGGTGCCTAAAATGATCATCTTATAACCTTGTCCAAGCTAGCAACACGAGAAAACCTGTCGGCTTCAGGAACAAGCTCACTGGCGACAAGAGAAAGAAAAACATGGTATTTGGACCCAATTCATAAATCTAATTGCATGGTAATTAAATAAAATTCACATTTATCATAATTATATTCCTTGGTTTCGTGTTCGAAGTATGTGCACTAATCTTTGAAGGTTATGAGCATAAAGTAAAGTTGGTGTTCAAAAGCTATTTAAATTTGACTACAAAACCAAGGGTATAAAGATTGTCAAATATATGGACAAATTTTGTTGATCAAATGTATAATATAAAAGGATGAGAAATGCTAATATGTAGATCATTCACCAAGATCTTCCATACAATGGAATACAAACCCACCCTTAAACCAAATCTGATTAGCACAACCAAAAGGAGGAAGGGTGCTAATTCAAGATCTATGTCCAAGGGAGATTTGGATTCCTAAAGGGATGAATGATGTGATATGATAACGTATAAAGGATAGATCTGATCTAATAAATTAACTAAAAAGGAAATAAGGAAGGATAAGTGCACCTAGAAACAAGATGGAGAAGATAGAACTTTGAATCTGAATCTGACTATTGTCAGAATCTCGGATCCTACTATAACTGCAAATCTAGAAGGCAGGGACCTGAATATTTTTGTCCTAAAAATTTCACTAAAAAGGAAAAAGGACAAGTTGAGTTCTGGGGAACACGTTTTCTAGTCAACTTGTTCCTGGAAAATTATGATGAAACTTTCCCTGATTTATCAATTGTAACTGCACAACTCATATTCAGAATTGCAGCTCTACAACCTGTTCTTGCACACAAAAAATGGGGAAAAAGGTTGGGAAAAGGGTTTTAGATTGGTCAAATCCCTATTTAGGAATCAACCTTAAAATGTGATAGAAATTTCATAAAGGAAAATAATGTAAAAGGTAAATTTCTGATTCACCTTGTCTAAAACTCTCATGAACGGATGTAGTAATCACTCAAATCCATGAAGATGCTTGAATGTGCTAGGAATACAAATATTTGACCTTGGAATGAGATTTAGAACCAAAGAATCCATCATAAATGCATGGATATATGATTTCCACTCTCAGATCTTGAATTTTTATATGCTTGATAACCACATGCAAAAAAGAAGAGAGAGAAGGATGGATGAATGAATCTCCTTACTTGTTTGAGAATTCCTCTACTTGGCCATCATGGGAGAGAAACTTGCATCAATTAGAGAAGATTTCATTTTCTTGAATGTATCTTGGAAGATATGGAGACTTGGAGATCTTGAATTGGATGCTTGCCTTCAAATCTTGAATCCAAATCCTTAATTGCTCTTGCTTGCTTCAAATCTTGATCACTTGATTATGATGTAGCTTGCCCTTGAACACCTTATTATGTTATGAAAAATTAGGATATAGGAGGTCCTTTTATAGTGAATTTGGGATTCAAATTTTATCTAGGTCGACCATAATTGAAAACCTCAAAAGAAAACCCCCGCATCAAGCTTCGAGCGAAATTTGAGCCAAAAAACTGAGGGACAAGTCGTCCAGTTGACTTGTCCCAGGAAAAATGAGCTCAAATTTCATGGGGATATCAGGGGAGGTGAAAAGAAGCGGGGGGATAAAATACAGGTTGTTGTGATAAATCATAACGAACATTTAGACCTTGAAATCACCAAAATGGGATCTAATAGGTCCTAAATACATCCAATTATGGGTGTTAACTTTTTATAATGATACATTTAGCCCCCACTTTAGTGAGAGTATGAGACAAAATCATGCTCACTGTAAATTAGATCAAATGCATTAGAATGATCTCATCAAGGTCAAGGAGACAAATAAATATCAAGCCCCCAAGTGACTCAAGTATTCATCTAATCCAAAACCAAGATAAGAGAGACATTGCTCGAAAGAGAGAGAAGTGTGATCACTAGCCTAGTAAGAGATTTTTTTACTATGGATCGCACAAAAGGAAAACATTGTAAATGATGGCATTGAAGGTCTAGCGAGCTATGTTATGCTAGTCAGTCTATCAAATAGGATCAGGCCTAAGGAAATAATTATCTCCATAGGAATCAATATAAGTGATCAGGCCTAAGGAAAGCATTGTCTCCTTAGGGATCAAAAATAAGAAGGATCGTTCCTTAAGGAAAGCCTTCTTTCCATTGAGGGATCTATTGAAAAGGATAAACACAAGGAAAGCATTGTTTCCTTGGTCATCTGCAAGATAGATTGCATTGGACCATTGTGTAAGTGTGTGAAAAATGTGAACACGAAGTGGAGTGTATGTCCCCACGTTAAAGTGATTGCAAATACCCTAATGGGAGAAATGGATTTAACAGAGCATACACACACCATAAGAGATGTTTATACTATGTGATGCCCCCAAGAAAGTAAAAATCAAGGGGAATGAACACATGAAAGAAGGGAGCACGGAAGGGATCTACTAACTCTCGAGTTAGTAGGTCATATGATGACTCATGTATACCATAATTATATAAAAATGAATTGTCATCATCCCCCAAAGGTATAAGAACTACAAGCATTATGGAAGAATGTCACATAAGAGTTACAAAGAAGAGTATTTTTGGGTCATCATCACAGAGACCAAAAAGAATAGGTAGCTATCATTTTGCATCATCCCCAATCAGACAACACAAAAGCACATTTATGAACAATGGCACATGCACGACATCACATGTAACAACGTATAGAAGAAGTGAGCTACAAATAAAAGAATTTTTATAAAATTTTGATTCCTTTATCACCTTGCGCCAACAGAGAAACAAGGGTCGTTTAAAGAAATATAAACCAAATATATAAAAAGAAACACATCACTACAAACAAGGAAACACACAAAATCCACCACACAATAGGAGCTAGTGAAGCGTATCGTCTGCCTCCCCCCCTCCCCATCTTGGTTTGTATTGTTTAGGGAAGGTGAGAAACTCGCAAGAGGAGAAACATCAAGCATGGTAGAAGGAACAATAGCCTGTTCCAAACAAGGACCATGATATAAAGATGAGTCACTTTGTTTGCCTCTAGGAGTTATAGATAATTGTTGTGAAAACATAATTGGTAAATCAAGATTAATATTAATAAGCTCAAACATATCATTAGAGTCACAAGCATAAATATTGGCATTAGTAGCATTAGAATCATCATCAAGAGTATCTTCTTCATCCAAATGAATCATAGTAGAATCCAAGATACGAATAACATTATCATGTTTGTTCAATTTTTTTTTCAAGTTAACTTCCTCCTTTGGCTCAAGCATAGGTTGGTTTAAGGGAATTAAAGCATCAATAGGTGTTATAGGTGAAGGAATGTTTTGGGAAGCACGTTGGAGAGATCTAGCATGACATTTATGACAGTGGTCACTAGCATGACGGTTACATTTAGTTTTTCTAGAATCTGGGTTTGGTTTAGGATCAATCAACACCGGGTCCTTTTCTTCCGGAGGAGGAAGAACGGAAGGAACTACACTAGGTTGAGAGATAACATCACCAGAATCTTTATAAGATATGAGAGGTAGAAAAAAATTATATATATGAGATGTAGGAAGAAGTCCATGTCCAGGGCAAAGAGATGGAATATCCTTAGGTTTGCTAAGTTCACAAATATTTTGGATCTTGTAGGATTGATATGATCGACAGATTTTATCAGGGCGGGCTTGGGTTGGTTGAGGCATAGAAGGCCAAAAAAACTCAAGGTCAACATACTCTTAAGGAACTGAAGGCTAGTAGAGGCTATAGTTAATATTCACGATTTCTCTACTATGAGAAAATTTCAAACGTTTATGAATAGAAGAGGCCGCGACTTTCATGGAAGTAAGCCAAGGAAGATCAAATTTGACTTGAAATTGATCAGAAGTTGGGATCACAATGAAGGTAACATCTAAAGCTTTACCACCAACTTCAATGGGAAATGAAATAGAACCATGAGAAGGATAAAGGTAACCATTGCAAGTTTGGATCATAACATCGGATTTATCATAAAAATCACATTGCAATTGTCTACTAAAGAGACGACTTTTGGTTATCACATTCACCATGCAAGTAGCATCAATAAGGACACCACAAGAATGAAGGTCATTAACCTTTGCAACAATATAGAGATGACCATAAGGTGCTTTAATTGTCTCAATATGGTCAAAGGTAATACAAGGCTCAGGTTCAGGTATAGTTTTGGTTTGATCAATGAGGTTGACAACATGGTTGGCTTTGTGAACTTTATCATCATAGTCAATAAACTGAGTGGAAAAGGAAGACAAAGGTTTGGTAGACTCAATGGTATTGGTTGAATGAGATGGCAAAGGATTGGTATAGATTTGGAGGTTTTGGTTGGGAGGTGCTACATACTTGTTTCCTTTATTATCAACACCCTCAACATATATAACATTAAAATCAATAAGGTATTGGACAACAAATTTCAAATGGAAACACTTTTCAATATCAGATCCTTGTTTTCCAGATACTTTTCAATCGACATCTTATTGTATTATTAGCAAAAGACTTTTCCATTGCATCTAAAGCTATAAAAAAATGGTAAGTTAAGTATTCAATGAAAATTTGAGCTTGGATAATTAAGGAAAAAGAAGAAATTAAAAAGGGGTGGTTGCAACTTGTTCTAGATGAGAAAAATTAAACCGGTGAATAGATTAATTTTGGGTTCTATAAAACAAAGAGGGGTGTCATGAATAGTTAAATCATAAGAGAATCAAATCATGTAAGGTCTAGAGAGAATTTTCCAATGATGGAAACTATGTGCTCGAAAAGAATTCAATGACTAAGAACATATTTGATTAGTGAAAATAAGGCATTTAATGAGGGCGAATGAGGATATGAGAAAAAGATGGCATAAAATTAGTTTGGGTGTTTGATGAAAGTAGACTGGTATGAAAACTAGAACCTCTTCTTGTTTCCAAGTTAAAAATTGATTCATGGAATAATGAAATGCAATCTAAGAAAATAAAAAGAGTTTTTCTTACTAACCTGGAGTTAGAAAAAATGTACTCGACCTAGGCTAGAAATTAAAAGGTATGTGATCTAGGTGGCTAAAAATTTGAAGATAATTTATATGCTCGATGAAATAGAAGAGTGCAAATACAAATACATATACAAGTGCCTAAAAAGATTAAATAAGTAGAATAGATAGTGACAAAAAAAAAGGAAGCTTAGAAGATTTTGACAAATCAAAAACTAGGGCAAAAGAGAAACCACATGCATGAATGTATTAATTCAAGTATGAAAATGATGTAATCTTATTGAGGGAAAAGAAGAACATGTAATGGGTATGCATATGTAAAAATAAACAAATAGTGTGCATGTAATTTTATGAAGTGGAGGAGAGAATATTTATGTGTAAAATGAAGTGGAGACTTGGTATGCATAATATTAATAAAAACATTATCTGTAGTAGCTTGCTCGTATGAAGAGAAAAGCACCAAATAGTTTTGGTAAATATTGACTTTTGTGAATACATAAGTGTGATTAAGTGAAGACTAAGTGTGCAGTGATTCCAAATCTTCTGACAATACTTATATAGCTAAAAATAAAATAAAGAAGACGGAGTCTTAAAATCAGTGTGTGAATGAATATGCATAAGGTGTAAGAAATAAAGGACATAATAAAGGGTCTATTGTAGTATAACAAGAAGATTAACAGAACATAAGCAACAACTGAGAAAGAGCATGATGTAGATTTGAAAGAAGACCTCCTATAGCAACAAAGAGCTGAAATCTTAGAGGTGTTTGTAGCTATGAGTGCAGTATAAAAAGAAGTCTATGATTGCAACAAAAATAAGAGAGATAAAGTATTTGTAGAAGTTAAGCAAGAGGAAAGAGTTACATTACTGCATTTGTATGAAGGTACTTAAATTGCATTAAATACTTTTCATTGTATTATTTAAATCAGAGTGGGTACTTTGATCAGGGGTATGTTCTCCTTTAGATAGGTGTCCATAAAGACAAGATTTGGTGCTCCTTTGGGTTGGTGCCCATAAATGAATCTAATCAAATTGTTTTACATTGTGAGACTGAATTAGAGCAGTAGCCTCTAACAAATATTGTGACCAAGGTTTTTCCCCACCGTGGGTTTTCCTTGTATACATGGTGTCTACTTATGAATTCCTTGTGTATGACTGAGTTGTTACCATTGCCTTTTCATTGTTTCTCATTCATGTTGGTTTGTGTTGTATGGAGATTAGGAGTTAATTATTTTAAAGACCACTAATTCATCCCCCTCTCTGTGGCTCAATTGTGTTCCTTAAATGTTATCCCTCATGGATTGTTTATCAGGCTATACCTAGATTAAAATTACTCTTGAGGATTAGATTAAGACAACGTTCACTTGTCCTTGGGGAACTTTTTGATGGAATGTCATGCCCTTCGGGATAAATAATATTGCAGCCACATATAAATGTTCAATGAACACTATCTTTCATGACATGATGCTGACATATTTGGAAGATTATGTAGATGACTTACTAGGAAAATCCTACACTAGAGATGGACATTTAGAAGTCATGGATAAGATATTCACAAGATTAGAGAAATACAAGGTCTAATTGAATCCATAGAAATGTGTCTCTGGTGTAACCTCTAGGAAGATCCTTGGGTACATTGTATCATCAAAGGGAATTGAAGCTAACCCTATAAAAGCTAAATGCATATTTGAGATGTCTCCACAAAAGAATATCAGATGGCTAAGATCACTGCAAGGAAAACTACAATCTATATGTCATTTTATAACATAACTTGCAGATAAGTGTCAACTATTTCAACATCTATTAGGTAAGAATGTTCCATTTAGATGGGATGACAAGTGTAAGAAATATTTTGAGAAGATCAAAGAGTACCTAATGTCTCCATCAATGTTAGTACCTCCTAGAGATAACAATTCATTTTTCTTATTTATATCCACAACTACCACAATATTGGGGGCTTTTCTAGGATAACATAACACAAAAGACAAAGAACATGTTATCTATTATATCATTTGTACCCTGGTTGGATATGAATTGAACTATACTCCTATTGAACGAGCATGGCTTGTCGTAGTTTTTTCCTCATGAAATCTATGACATTACATGCTTACACATTATACCAAGCTCATTGCAAATGTGGATCCTCTTAAATATCTTTTGAGTAAAGGAACACTTATAGGTTAACTGGCTGAATGTGTCATGATTCTTAGTGAGTTTGAAATCAAATATGTGGAAATAAAAGCAATAAAAGGACAAGCTATAGCAGATTAGTTGGAATATTTTCCTATAGAAGATGATCATCCACTTATTAAAGATTTACTTGATTAATCAATATTCAATGTAGAATCTACATGGCTTTGGACCTTATATTTTGATGGCTCTCGCACATAGAATTGTTCTTTTATTGACATTCTCTTTATCACACCACAGGGAGATTATATACTAAAATCTTGCAAGATCCATTTTTAGTGTACCAATAATATTACAAAAGTGAAGCATTGATCATTGAACATCATATGGTTGTGCAATGGAAAATCCTTGAGTTATGTGTTTTTGGCAATTCTCAACTAGTGATCAGAAAGGTTAATGTTGATTACAAAACAAAAGATGAAAAGTTGATGTCTTATAAAAGAATGGCGGATGACTTCAAAGCCTATTTCACATCAATTAATTTTGAGCAAATTCCTAGGGAAAGTAACCAAACAGTTGATGCAATGGCCACAATAGTTTCACTTGAAAGAGTTCCAAGAAACAATGAATACTATGAGTTCTTGGTGGGGCCACTCTTTGAACCTGCTTATAATATTCCACAATCTGAGATGGTCTGCCTTATTGTTTGTCCTAATTCTGAATGGTATGGTGATATCTACGCCTACTTATGTGATAACATCTTACCTCCTGATCATAAAATAAATCCTACAAAACCTTTATATGTTGAGCCTCTTGCTATTTCATTTTATCCAATATGCTATATTTTCATGGTCTCGATAGTACCTTACTTCAATGTCTTAAGCATGATGAAGGTAACAGTGCCTTGTAATAAGTGCACAAAGGTATATTGGGGGGACATTTGAGTAGTCCTACCCTATCTAGGAAACTCTTACACACTGGTTATCACCGACCTACCATGGAAAAAATGCTTATCAATTTGTGAAGAAATACAAGAAATTCCAAATACACAGAGACTTGATACATGTGCCTGCACAAGAATTAGAACCAATTGTTACATCTTTCCCCTTATGTCAGTAGGGACTTAACCTCAAAAGGAAAATCCATCCACCATCATGCAATAGCCATAAATTCATCATTACTACTATATAATACTATACAAAGTGGATAGAAGTCGTTCCTCTTACCCATGTTACTGTAAAACACATTGCTACATTCATCCTCAATTATAACATATGTTTGTATGGTGTTCCCATTTCAATCATCACTAAAAATAGTCGTTCCTTGAAAAATAAGGATAACTAAGAGATTTGTGATAAATTTCATATCAAGCACCATTTCTCTACACCATAATATCCTCAAGGTAACAACCATAATGAGGCCTCTAATAAAAACATTCTCAAAATTCTTAAAGATATGGTCAATGAAGCTGGTTATGATTGGCATATCCAATTAAACCCTAAATTGTGATCTTATTGCACAAGTATTTGCACTCCCACAGGTGTTACTCCTGTAATGTACCCACGACACCCCTGATCCAATTTCTTCAGCAAACAGATGAAGATTGAAGGTCGTACAGTGTGGCTGGTCCTTACAGTTAGACCTGGCAGCCCCTACAGTGGTCTGGCAGTCCTACGGTGGAACCAGGTAGTCCCTACAGTGGTCTGGAAGTCCCTACGGTGGAACCTAGTAGTGCCTACAGTGGAACCTGGTAGTGCCTATGGTGGTATGGCAGTGCCTACGGTGGTCTGGCATTGCCTACGGTGGAACCTGACAGTGCTTACGGTGGAACCTGGAAGATCCTACGGTGGTCTGGCAGTGCCTACGGTGGAACCTGGCAGTTCCTACGGTGGTTAAGAAGTCCGTACATGTTATGTTTTCCCCTCGGGTTTGCTTCTTCACTGCAACGCAATTGCTTAGCGATTCTCCAGATGTTAATAGATGCATAGAACAATGAAGGACCAAAAATGGAACAATTGCCAGGAGGTTATATTATGAATAATGAAGTACTTCAAATTTTCCAGATCTGATACAAGCAGAACAAATCAGAGTAGGGTGAGGGTTGAATCCCACCGAAACTGCAACAGGCCAAATAGGGAAGGTCTTTCACTTTCGAAGTGGCGCACACCAGAACTCCAACTGGAACTCGCAATAATAATAAAATATCAAAACTTAACATATCTACGACTACCTACATGTCAGGCATAAATACCCCTTTGGAGAAACTCCCAAGGGTTTACAAAAGAACGCCGACCCAGTAAACACCTATGGACAATAATTAAATAAAAAGCCCCCCCATTAATTAATTAAAGGTCCTTAATAATATTTATTTTAAATAGGGACCAAATAATTAATTAACTTAATTAATTTATTCTCCATCAATTTGGGGACATTACAAATCCTCGCCACCCAAAGATTGCTTGTCCTCAAGCAATCCGTCATCAAAACTCTAGCATCCCAAACTAAGCACAGGCATCGATGATTGTATCTATTGAAAACCCCATGTCGCATCATGATCATGCACATGCACCTGGAATTAAGTGAGAAGAGTAAAGCTCCATCAAGCTTCCGTTGTGCCACTTTGATATAAACATTGTCAGGCCCAGAGTCTGCAGGATCCCACTGAAGCCAATCATCACGTACATCGACGCTCAAATCCCAAACCAAACACAGACGTTGGTCACAGTATCCATTGAAATCTTCATGCTGCCTCAGGATCACATGTGTATAATTTTATTCAGAGATGAGTAGACTGGCACCAAACATATGCTGTGACACTCTGATATAAACATTTCCATGTCTGGAGTCACCAGGATCCCATGGAAGCCAATCATACAAAAAATTAGTGCTCAAATCCAAAGGGTAAACTCCATAATCAACTAACTGTAAAGGTTTCTCATCCCCAAGAGGCTGATCACCCACTGGTAGAACTGGCTCATTCAGAGGATCACTAATAAAATCTATATTTACATCAAGTTTATCATCGGGTATTGGCTCGATGATATTTGTGAAAACATCTTCTTTCAGCATCCTTTCCTTCATCTTGGATTTAGGTACCAAATAGATTTTGTCATTGTAGTAAATGATGTCACCAACCACCTTGTATTTGTCATCCTGCACTTGACCATCCAACTATTAGCATGCTAAAGTATTCTTGGAGTATTCGACCAACAGATGTGCCTTCCAATCGGCTAGGGCCTGAGATAGAGGACATATGGCCTCACTGGGCGTCATAGTGCGATGCAAGTCAAAAATCTCAATCTTACCAATAGGCTAGCAAGATCACCAGCTTTGATACCACTGTAATGTACCCATGGCACCCCTGATCCAATTTCTTCAGCAAATAGACAAATATTGAAGGCTATATGGTGTGGCTATTCCTTACAGTTAGACCTGGCCGCCCCTACAGTGGTTTGGCAGTCCTATAGTGGAACCTGGTAGTCCCTACGGTGGTCTAGAAGTCCCTATGGTGGAACCTAGTAGTGCCTACGGTGGTCTGGCAATGCCTACGGTGGAACCTAGCAGTGCCTACGGTGGTCTGGTAGTGCCTACAATGTAACCTGGCAGTGCCTACGATGGTTTGGCAGTGCCTACGGTGGAACCTAGCAATGCCTACGGTGGTCTGGCAGTGCCTACGGTGGAACCTGGTAGTTCCTACGGTGGTTAGGAAGTCCGTACATGCTATGTTTGCCCCTCGGGTTTGCTTCTTTGCTATAACGCAATTGCTTAGCAATTCTCTAGATGTTAATAGAGGCATAGAACAATGAAGTACCATAAATGGAACAATTGCCAGGAGGTTATATTATGAATAATGAAGTACTTCAAATTTTCCAAATCTGATACAAGCAGAACAAAGCAAAGTAGGGTAAGGGTTGAATCCCACCGAAACTGCAACAAGCCAAATGGGGAAGGTCTTTCACTTCCGAAGTGGCACACACCAGAACTCCAACTGGAATTCACAATAATAATAAAATATCAAAAATCAACATATCTACGATTATCTACATGTCGGGCATAAATACCCCTTCAGAGAAACTCCCGAGGGTTTACAAAAGAACGTCGACCTGGTAAACACCTACGGACAATAATTAAATAAAAAGGCCCCCCCCCATTAATTAATTAAAGGTCCTTAATAATATTTCTTTTAAATAGGGACCAAATAATTAATTAACTTAATTAATTTATTCTCTATCAATTTGGGGTCATTACAACTCCTTACTCATTTTTCTATGGTGCTAAAGTGATATTGCCCACTGAGGTTGAGATACCTTCCCTATGGGTCTCCTTGTGTAACCTAATCAATGATTAAGACTACAAAGTCTTCTTCTTACATGGATTATAAATGTTGGATGAAATAAGACAAATTTACTTTGATCACCTCGGAT
This sequence comes from Thuja plicata, assembly GCA_018584345.1. NCBI lineage: Eukaryota > Viridiplantae > Streptophyta > Pinopsida > Cupressales > Cupressaceae > Thuja > Thuja plicata. The sequence continues at coordinate 1,463,386 of MU223082.1, read as the reverse complement.
CATACCAACAATGTATGTGTAGAATTTACAATCATAGAATTAATCCTCACACATTTGAGATTGGTGATCTTGTTCTTAGAGAGAACTTGAAGAATCAGAAGGACAGAGAGAAAAAGGGAAAATTCAAACTTAACTGGATAGGTACATATATTGTCACTACTATATATGGATGGGGAGGATATCAACTGGCTACTTTAGAGTGTATATAGCTTGAAGATCCAACCAACAACATTCACCTTCGTAGGTTTTACACCTGAACATTTTTGGGAATTTCTTAAAAGTTCTGAAAAAAAATATTTAAAAAATTAAAAAATTCATGAAGAGATACAAAAGAAAAAAATAAAAGGTTTTTTGCCATCCTAAAAAATTAATCACCTATTATTGGTGGATCTAATTAGGACCTATAGCCCATCTTTTGTGATTTCAAGGTCTTTTTGCTTGTATTTGCTTGATCCCGACAACCTATAAATCAAATTGGGGCCTCTATTCATCATCCCAATGTCCTTGAAAAAATTTGGGACAAAATCCTAGGGTTCACAATGTTTTAAATGTTATGTACCTAGGTGCACAATATTCCAAACATTCTACACTCGAGTATTTTATCCCATATTGGGCCCGGAGCCCGATATCGGGGTTTTGAATTTATTTCTTCTTTGATGGTCGACCTGGCTTAGTTTTAGATCCCACAATTAGGGGAAAAGTATATAAACCCTATATATCTCCTCGTTTTACATCCATCAACTATATGAAATCAATAATCTACTTTGGAGCAATTATTGTGTTTCAAGAGCATTCAAGCAAGCTAGGTAATTTTCAAGATCTCAAGCTAAGGCATTCTTCTTCTTCTTCCATCTCATCATGGAAATATTTTTCAAGTTGGAGAAAGATTTTATATCCCATGGTGGTGTCTTAGTGGAGCTCTTAAACAAGCAAAGAAGATCTCTCATTCTCCATCATTCTTCTGATCTCTCTCCTTGCAAGTTTGATCAAGCATATCAAGCAATTCAAGATTTAGGGGTGGTACTCATAGATCCACACACATGTGAAGGAATCCTTGATCTTATATCTCTCCTACAAGGTTAACATATATATTCAAGTAAAAAAAATTAAACATATTTCATGGATTTGAGTGATACAAACATTCGTCCATGAAGGTAAGCACATTAACACGGTACTGAGCCTTTGTGTTTTCTTTACGCTTTACATTTCATATTTCAAGCTTTATTCCTAAACAAGGGTTTGACCAAGGGAAACCCATTTTTCCAACCTATTTACCCTTTTTTTTGTGCAGGTACAAACTAGGAAGTTGTAATTCATATCCAAGCTCTGTAGGTCCCGACACAGGTCTCTACCAAATCTGGGACAAAATCACCATGTATAGAACGTTCCAAGCATTCTACACCCTCAGAAATAGGCTCAAACTTTTAAGACAAACAACAGACACATTTCAGGATCCATATCTGGAAGTATAGTTGATCTTGGGACTCTGACACTCAAAAAAATAACAGCAGAATAACATCTCTATTTCTCTAAGGTACATTTGTCTTTATTGTATTTTCATTTCTAGTTACATACACTGCAACATTTGGGGTCGAATTTTGATGCCAATTTGCGACAACACTACCATTTGTGTATGATTTTTTTTATTTTTTTTTTCCAAGTGCCCCCAATGTTGTCGTAATAGCGACGGTACCGTCATAATTTTGACACCCACGTGACTATAACAAAAAAAGAAAAAGAAAAAGAAAGGCTCATTTCTAATTTTTATATCGATCTACGTGTGCGTGCGAAGAGGGCCCTAGCTATGGTAGATCGAGCTCCATGCGTGAAGAGGGCTCTTCTATTGTGAAGCTTGAGCTCGATTTGGAAGCTTGGCATATGGCAGCGATGACTTGAGGTAGGCATTCAAGCTTTGTCTTCTCATTAACTCAATTTTATTTTGATGGCATTTGTTGATTTAATGGCACAATATGAATGTTAATACTGACATTGTTTACATCATTACATTTGGAATGCTTGATGACCCGTGAGCTTTGAGAGCTAGCACATCGTTGCTATTACCTTCAAGGCATTGTGTGAAGTGTTTGATCTCTCTTTATTTGTTTTGTTGTTGATATTCACTATGTGGTACTCCCCGTTTATGATCATTTCATGAGGAAATGTCTTGATGGCTTGCAGGCTGCAAGCTGGGGCATCATGCATTGTTTATGAGCTCACTGTTTAATACTGGCATTATTTACATCTTTGCATTTGGAATGCTTGATGACCCGCGAGCTTTGAGAGCTAGGGTATCATTTCTATTACATTCAAGGCATTGTGTGAAGTGTTTGATCTCTCTTTATTTATTTTGTTGTTTCAGTATGTGGTACTCCCCGTTTATGATCATTTCATGAGGAAATGTCTTGATGGCTCGTGGGCTGCAAGCTAGGGCATCATGCATTGTTTATGAACTCACTATTTAATACTGGCATTGTTTACATCTTTGCATTTGGAATGCTTGATGAGCCATGAGCTTTGAGAGCTAGGGCATCATTGCTATTACCTTCAAGGCATTGTGTGAAGTGTTTGATCTCTTTTTATTTGTTTTGTTGTTGATATTCACTGTGTGGTACTCCCCGTATATGATCATTTCATGAGGAAATGTCTTGATGGCTCGCGGGCTACAAGCTAGGGCATCATGCATTATTTATGAGCTCACTATTTAATACTGGCATTGTTTACATCTTTGCATTTGGAATGCTTGATGACTCGCGATCTTTGAGAGCTAGGGCATCGTTGCTATTACCTTCAAGGCATTGTGTGAAGTATTTGATATTATTTTGTTGTTGATATTTACTATATGGTAACCCCGTTTATGATCATTTCACGAGGAAATGTCTTGATGGCTCGCAGGCTACAAGCTAGGGCATCATGCATTGTTTATGATTCAAAAACTGTCTGGTTTCAAAAATCAGAAACTATTGCTTAACTATTTCAACGAAAATAACAATGTGACTATACTTGGATGACAAAAATAAAACAGATTATGTCTACAAAAATGATCCATGAGGTGGAACAACCATTATCCATTAAATTTAATTGAAAGTGATAATGGAATAGAAATGTCCATTTTAAATCAATATTGACAAGCATCCTTGTACAATTGTTTAAGTTTTTTTTTTTTCCAGTTTTTAAAAGAAGCACTACAACAAATAAAAAATGTAACACTAGATAGGGTATACTTGCTTCCATGATGTAACGCAAATAAATGATATAATATGTAAGCACAAGCTTTCCACCCGATCACATTATTATTAATAAATAAATCATCTTGAAGGATATATATCATGACCAAAACATATCATAGGAATACGCCCACTAACTAGGTGTAACTATATGAAATCAACTACATCAACGATAGTTTTGGATTCTACTTAGATACTGTTGGCAAGTTGACTCCTAGAGGACATATGACTATTTTTGTGTTGTCATCATGGCAACAAAGTCATATTAAGTTTCTATCAAAGATAACTTAGAAGATAAAATGACTAAGTATGGAAATAGGACAGACAAAGATATACAACAATCAACACATCAGTGCACGTGCGAGAGATCAAATCAAATTATGTGCATTCAAAAATATGTTCTATGTGATGTCTAAATACTAATCCTAGACACACATGGTATGACATGATAGTACAGAGAAGTTACAGACAGATCAGTACACCAGCAGTCCAGAAGACAGAGCATGGAAGCCGACTAGTGTTTTGATCAGTGTGAATTATTTTGTTATGTAACGACCAAGCGCCTTTGATTATATGTTTTTAATGATGTAATTAGTATTGTTGTAAACACACTTAAGCCGAATTGATCGGAAGCATTGTGTATTATGTTTTAGGGCTGACCATAAGTCTTATTTTGGGTCGCGTCTATTCGGGTATGAACATATAAGTATGTAATGTAAAGTTATGTTACAAGTGTCGAATAATATGTAAGAGAAAGATATAGAAGAGCAGTATGATGAAGTCAG
>MU223082.1:1376532-1410576 GCA_018584345.1 Thuja plicata | reverse complement strand
ATAATTATAGTTTGATATATTATAATAATATATATTATATATTTAATTTAATATATATTTTATATCTCATTTTATCTATATATATATATATATATATATATATATATATATATATATATATATATATATATAATAGTTTTAGTAAACACGAACGAACATATTTTCAACACATTGCAATCTCCAAGGTATTTTATAATTTGTTACAGTGAGGTCAGAAAATAACAAACCAGTGAATGAACTAGTCCACTAAATATATTGACTGAAGAATCAATAATATTTTACAGGCAATACCTGCCTGAGTCCGTGGAGCTCAAAAAAGAAGGAGGTGATAATAGGTATCCCCAGTATTATCAAACACCTCATCAATTAGCCTTTTTCTTGCATAAAAAGGAGTTTGCATTCAAGTATATAAGTATACTGTCATTTTAAGGTTGTGCTGCAAGAAAAAGCTCTAACAGGTATTATTATTGATCATGCAACAATCCATTTAGTGAGGGTTTCTAAAACTCAAAGGATGATGGTGAAACTTGATATTCAAAAAGCATATGATGAAGTAATAGGTGCTTTCTTCTAGAAATGCTTCGCAGGTTTGGTTTTACAGATAATTGGGTTGCTTGGATAGCAAGTTGTATTGAAACTCCTAGATTTTGAATGCTTGTTGATGGTAGTCCTTGAGGTTTTTTTGAAAGGAAGAAATGGATTAGGCAGGGAGATCCTTTATCCCCTTTCTTGTTCATCATAATGGTAGAATCTTTGGGAAGACTCGTCTCAAAATTTTGAAGGACTAGAAGGTGAAAAGGTATTAAGGTGGAAAGAGGTATAAATCCTTTGTCTCATTTGAAATTTGTAAATGACACTTTTTTAATGTGGGAGGCGACTCTTAGGGAGGCTCAAGTGATGAATCAAATTATTGATCAATATAGTCATTTGCCAGGACAATTTGTTAATTGGTGGAAGTCTGAGATCTTTTTTAACACCCCCTCATCATTAAAAAGAGAGGTTTGTAGAATCCTAGATTTGAAGCCGAATCAATTTCTAGGAAGGTATTTGGGAACGTCCATGTTTGGGGGTGCGAGTAATGCAGAAATCTAGAAGCATTTAGTTGATAGTTTCTTAAGAAGACTTGAAGACTGGAAGAGAAAATGACTATCCTTGGCAGGAATGATCCTAATGCTTAAATCAGTTATTTTGGCTATCCCAAATTTCTCTATGATGTGTTTACAATTTCCATCAAAAGTGATAAATTTTATTAGGCAGAAGATGAGAAAGGTTTTTTGGAATGGGGCGAGGGAGCATGAGAATTTTTTTTATTAGTATGGGACAAAATTTGTAGACCAAAGAGTGAAGGTGGGGTAGGGGTTCGTGATTGGAAAAATATGAATACAACTATTGGGGCAAAGTTAATATGGGGGATGTATGAAAACCCAAATAATCTTTGGGTTAAAATTATTAAGGAAAAATATTTGGATTTGGAGGAGAGACATATAATTCTTACAATTCATGATCCACCTCGTGGCTTGACCATTTGGAATTTCATTTTTGATTGTTGACCTGTAATTAAAGATCATGTTACCTGGCAGATTGGAGATGGGATAATGTAAAAGTTTTGGGAAGACTCTTGGGAGGGTCTTCTAGCATTAGTAGAAAACAACCAACTTTTGCATATTAGGTTGTTATTAACACAAAGATGGGGGAGTAAAATCAGGGATTATGTTGACCAAAAAAAGACAAAGGAAGGTTTGATTTGGTCCTGGAAATATTTGAGTAATGCAGGGATTTCTTTAGAACAACAAATACTTATGAAAGATATTTTTGACATAGATAAATTTTGATCTCAAGCGAAGCTGATAAGGTGGTATGTTGTGGGGCATCAAATGGTAAGTACTCAGTCAATTTAGGATATCAAATATTAGACATACAGAGGAATGAGGAAGGTTAGTCAATCCATCTTTTTTGGAGTAAGGAATGTTTGATTAAGGTTGACACGTTTGTGTGGTTGTCTTTTAGAGGAAGAATTTTGACGAGGGAATGAAGGTAGAGATTGTGGATAATAGGTACATCTTGGTGTGTAATGTTTAATCAAAGTGAGGAAACTACTGATAATTTACTCTTAAACTATGAGAGAGCATCAGAGTGTTGGCGTATGGTGACGAAGAAACTGAAATGGCAAGGACCACTGCCCGAAAATTTGCAAAGGGTGTTTAGATGTTGGCCACAGATACAAAAAAATTCTTTTATCATGTATCTGGAAGGTATGCCTGACATTAATTATATGAGAGATTTGGAAAGAGAAAAACATATGGATTTTCCAAGGCAAGGGGGAAACAACTAATAGATTTCTATACAAGATTGACCATTTGATAGAAGAAGTTGTAGGCTCTAAAAATTAAAAGTTTTTCAAAGCAACAATAATGTACTATGATCAGGATAAAGATGTCCAAACACAATGGCTAGGGCTTGAGATCAGGCCCAGTAATGGGGTATTTTGGGTTCATCCAAATCCTGTCAACAAGGATATGGTGAAATGGATAAATCTGGAGGAAGGATGGTGCAAAATTAACTTTCATGGGGCCTCTAAAGGAGACCCTAGTCCTTCAAGGATAAGGTGTGTTGCTAGGGAATGCGATGGGAACATTCTTAGCATTGTAGCTAGGCAGATAAAGGATGGGATGAACAATGTAGTGGAGGCAGAGGCAGATCTACAAGCAATTAGATTGGGAAGAAGGTTAGGTGTAAAAAAATTACATTTAGAAGGGGATTCCCAAGTTGTGGTTAAGGAAATAATGATAGGTGACCTTCAGGCATGACATTTGCAGAAGTATATACACTCAATTAAGGATAAATTATCCAATTTTGAAAAATTTAAAAACTCCCTCATTAGAAGAGAGGGTAATGAGGTGGCATATGCCATTTCAAAGTGGGCTGTGATGTTTGCAATTGGGGAAATCGGTTTTCAATATTTTCAAAATCTGAATTTGTCAATGGGTGATGATTGTTTTAATACAATCAAGGAAGCATTAATGGAGTTGGGGAATCAATGGAGATGCAATTAATATGTGTAGGTGTACAAAAGCAGAGAAGGTTATTGATGGATTTAAAAGGAGGCAAGATTCACTGCAAAGACACAAATCTTTCATGCGAGCCTCGACATTGCTGGTGTACTTATAGAGGCAAATTTTACCCTCTTGACAAAGCGACATCAAGAAGCATTATTTGGAGAGACTAAATTAAGGAGATTGAAGATGATGTGTCACTGCAAGAATAGAAAGGTGTTGAAGGTGGTTTTGAAATTGCTAGGGGAGGAATTTGTTACTACAACATATCTATATTGGATTAACATGGACATCATTAGTGTCATCCTCACATGGGAGCTGGAGTTGTCGGAAGAAGAAAAGGTGATAAAGTGGGTGTTAAGAGCCTTAGTGACAAAATATATGTTGTTGGGTCTGGATCATGTTTTTGAATGGGTGGTCCCTAGGGTTGGGTTTGATTTTTTAGAAGGAATTAAAGACCCAAAAGATGCACGAGAACATGGCATTGTTCCCTTTATTCATTGGCCTTGGTCAGTGAATAAACAAGCTTATTGTGCAAAGGTTCGAGATGAGTGGGAGGAATTGAATCAATAAATTCATGGTTTTGAAGAAAGACAAACACAAGGAGGTGATGAGGGAATTACTCGATTGGTGGTTCCATGGAGGAGGAGGTCGGTGAGGGTGAAGAAGGTGCGGGTGAGGTATATCCCTGGTGCAAGCAAATGAAAGGGTGGAGTAGTTTGGTGGCCTAAATTTTTGGTGATGATTTTTTGTTCTGGGACATACAATGGCCTTCATTTTGAAATCTACAAATGAAATGAGTTGTTGTTCATCTGCGGTATGCCAACAAGCTGATGCATGACATGATGGGTGGTTTTTGTTGTTATCAGCAAGGTGATGGGGAGGTTTTGACACAATAAGACAAATAATGGTAAGACCTTTTGATTAGAGGCATCAATGGGAATCTAGTTTTCATTAACTGGTTAGGGAAAAATTGCAGAAAAGGTGGTATTTTTTGTTTGTACGGATGTATAAAGTTGTTTGGGGCTGGTGAGTTGTATAGGGTTTTTTGTTTTCATGATGATTTGATGTATGGGATTAGGGTTTGTAAGGTGGTTTAAATTCTCATAGACATATTTTACTATGTAATATCTTATTTCAATATGAATAAAATATATTATTACTGAGCTAAAAAAAAGAAAAAGACAAGCATAAGATGAGAAATGAGGAGTTGCAACAACGTAAGAAGCACACGAGGGAGAGAAAGGAAGAGCATGAGACAAACAAGGTAGCAACAAAAGAAAACAGGCTAGAGAAGAAAGTAAGAAAACAACAAGAAGCATGAGAGAAGGTAGAACGACAAGAGCATACTAAGCGAGATCGAGAGGAAAAGACAACTCAAAATAAATGAAGAAAACTTAACAAAGGAAAGAACAAGAGTACACCACTACTCCTCTACCTTCCTAGCACCTAGTTTTGGTTGACATGTATATCCACTTGACCCCATCCTTTGGAGGAATCAGTATTGAGAAACAAGGGAGTGCATTGACCACTCCTCTACCCTCCTAGCACCCAATCCTGCCTAACATGTTCAAACTTTTGACCACAGGCCTAGCAAAAATCACCAATGTGTAGAAATGGAGTACCCCTAGGTTCTCATCACAATTGAAAATGAATGTTGATGCAAACCATTGATTTATGCCTCAATTAGCAATTCTGATACAAAACACTCATAATCAACTACTATCACCTAAAATTAGAGTATAAGGTTCTTCCTCTAGATTTTAGACACCTCATTTTCCAGGATTTATGGAGAATTGACTAATGTATTCGTAAATGTGAAATTTTTATTGATGTAGCAACATAATTTTGGGCTTTTCTTTGCAAAGTGTAGATGTAAAAAATTGTCCCTTACAAGTTTATTAAATTCACACTGGTCCAACCCTATAATTAATTAAGTTTTTTATTTAATTAATTACCTAACCATATAATATAATTAATTTTAATTAATTAATTAATTATGACATTTCCCCTTTTATCCTATAACACAATTTAATTTATTAACTACGTTATGCCCCTTTTTAACCTAATGATGCAATTGATTTTAATTTATTAATTTTACTATGTCCCTAGCCCATATTTAAACAAATTTTATTATTTGAATATTCCCTTATTATCTAATCTTTATGATTTAATTAATTACTAATTAATTAAATCTAATCCTAACCTAAATCTCTAGCCTAGAAACCCATCGTGACACCCCTAAGCCTACCCCTTAATTAATCTTGGATTAATTAGGCTAATTTTGTGATTCCTACAACAATTAGTCTTTCCCTCCAATTTTAATGTTTCTCACACATGTGTGATGACATCCCCAAAATTTAGCCACCAAACCTTCCATAAATAGCCATTTACTCTTCTTGAACCTTTGTCTCCCATTCCTCCTTGAGTCTTGCTCACACATGTGTGAGACACCTTGAGCCTCCAACCTCTTACACTTGTCTCCCACCTGATATTTATTTCCTATCCACCCAAGGTTGCTCACACATGTGTGAGAAACACATCACCTTGCATGACCAACTACCCTTGCCTACTTGGCCTCCATTTGGCATCCACCTCATCAATCCCGTGCAATCCTAGTCCTCCATTTCCCTCTAAATTCTATAAATAAGAGCCTCTCCTTGTGCATTTCATCCATCAATCATTTGCATCAAAATCACGCCAAAATCATTCCAGAGCACTTAGAGATCATTTGAGCAATTTTAGCATTTCCATAGTATTTCATATTCATAGTTATAAATCATGTTAGTTGTAGCTTAGCTTTTGCATTTGAATCTATTATTGTACATTGAGTTCTCCAGTTAGATTTCATTTTAGTTTCCTCACTTGATCCACATAGCATTTAGATATCATTTGGAGATAAAATAGTTGTGTTTGGAGAGCATATCCACATAAAAACATCAAAATAGTACATCAATGGAGTTGGGTGCCTCCATTTTAGCTCAATATGAGGTATGAGTAGATTTAGTTAATTCGATGTTTATTTTTTATTTTTTTAGCATTAACTAATTGAAAAATTTACCCATATACATCTTGACACACCCAGTGGGACCTACGTCCCTTAAAACTTTAACGTTATTTTGAGTGTTTTTGTGAAGCTATAGGTTGAAGTCACATAATGATGTCTACATATTACGTAGTGATACTTGTGCTAACTGACACCTCCGCCTTGAATCAACGCCTTTGCTAACGGTTTAAACCTCCCTGTTTTAAAGGATTTGTAGCCTTTATATATAATGATTTTGAGACACCTTGCATGGTTATAGGGTTAAACTCATTTTCCTATTGATTTCACTCATTTTAGCTCTTGAATTTTGTACAAAAATCAATTTTTATAAAGCAACTTGTTTGACAATTTTCTATTTTGCAAGTTACAGGTACACAAGCATTTCCATAGATTGGTACTTCCACTTTCTGGTGCCTCCATCATGAATCAACATTTCCACTTTGGTAAGTGTAGGTACACATTCTTTTCACACATGCCTTTCTTTTTTTTATTTTCTATTATTTTATTAAGAAAAATCCTAAAAAATTCATAAAATCCAAACAAATGTAGTTAATGTATTTTCTATTTTCTATTTGCCTACTGTAAATCAATGTTTTCACTAATCAACACCGTTGCCTATCTTTCGACATCTCTACTTTATTTAATTTTCCTTTTGATTTAGTGATTTCTCCTAACGACTAACTGGTTGTGCAATTGTTCCATGCTTGTCCAAAATTGAAAATCAGACTAGTAACACTTGTTTTGCAAGAGGAATTCCTATTTGGTCAATTTTTGTTTGTTTTCCTTAGCTTAGTTGCATGTAGTTTGATTAGAATTTCAATTTGGAATTAACTTAAGTATCTTGCATGTTTGTGAGATCCTTGCAAGGATTTTATTTTAATTATTTAGATTATAATCCCATTAATTAGATGATGAAAAGATAGAACAAGTAGTATTCTCTCCCCTCGCCTTCACGGATCTTGGGTGTAAGAGAAAACTGCTTCTATCCTTTCCTCTAGAGAGGCCTGCTTAGGGATTTTTTGTGTTTTGTTAGTCCCCAAGGAACAACCTCAAATTGGTAAATCCATTCAGTCGATATAGAAATAAGGCTGCAAGTAAACTGAAGTTTTACACATGACTAGGATTGGGCAGGGGTGTTGTTGATAGCTTGGATTTTACAAATGTGCCTAAGGAGTCGATGTGGCCAACTAGGGACTTAAGTGTTTCACACCTGCTATGCTAATTGGGCAGGCACCACAGATCTTACTAGAAACCTTAGTGTAGTAGCCACCCTTTTATCCTTGGTATTTCACTTGTAGTACAAAGGGATTACATTGTCCCTTGAATTTACCCACCATTTGTGTTTCCTTGGAGTTGAGATGTAAATATTGGCTTGGCATAGGCTATTTATAGTCTTTCAAGATTGGGTAGTTGTCACCACTAATACATTTGGGCCTCATTTTCGACCTTCATTTTCGGCCAAAGGCCATTTTGGCTTGTGATGTTCACTTTTTTTAATTGTTTATGTCTTGAAAAAGGTTGAAATTTTGACTTCAGTTAAGTTTATTGTAGAAATTTTGACCAAATCGAGATATAAACAAAAAAGAAAAAAGAAAAAAGAAAAGTGATCAGAATCACTTCATTCTGTCTTAGCCGGATCACGGGTGGGAGGAATAGTTTGAGCATTGTGCATCTTCCGAATATTGGTGTGTTTGAATACTGGCCTGTGGAGCAAAGGTGTGGTGTGTTGGAAAGATAGGTGTCGTTCTTGCATTTAGCGGAGATGAGAGAAGCCCACGTTTGATGGTTACAGGGGACTGTTGTGTTCGGATAAGCTCCTGCTAGACATACACATATTACAATGCACGTATTACATAATTTCTTTACTGCTCTAGGTCGGTGCTGCACAATGACTTTCCCTGAATTACTTTTCACAGTTGCTGAGTTCCAAATTTTTGATCTATATTTTGGTTATTTTCATATTTTTATTACATAATCTTTTAAATATTTCAATGACAATGTTCACCATAGGACTCTCATCAGGATTTTTAAACTATCATTTGATGTTTTTTGATTTCTTTAGAGACTCACACACTACATCTCCGCCCTTGATGACCATGAATAGATCTTTGTACTCAATGAAAATGTAACAGTGGATGAATCTCTCCAAATTTTCGTATGCTTCTTTGACTGAACGTGTTGTGACTACATAACATTTTTTAGGGTTTTAATAAATGAAATTATGATCAACATTATCCACATAGACCATACAACATTTGAAAAAGAACTTTAAGCAAAATGCAGGATCCAACATATAAGAACTCAACTACTATAAGATTTTTCCATAAAAAATCATCAAAATTTCAAATGAACCTTTTAAAGAATAGCAAGTTCATGGAAACAAACCAAAAATATGTCTTGAATGCTCTTCAAACCTACGGGTATGACCTTGTAATCTACTGTTCTTTCCATGAAATCTTTTGGTTTTCTTTGTCTTGACTACTGTTCTCTTATGAACTATTGTTCTTGCATTTGAACTTTCTATTATTCTCTGTCTTATCTATTATTTCTATCATCATAATCTGTTGTTCTTGCTTGATCTGTTATTTTTTTAAATCTTGAACCTACTGTTTTCATGGGCGAATATGTTGTTCACTCCTCAATCCAATCTTTATTCATTTTCTAACACTTGTAGTGCCAAGACAACTTTGACTCTTACTCTTACTCTTCTAGTGCCAAGGAAGACCACACATGACAACATGGATGTCTATATTTGTATCTATATGTTATCAAATCAGTTCCATTGATAATCTTGTCTACTTGAGACATTTGAATTGTTAAATAAATTGTAGCATTAATCTATGTCTTGATTGTTGCCTTGCAGATACTCTGCTCAATCTGGCATTGTCCATCAAATTTTATTTTGTTCAATCCAATCTTTATTCATTTTCTTACACTTCTAGTGCCATGACAACTTTGACTCTTACTCTTACTCTTCTAGTGCCAAGAAAGACCTCGCCTGACAACAAGAAGAATTTACCTTGATTTTATCCCTGATGTCTCTTATGTGCACTTGGATCATGCTATTGAAAAATATTGTGGGAAAATTGATTTATCACAAGGATCATGATCTCTTAGGTCAACCTTCTTAATTAGGCTAATTTTATAATCTTGAAGACAACATTAACACACATAGATATTCAAATAATTTTGATACAAATCAGTTTCTTATAATGATCCAAATTGAAATATTCCTTGAATGATTCTCCTTGTATTGCTTAAGATTTTTAGACATTCTTATCATATGTTTAAATGCACAACCAAATGTTTTAAAATACCAAGACATGGTAATAAATCACACTAACTTGTACCAATTTCTATCATAATGGCTAGTGAAAAGTCAAGAGTTAATGAAATTTGAATTTGAATTTTTTAATCTCAAGGGCTATTTTCAGATGGTGGAAGGTTGAGTTTGTGCATTGTAGAGTTGATCTTGGAGAGACAAATATTGATGTGGGGAGAGGGCATGAATGTAAGTACACTTATATGCATAATATATAAATAGCAATTGGTCAACCTATATGATTATTGCAAATAAGGACATGATAAGGTTGAATGTGTTGAAATTGTTGTTCTCGATTTCCTTTGCCTCGAGAGATGATATTGGTGTGCAATATATACAGTTTCCCTGGAGTGTTTCCTAGGAATTCCATATCTATCTCATCTTGTAGCTCTCCACCAGAATGAAACTGCGCCATTAATTTGTTAGATGACCATACAACAAAAGGAATATCCAAGTTTCAGAGGCAGATTGGATGGTTGAGTCATTAAAAATATGGGTGATAATTGAAAGTTTGAAGGATTGATTCTTCTAGGTGTATTTTGCTTGAATGTAGGGATAATAATATAGATTCTTATAATGATATCCGTTGGAACTTTGTTTTATGTTTTTTTTAAGAACTTCATATTGTGATTTAAATAATATGTTTTTATTAACTTTATTAGATTTCTATAATTTTTATTGTTGAATGCAATTAATTTTTGGATTCAATTATGGGGATCTTGTAAACAGTCAAAAGAAACACTAAAGCTTAGTTACATACATGGAAGACACAATTCTCCACTCTAACACCCTGGAGATAAGGATGTCTTCACCTTGTGTAGTATGAGAAGTTCCTTCTAATTTTAATAAAACAAAACTCGTTCTATAGTGCCATTTGGATTTCTAGAGCCCATTTTGATGTGTGCTCATTTTATCTGATGTCTTGTAGTTGTTTAGTTAGACTTCTTGGGTCAAAATATTGTGTCTTTATCTGAATTTACAGCTACATTAGCCAGCCAGTCTACCATTTGGTTTGCCTCTCTGAAACATTGACTAATTTTATATTCTGTAAATCTTGGAAAGAGTCTCCACACGTCTAATAAAATATACTCCATTTGTCAGTTTTCAATCTTTTTAGATATGAGAACATATTCATTTGTAAATTCTTAGTTGTTATCTCTGACTAGATTAATTTGTACATCTCTTTCCTGGTTCTAAGATTCTATATACCTCTTTTTTCACTTCTCAGTTCCCAGTATAGTTTTTGTCCAGTATCTATTTTGTCCTCTTGACTTGTTGATGATGGATAAGCGACCAGTTTCAAAGATATTATAGGTCAATCTATGAGAGGGGCATCATACCTTGATTCACTTGATCAAGTTATTTTGCTTCCACTATCTCACACACACACACACATGCGCGCTCACACACACACACAACATATACAACCTTCACCTGTATATAAGAGTTGATTAGAGAAGGTATATGCACAGGTGATGAAAATACAAATTTTCCTAAGCACTACTGGGAGCTTACCCTACAAGAAATGTACTATTGTGAAAATCATCACAAGTCCATTTTTTGCGGGGTCTAGCTCCCAGTAGTGCTTTGTCAAATATGTATGTTTGTCACTTGTGCCTATACCTTCTTTGATCGACTCTTATATGCACAGGTGAAGGTTGTATATGCACAGGTGAAGGTTGATCAACTCCAATCTCCTATTTGAATCTATATGTTATCAAAGCAATTCCATTGAGAATCTTGTCTACTTGAGACATTTGAATTTTTAAATAAATTGTAGCATCAATCTGTGTCTCGATTGTTGTCTTGCAGATACTCTGCTCAATCTGGCATTGTCCATCAAATTTTATTCTGTTCAATCCGATCTTTATTCATTTGTAATTTTTTTGATATTTTGCGAATATTATTGGCATTTGAAATTTTATTATATTTCATTTTTTCCTAAGATTCCTCTATTTATTCATTGGTTGTGTCATTAGAGGCTTCATTTAGCATACATGTTTGATAAGAGGCTTCTTTTAGCATACATGTTGGATAAGAGGCTCTTTCAAATACTTAATGCTTTTTTTTAGGGCTTGTTGAGCTCGTTTTCTTGTTTTAGTGCTAACACTTCTAGTGCCAAGACAACTTTGACTCTTACTCTTATTCTTCTAGTGCCAAGAAAGACCACACCTGAAAATATGAACCCAAAATAGAATAAGGAGACAATTGCTAGATTGCAGTTTCAGTTCAAAAGAAAAGGTGATGGAAAATGTTAATGTCCCTGGAAAAATTATAAGGGATTAATTAATCAAAGACTTCTAATCACAACAGCTGAGAGACATTGTAGGAAAAATGATCTCATTGAAGGGGGAAATGATTTTCGTCCATTGGTGAATGTGGATTTTCAACTGGGGGAACATGGAGGTGTGAATATAGAAGCATAAGGTAATGCTCCCATGGAAGAAGATGATCCTGTGACAGAGAATACAATTGAAGATGTTGGTATTGGCGCAACTGATCATGTGCCAGAGAACACGATTGGAGAAGATGGTACTAGCGCAACTGATCAAGATGATGAAGATGATGATACTAGCGCATATGATCATGATGATGAAGATAACCTTGATATACCTATACTTGAAAGGCATACGAGCCCCTATACCAAGGCTCCCAAATAACTCTTCTCTCTGTTGTATTGTTGTTGGTGAACTTCAAGGTTATGAATGGTTTATCCAATGTAGAAATCTCACGTATGCTAAGGTATGTCATTTTTGTCATCTTTTATGTTAGTGTACAATTAAATTATTTATATTAACAAATGCTATTTTTTTCCATAGGTTGATAGGTGAGTGTTTGTTACCACCATTAAACATTCTACCTCACTCGTATGAAGAATTATCTTCCATTATGAAAGATATTGGAATGGAGTATCAAACAATACATGCATGTCCCAATGATCATATTATATATCATAAACAACATGAATTTGCAACATAAATCCTTGATTGTCACATTAGTAGATATCGATCAGATCAAACAACAAAAAAGGTGCCTCGCAAGGTTCTTCGATACATTCCCATTATTCCACGTCTGCGATGATTATTCAAGTGCACTAGCTAGGCACAATTTATGGATTACCATGCACGCAATAGAAGTCAAGATAATATTATACGAATGCCTGCGGATGGTTCTGCATTTAAGGACATAGCAGATACTTGACCACTCTTTAAAGAAGAACCTCGTAATCTCAAACTTTCATTGGCAGTGGATGGTGTCGATCCATTTGGAGAGATGAGATCAGTTTACTCGGTCTAACCTATTTTTGTTATTAACAATAACATTCCTCCTTGGATGTTCGTAAAGAGGGAGCACATAATATTGTTGGCAATAATTGTACCAGGTATTTTTTCATTTAATAGTCATCTAAATTAATTTATAAATGCCACATCAAAATGGTCATAATAATTATATAATGTTTTTGTCCATTCGAATAGGCCAGTACCAAGTGAAAGATATGAATGTATATATTGAGCCTCTTATTGACAAGTTGTTGGAGTTATGGAATGGGGTCACTATGTATGACATCTCTAGACCAATAGGACAGACAATTTCAATTCCATGCAATGCTTGTATGGACAATACATGATGCTCCTGGGCTAACACATTTTTGTAGTATGTAAAACTGTTAACACATATTTTTGGTATGTTATAGTGCTAACACATTTTTCGTTGTATGTTTAGGTTTCACATGATAATTGTAAATATCAAAATTAACACATTTCATCCAATTATACATGATCTTGTAGGTCTTCAGACAAAAGAAAAATTTGCATGTCTAGTTTGTGGTCCAAAGATGAAATCTTGTCATTCAAAAAGTTTAGGAAAGCAGGTGTTCGATGAGGATAGGCACTTTATCCACAAAAATTATAAGTATCGAATTACCAAAAAACTTATTTTCAATGGGAAGGAAGAGGCACCATCAAAGCCACAAAGAATGACACCTCACCTATGGAAGTTGGAATACAATAGGATAAATCGTCAAGGTAATGTCATTCCATCTGATGGTTTTTGTTTGAAATTTATATTTGGATATTGTCTTTTGTTTACTAATGATGTAATTGGTGTTCATGAAGGTCGTCAAGGCATTGATGACCAACTTCCAAAAGGACTACAAAGCTATCCTAGACAATTTAGTAGGTTGACGTACTATGAGCACCTTCCAATCGTGCATTTGTTTGATGCTATGCATATTGGAAGAATGTAACAAGACACTATGGAAAATATTGGATGGAAGGTGTGAAAAAGAAAAAATTATCAAAAATTGTAATGACATTCATGAATCCAATCATGCATTGAAGCTTTTCATTGAATCAAATAGCAATGAAGACCAGATTAATATGAGTGCCCTTTCTTGGTTATTAACACAACAACAAAGTGATGCCATAAAAGAAGCCATACAAAAAACTAAATTTCCCGTAGGATTTGCTATAAACATAAGCAGTCTCTTATCAAAGAAAGGTGATTTTGGGTCAGGGTTGAAAACACGTGATTTGCATACCTTCGTCATGGTAAGTCATGTTCTTCTCTATTTACAATATATTTGTAAAACTTCATGTATTTTTTATTGTATTATTTTATAATATATTGAAAAGATCATTTTATAATTATTGTTGTATGTTCTACCTCTATCTCTCCCACATCACTTCGACAACAATGTCAAATAATTTATATATGATATTGGGAAATAAATGAGGTTAGAAGTGTTATTTCTTAGATTTGTTGTATAAATATTATATTTGCATCTTGCTTTACTTTTTCTGTAATCTATTGTATGTAGACGATTATGATAGATGACTGAGACAACCTATTTGATATGAGATGATTGATGGTATGTCGATATGACTAGAAAGTTGTGTTATGCCAAGAAGCCATATGATAGGGCAATGTTTTGACAAGCTTTGATATGTGTGGTGAATACTAGATAGGCATATGATAGGGAGACTTTGATAGGTGCACTGACATGTGTAGCATTGAGCTAGATAGGCATGTGATAGGGCAGATTAGACATGGTGCACAAACATGCATATCATTGAGCTAGATAGGTGTGTGATAGAGCATCTTGAGATCATGCCAATATGCGTGGACTTAATATAGATAGGCATATGATAGGGAAAGATCGAGACATAAACATAGTGGTTTTGCCCCCACAAAGGAAGATGATGCCAAATTTTAAAAAATTTTGCAAGAAAAACTTGTGTAGAGACATCGTTAGTTAAAACAAAAAAATAAACACACAGATAACACAACCCCCCTTCAGATGAACTATGCTTCTCAGAGGAGAGCATTGACGATTCCAAGGAAGAAAAAATATGTTGTGGCATGTTTTAGCTCTTTTTCATGTAGAATCACCGTATAACATATCAAGCTTGACTCTTAGATTCCCAATTCTTGACTCATACAGGGAAAAGGCTAATTAACAAGGATATGATACTTGTACACTTTGAGCTCCACAGACTTAGGCGGGTGTACCTTCACTTGATTACTATATCTTAGTAATTTTAATAATGGATTAGAAATTACACATTGATTTGCTAATTGTCTTTTACTGTATCAACTGATAAAACACCATATAGATCACTGAAATCAACTTGATATAGAGCTTGAGAAGCCAAACTATAATCATAAAAATAGAAAATAACAGCGAGATAAGGATTTCCATCCTTCTTCTTTTTAGAGTTTTGACTCAGGAAGGCTAACCTTTTGATTCTCTCTTTAAGGAATCAACAGACTGAATTGTATTACTCAATACAACCTTTTAAACTTATAAATTCTCAGTAACAGAAAAATAGATAATTGTTTTTTATAATTTTGATGATGAAGACCTGCTAATCAAACCCTAGACCATTGCCTTATTCTTGGGCAAAGAGTCAACTAAAATGTAAATCCACATCAAGCTAATTAATGGAAATACAATATACAGTTAAGATAGAATGCCTTACAGACTACCTTTTCATTCCCACACCCCTGTTATCAAATCCTCACACTACTGTTTATTCCTCTGAAATCACTTATAAGACTTAATCTCTCCTTGAAAGAAACTCATAAGCAATATCACAATTACCTTATAACTAGTATGTTCAAGATGCCTTACAAATTAAACATACAAGAGCATAAATAGAAATATAAAGAGACAACAAAGATTTGGAACATGAAATTGCAATGTATTTTATTAATATTATGCTACTTCAATACATTCACAGACTAAAAGCTTAAAAAATCAAACAAAAGAGAAGTCTGCCTCACAGGTAATATTTTCAACATTCCTTACAATTATGTTCTATCTTGCTATTTATAGAGTCTTAGCCATCTTGGAATCCTTAAAGACTAAGGATGCAACAAGCTTCAGATGGCTTAGACCTAACCCTAAAAGATACTAGAAGAAAAAATACAATAAGACCTTCAAGCAGTGGGAAGACAAAAAAGGAAGACAATCAGATTTGATCATTAAATCTTTGATAGCTGGCACCTTTGTCTATAGATATTCTGGATAGCCTCAAATAGTTATTGCGAGATCTAGTGACCTCCAATACAAGCTAACTTACACTATTCTTACTGATGACTAACCTCCCTGTACTCATAGACCAGGTGCCAGGTGTCTCTTCATTCCTCGTCCAATATATCTAAGTCAACTGTTGCAGGATTCTTTTTCTTGGGCTTGGTGAGAACATCCCATGCTGCAACCTTTTCCTTTGTAGGCCAATTAAAGCTCTAAATGCTTTGTAATTGTGCCTTTTGTCTTTCCCATCTGGTATATGCAATGCTCTTGAAATTTGTAACAAACTTATTAAAGTCTGTTTCGGCTTTAAAGGCCTCATCTAAGATTTTATTAAACCTTTCCATATCCAATTCACCACTGTCTGAAATAAATGCCTCTTTATTAGGCAGTAAGGTATCAAATTCATTTCTCCACACTTCTACTTCCTTAATCTGATCATCTTCTCGATTTATTGGAGGAATAAATTTATTATATCCTGAGCCAAACATGTTGACCCTAGCCTGAATCTGATTTGCCTTGCCCTTGAAGAAAGACAAGGTAACCCCAATCTGCTCAATTTCCTCGCCCACTTGACCCACAATCTCAGGGAGATCTTCCCTAAGTGGTTGTAGTACTGCTAACCTTTCAAACATATTTGTCCTTACTGACCAAGTACCAAAATAAGCGTTCAAAATTGAAACATAATTATTTACCTCTATTTGCAGGCCAGGCAACTTGTTGTAAGCACTGTATACTAGATCAAATTTGTCTTTTAAGACACTGATCCTATGTTGTAAGACATTTCCAAAAGCTTCCAAAGCTTCCTTATTCTGATCTTTGTCCTTCTGCTCTGTTTCCTTTGAAAAATGAGTAAGGGTATGTGATATTTCCAAATCTCCAGTGTTATGGATAGACCTTATGATCTTATCCCCATCTATTTTTCTTGTACATTAATAAGTGATGGCTTTTGTGTCTTGGGAGCCAGAGCCCACATGGCTAAAGTTTGGGATTGTGGATTATATCTGCATCCCCTAATCATTTCTCCCACCTGTGTCTCTGAAGACAATTTTATATCAAGTTGTCCTCTTATCTGGTCAATGATAAATGCTGATGTAAGATCCCATCCTTCCACCAGTAGCATCCCACTAGATTTAACCACATGTCTAGCTTCCTTTAGTGTCATGGTTTCTGTCCCAGGCTCATATTTTCTGTAGAGACTGCAAGGCTTCACTTGACACTTATTCACCTCCTTCTAATTGAAATTGTGACCCAACTTGTTGTTGCTTTGCCCAGATCAAGAAGTCCTTGAATTCTTTGGTTTTGATGAAATTGTCATCACTCAAGAATTGCTCTTGCTGAAGCTCTCTTTCATCTTGACATAATAAAAGAGGCATTTCAACATCTTCTTCTACATCTTCTCTTTTCTTCTTTCCTTCCCTTATTAATTTCCTGAGCTAATGGTCATAAGCCCTATTTCCAGTGATTAAAGCACTCACCTTATCCTTTTTCTTCTTTTGTGTCTTAACAACAGAAGGCTCCCCTGTTTCCACTTACTATTTATTTTTGGGAGGTTCATCAGTCACCTCAGCCTCATGTTCTTGAGTTAAATCCATTATTACATTCTCCTTTGTTTGAGGTGTCTGATCCATTAGAGGAGGGCTATGCACTGAATAGCTGTTGTCACTATACTCTGAGGAAGAGTGCTTATTAGGACCTCTTTCCTTATCTTCTATCTGCTCCTCAAGCTGGTTACACAATGTGCCATAAGATTCTATCATCTTACCAAGTCTTTGCAAGTAAGGCACATTTGGGAAGTAACCCTCAATAGGGATCCCTTTCTTCTTGAGTTGTTCCAGATCCATTAGCTCTTGGAACTTATCTGCCCTTCTTGCAACTTCATCATCTTCTAAGATATTCCTTATAAGGTCCTCCTCTACACAATGGTCATGTTCTTTGATATTTGGAATGGTTGGTGTCAAGAGTTTCTTTGCACTTTTAATGAAACCCTCTGTGTCAACATACATGTACAAGGCTACATTCATTCTAAAATGACCCAACCATCTGTTCACTAAGTCCAATGCCCTCTTGCCAATTGTGAAGTTATAAACTTTAAACTGTCGAGGTGTAAAGGTACCTTTTCTATGTGGAGCCAAATGCTCCTTATTAGTCAACATCAACTGCCAGATGAACTCCATAAAAACTATCCTTGATAGCACACGATATGGAAGTATATGTGGTGGTTGGGAGCAACCATAAACCCTTATCAAAGTAAAATCTTTATTATAGTAGAAATCTCCCCAGTTGCGGTCTCCTGTCCACTTGTCCACAAACTGACAAGGCCTGAGAAGCTTCAATACCTTGATTGACAATCTTGTCATGTGTACTCCTAAACAACTTAAAATTGGATACACCATCCAATTCTAGAATGCACAAAATTCATTTTCCCTTGATGTATAATTCCAAACCCTTAACTAGAGTTGTATAGGGTTGGATTGGTCTTGGTAGAATCTCCTAGGTCTGAAATTTTGCAAGTCCATGATATTGAAATTATAAAACAAAATCAAATGCATCAATAAAGAATATTGCAAGAATTTAGGGCTAGGTTCCTTTTTCTGAATGTCTACGAACCCTTGATGCATTCAGTCAATAACATACTGGATATAGTCATAATTTGTGCTAACATGTGGACTCTAGAGATCCAAAACAATCATCAGAATATCTGAAGATATCCTGTCACCATCAACTCCTAGAACTCTATAGAGTCCATAGGAAATATATTTCATATAAAAGGCTAAATCTTTGTAGAAATAGGGTGCAGTGGAATTTGGTATGGCCGCTATATAATTTTTGGTATTTTTAGGCACATGACCTTCAATCAATTTAGCCACAACGTAGGCTTCCCTAACATACCTAGGTGCCAATGATTTTAGGTCTATCTCTGTAGTGCAGGGGTTGTAAATGTTAAAAGCTTTCATAAAAGATGCCCTATCTAGAGTAACTAGGGATGTTCCATCATTCTTCTTGATGGTCTTAGAGATGGTATCATATCTACTAGCCAACTCAAGTAACAAATCTACATCTACAAAGACGTCTAGCACTATCAATTTGGCTAACCCTGATGTCCATGGGTTTGAAAAGGGAACAAGACCATCATTATTTTTATGAAAATAATTAGAAAGATGGTATCCAGAAGCATCAGGAGTCTTAGCATCTCTACAATATGACATATTATCACCAAGGTATTCATCATTTACCTTTTTCCCCTGATTAGGTCCTGGTAGTAGAGTCACAAATTCATTGGAGTAATTCCTTTTTCCTTTCTGATTATCTTCGGCGTCTCCACTCTTCCCACTGGTTGAAGCCACACTTACTGCTTGACTCATCTTTTCTACTATAATATGAACAGTACTTATCAAATGCTTGTTTCTTCACACTGCAACCCAGACAATTCTGTTCTTCTGAAAGTACTAACACTCGTGTAATTTTAGCTATGTATTCTGAAACTTTGGTAAATTGAAATGAGCAACGACAATACTTATTTATTCCTGAGAAATCAATGCACCA
This sequence comes from Thuja plicata, assembly GCA_018584345.1. Classification (NCBI taxonomy): domain Eukaryota; kingdom Viridiplantae; phylum Streptophyta; class Pinopsida; order Cupressales; family Cupressaceae; genus Thuja; species Thuja plicata. The sequence goes on along the minus strand of MU223082.1, from coordinate 1,391,074 downwards.
ATCTATTCGATATCATGAAACTGTTATTCAGTCACTTCTGCCATTACTCTACGTGCTTTGATATCTATTTCTCTTAGCCGTGGCGCCTGAGGTTGACAGGTGATCAATTTTGAAAAAAATCCAACTGGGGTAATCATGAGACCTTATTATATGCGAAATAAACTCTATGCTTGATATGATTGGCTCACATTATTACAACTCAGCAAACTTCATATATGCTGTCACATTCCTTTTGTTTTAATTGGCTAGCAACTGTACATCATGGCGCGAGATAAAACCCTTATAAATTTACCTTATTCTTACCCTAGTTCTCTTTGGCGACCATGCAACTGTTCTATCTCTTTGTCACTAAGAGTATGCCTTAACTCCAGTTTTATCATGAGATTTAACGCACACCATGCGATCTGAAATCTATCAACGGTTCAGATCTTTCATATTAAGCGCGCTTTCAACTTTACTTAATATTCTTTCTTTTAGAGATTACGCGACTGAAGAAACTTGAAGTCGCTGAACCTTCTGGCTTACCATGAGTTTAGTTAGAGATTATGCGACCATCGTTAGATCCTCTTTAAATCTGACGATTCACATTAAATCTCTCATTCATTGTATATTTACTGCATCTGATTAGAGACTACATGACTATCATTAGATCATTTTTAATCCAACGGCTCGTGTTAAATCTCTCAAGCTTTATCCTTAACTGTAGTTTGTCATGAGACTTTGCGACTGCAAGCTATCTCTAAGTCGCCAAATAGATTTCCTAATCACACGTTTATTTTGAGACTTTACGCAGGCCGCAGATCTCTGGGATGACTTAAACATGTGTCAACATATGAATCATTACGTCTGAGTCACTAGACAATCTCTGAATTTTTGACTTCTATCAGCGACTTAACACCAACCATCAAATATTTTCTCATTTACGGTTTAGATTTTCCTGCTACAAACTTCACTGAGCATTGACTTAACCTTTGATAACCATAGTTCATATGGAGACTTAGAGACTAACTGAATCTTGTTGTCGCTGAACAAATCATATAACTCAAGGTCTATTCTAAGATTAAATGCCAACCTTTAGATCTTTCCTCAATCTGTCGGTAGTCGTTGAGTCTCTTGAACTTTTAGTCATCTGTGCTTTTATCTCGCGATTAAACGCTGGCCACAAGATCATCTTTGAATATGACGGTCGTCGCTAGATCTCATAAAACTTCACTTCACCCTTGTTTTCTTTAGAGATCTCGCGACTGAATAAATATAGCCATGTTTTAACCTTGGTAAGTTTGTGAGACTTCACGACTAAATGGAATTCAAAGTCGCCCTATGATCTCTTAACTCAAGAGTTTAATTAGAGATTAAACGCTAGCCCTTTGATCTTTCTTTCATTCAATGGCTGGCATTAAGTCTCTTAATCTTGATGTACTTTATGAAATCCTTCTGAGATTACGCGCCTGCCCTCGATTCATTCTTTATCTTACGGTCTGCGTTAAATCTTAGGAACTTTTACTAATCAACATTTTCATCTCGCGACTAAACGCCAGCCACAGGCTCATCTGAGCATCTACGGCTATCGTTGAATCTCTTGAGATTTAACTTAACTCTTCTTTCCTTATGAGATCTCACGACTGAATGAAAATCAAACCAAGCTTTAACTCTGATTTGTTTGCGAGACTTCGCGACTGAATAAACTCAAAGTTGCCAGACCATTTCTTAACTCTGGGGTTTCATTGGAGACTTTGCGCGAACCACAAGATCTGGATTTGAATCAACGACCTGCGTTAAATCTCTTAATCCCTCATGACATATTCTTTTTCTTATGAGATAACGCGACCAAAACATTGCACTGAGTCTCAAAATAGAAAGGAATATTCGATCATGCTTAGGAGATTAAGCGACTAACTTAATATATGTAGAAGGCACATGACTTTAAAAAGCTTAAGTTCCATGAAAAAGGTAACAGCAAATTAGAAGCCGATTATGAAGAACTAGGGTTTTATCTTGATATGAATGAAAAATGACCTAGGACCTAGGGTTTTTCATATCTCCTACTGATTTTATGGCTCAGAGATCAACATTTGCAGGGAAAATTGATAGCACTCTGGACAGGTTTTGACCTTCTAAGCAAGAATATGACTGGTTAATCAAAAATTTTATAACAAGATTCAAAAAACTTGAAATATAACCAACAACATGCCAACATATGATATATTGTCATGGAATGGAACTTCCTAACGGGTGACACATGTTTCCACAACATCTACCCAAAGACAGGGGGATTTGACAGATTAGCATCACAACCCACAAGCATAGACATACATCTATTATTAGGGGATATTTCATCACTGCCGACTTGGACTTGGATCTGAAGAAATGCACATGAAGACAAAAGAAAACAAAAAAAATTGGGTCAACATGAAAGAGGTGCCTAAATTCCCCAACAACTTTGCATCATCCTCAAATGTCGAAAATCAAGCTTATGAAAAATAGAAGTAGAGAACACATAGAAGAAGTGCACGATAGGAAACCCCCCATTTATAGGTACCAATGGAATACAAGGGTACTTTGGGATGAAACCACATTAAAAGACAAGCACTAGGGAACACATGCAAACACACTCTAAATTATAGATGCATAAGTGGGTATTGCCCTCATAGGTTGTCCATTAGCAAATCATCATCCTCCCAATCTTGATCATATGGGGAGGAAGGTCAAGAGTGCAATGACACAACTACTAAGGAAGCTCCAGACGCCCCACCATCAATAAGAACCAAAGATGAAGCAACCGAAAATTCCTTGTCTAAGGGCTCTACCATGGCGAGCGAGAGGGTTTGTGTGAAGATCATTGTCAATGCTAGAATTTCCTCTAATGGATAAAAAATACAAGAATCAATATTTCCATGAGATCCATGTGGAGGTGTAGATGAAGAAGTATCTCTGCTGACCTCTACAAAAGGGAAAAAATGAACTCAAGCGAAGTTGGAGCTTGTTCCACTGCAAGAACCAAAATAAAAAGAGGGTTAGCTAGAGTAGGCTTGCAACGCCTAAAATTTGGGATAGGGCCCTACTCAAACTTTCTCTTGAAGGAATGAGGGGGATCACTTTGATCCACTGTAGTTGCCTTCAGGACATCCAAGAAGCTAGCATGGCGATTATGGGATGAAGGAGGCATAAGACGAGTGGACATTACTGCACTTGAAACCACCCATGTGTGCAACATGTTCACATGTTCAAGAAATGGAGAGGTATTTGGTAGATTGGTGATCCTACAAAGGAGAGATAAAAACTTGGACCCACTTGGTGTGAGGCCCAATATTAAATCCTGGTGCAAGGGGAAGCATGATAAAGGTAGAAGTGGGATGAGGGGCAGTAGAAGTAGGAGAAAAGTTAGAAATAGATATAAAGGTAGTGGAAATAGGATACAAATATGCATTCTATACTCTCATAGTGTCCTTAGGAGCCAAAGCCCTCTCTTGTTGATGACACTTACACTCACACACAAGCTAGTTTCGACATATATGTGAACCTAGCTGAGAAGGATGCTTGGGTAAAATGTCATTTTTCTCCATGGGGGAGGTTGTAGATTCTATTTACAATATCAAGGAAGGCCCAACCAATGGAGTAGGAGGTGTGGCTGATGATGGAGGCACCAGAGGCTTAGTCATGGATGACCTTCCCCTTATTGTGAGTAGCTGGGGGGAAAAAGGTGACCTTGAAGGATGAGTGGTAGGTGCCAAGGGAGACTACACTATCTTATGAGGCCTCTTACCCTACCCATAAAAAATAGGGCGAGGGATGTCTGAGATGATGAGGATGGTGGGAGGTAGGCTCATATTAGATTTAGGCAGCATGGGTTCCTTTCCCTTGTCCACATGGGATGTGGACGCATGACCAAAAGGCACCATGAAAGGTTGTGTAACCTTCGATGAGCGAGGGGGTTTCCCATGGGGCACACACTTTTATAAAGCCCCCAAAGAAGGACCAGAGGATGAAGCATTTTGAGCCTCACAAGAGGGAAAAATAGCAGAAGGCACTACAGATCTCAAGCTCATCTCCCTAGCCTTGTATGTCTAATAATAAAGAAGTGTGACATCTTGTTGGGGATGCAAGGGCCCTATTGGAGTAGGTCACAAATGATCAAGAGAAAATCCTACATGGGATACTAGGAGATGATATTAAGTGTCCTGGATAGTCCCTCCGTGCAATAACATCAAACATTTGTGGATGACCAAAGGGAAAAGTTCCATGGAAGTCAACTAGGGGATGCCCAGTTTGAATTTGAATAAGTCCAATTCTAGAATCACCACAAATATTGAGATGGCCTTGGGTCCCACATAAATGGTCAAGGTGGTTGATCCCAAGAGAGGCAAGGACAACCCATCATGCATTCATATGGTGGCCTAATACTCATCATCCTTTCCCCAATTAAGACCATTCATGAAAAGGACCTCCTCCATGATGACATTGACTGAGCACATGGGATCCAATAAGACACCCTTGATGGTGATGTCATTGATGAAAGCCAAGACATATAAAGGAGAAGGCGTTCCACTATAAGGCTCGTCCAGAGGGGTAAAAAAGATGGTAGTTTTAGGAACCCTCCGGGCTTGCGGGTAAATAGGAGTGATGGTCATCATGCTTACATAGGGACTATCACTTAATGAAGGAAGGGATGTTGAGGAAGTTGCGATAAAGTTAGACAAATATGACAGGAATGGATTAGTATAGAATTGCAATTCACAATTAATATTATCAATTGACTTATATTCCTTCAGATTCCTCTTATTCACCTTAATGGTGCCCCTATCGATGTAGTCTTGGACCAGATGTCGAAGGTGTACACAACCTTCTGTATCATGACCATGAACATGATGGTATTGGAAGTACTTTGAGTCATCATACTATCGAGGATAGGGGCGATTTTTAAGAAGGGGTATGATCTCTGAAAGAGTTACCAAGTTCTCCTTAAGAAACTTTTGTAAGATACTCACATAAGAATCAACTATTATAGTAATTTTTTATTCCTTTGCATATCTATTATGAAGTAATTCCTTTCGGTACTAGGCGGTGGAAATGTCATACTATTGGCAACAAATTTGTTCTTCTGAGATCCTCCGAAGGTAGAGTCCCCTCCAGAAGCATTTGAGGAGGAACCCCCAAATTGAGCTATGGTGTGTTGAGAATATGTCAGTGCATTGTAGAGATAGGTGGAATTCTGATATCTGTTCAATGAAAACTTCTCCCTCAAATCCGAATTCAAATTGCTAATGAACATCCTCTGGAGATTGGCATCAAGCAGGGCATAATCTATCCTAGTAGAGATGGACTAGTATCTATAGATGAAATTAGTTACCTTCTCGTTCAATTTTTGTTTATAATATACAAGGATAGCAATAGAAATAGAAATAGTGACCTTGCTTCCAATGTTGGCCTGGAACCAAGTGAGAAAGGCATCCATCAAGTGATCAGAGGTCCCAATAGAATAGTCGCGAAGGGAGCTATACCATTAAATGGAATTCCTTCAAGAGACCAAGAGAATGACTTGAGAAACACATAATCCATGGTGTGATAGTCACTGCATTGAGTTAGAAAAGAGTCAATATGGATTTGTTGATCTCCATCACCACTGTACCTTTCAAACTTGGGGGATTCAACCCCTTGTGGTAGTGGAGTATTTAGTACTGGCATAGTCAAATGACTATGACAGTAAAACAAAGTCAAAGAGCTCTGGTTAGTTGCACTTGACAAATTGGTTAATTGTTGTTGTAGTTGACCCATATTCTACAATATGATATTTAGAACTGGATTATGCGGGGGAGGAGGCGGTGGATTACCTCCACCTCCAAGTGGGGCAGATAATCCACTGTTTGCACCTCCTTCGCCACCACTCCTAGAATTAGCACCAATATTCTGTGAACCAAACCCAAAGGCATTCATGTTCACTATTATACTGGGCCAATAGTACCACTTTTGAGAGAAGCGTTGGTAATAGGTTCTACCATGCGCACGGATGCCCCAAGCATGATAAGATCTATTTGTTCTCCAGTAAGGCCTGATTGAGACCCTTGTGGTCTGGGAGGATGGAGAGGTATGTTTTCCTCTACTATCTTTCCTATCGTTAGGAGCACTTCGAGACCTTCTTTATCTAAAACCAATAATTCCCTTAAGTTATAGATGACATCTCTAGCTTCAGGATGAGCACCTTTTAGCTTAATGAAATTTTCAAGGTTTTTTAGATTCTCCTCCATGGATTGGATCCTATCGAATTCAACTATGAGAGTTGAATTGTGATCTACCACAGGAGAGGATTCATGTGGAGAACTATTATGCGTAGAATGATGAGATCTAGATCTTGGATAAGTGTAAAGTCCCAAAATCAGTCCTATAAAGAATTCTGACCCACTCAGATCATTTACACCCATGCTTCTAGTGAACAAAGATTCTGGTCTAGCAGGGTTGTACCAGTCGAGAGGGACACCATGCCTCACAAACCTTTGCACAATAAATCACAAAGTGGTTTGAGTTGTAAAACTCATAGAACTTTAATACATCCAGACTTTCAGAGGATCTTATCACAAGTAAGGTTCATGTCAAGTTCACAAAAAATGTAGGGAAGAAAATAATGCACCTACCTAGAGGTCGGTTAAAACCTCAAGGGATACATGATTTTCTTGTACTACCTCACCTTGCTAGCTAGGAGTGCTAGGGAGATCGAACCCAAGATGAAGAGAGATTGGGTGTTTATGTGTAGGTATCCAAATGTAGTTTGACTAGTTGTATGCAAAACGTACGAGTCTTAAGAAAAAGTGGCCAAATGTGAAAATGAATTTTTATACAGGGGTGTAAAATTTGGGCTATTACAACAAACTACAAAAAGAATGTAGGAATCGTTGGAATCAGCAAAATGGCCCACTACAAAATTTTGTATAGCATCTACCAGATATCAGATAGGTATTAGATCAAAGAGAAAAGATTTCCACAATCCATGAAAGTAACAGTTAACAATTTCTGGATTTGATTGTGTTATGAATTTTTAGCATCAACGTTTCGAATCACACTCCGTGATCCATCATCAGGATGAGCAATGAGGTATTAGATATCGTATACCTATCCAATATCTGATAGCTATGATATGAAGATTTAGGTGGAAATGATGAATAGAGCTGGGTGCAATTTTGCAAGTAAGCTGGAAAAGATCCAAGTTTGAGGGTACAAATTTACAACTTAGTTGGAAATGATAATGTAATTTTGCAAAATTTTGGGTAAGGCCAAGAAATGGTAAAACAAAGGTGGGTGCACTTGAGTAGACAAGATGAAAATGTTATCCAAGAGAAGGCATAAATAAGACAATTAGTTGGAAATCAATTGATATATTGGTCACAAATTTAGGATTTAGGGGAAATGCTTGATGCTAAGTGGGCGGGTTTGAGCATTTTAGGTGGAAATGATAATGCAAAATCAATTTCCTATGCATTTGCAACAACATTTTATTCCAACCTTTGTAATTTTATTACAACATTTGTAAGTTACAATTTTCGTGCAACTTCTCAATTTCAAGCCCACACTTTCACCTTACAATTTCCATACACATTTTGCATTGTTATCCCTCAATTCAGAATTTCACAAATGACCCTTTTTAATTCCTTGAATCTAATATAATTTTCTTTAAGCACAATCTAATTTCTTACTTTTGTTACTGATTTGCCTAGGTGGAATTTTCTCTTATCTAATAATAAATTCACCCTCGCCCTAATTTGATTTCACACCTCAAGTCTGCTTCTAATTCACTCCTCAATTTTAGAGTTAAATTTGCATTGGATATGATTGGATTTTACTCTATTTTATTAAATTCTAGAAATTTGTCTTTCATGTGATTAACTTCTTTCTTCAATCTACTTGTGTATTATGTTTGAGTCTAATTTGATTTTTTGTTAGGAATTTGCCATTTTTGCAGAAATATCACACTTTAGGTCTAATGTTTCTTAGGGAAGTTCACCTTCAATCTAGAAATTTCCACCTTTCTTCTTTAATTTGCCTTTCTTTGACCTAATTTTTTTAAAAATTGTCTTTAATTTGATTGGAAGTTGGTTGGGTTTAAATTCTATCATCACTGCAATTTTTCACTTCTCAACTCTAATTGAAAATCACACTCCTAATTTAAATTACACTTATCTACTGTGATTTCACTTCTTGGATTGCGAATTTGCTTTCCAGGTTTGCAAGTCACTATTTCTCATTTAATTTTGCTTTAAATCTCCTTATTTCTGAATTAATTCATGTCATTTGTTAAAGTTCACCTTAGGATCTGCCTTGAATATACTTCATTTGATAGAATTTGCACTCTAATTCTGGATTTTGACCTTTTGTCGTAGGTTTGGCAGTTAATTTTGAATTTGATTTTCTTTTGAATTGTGTACAAAAAGGGGTTATGATCTCCTTATTTATACCCTTCAAATTGGAATTCACACCTCTTTGGTGTTAAATGGCCAACCTAGGGATTTTCTTTTGACTTTTTAAATTTGTTCTTTTCCTAAGGTGGGATTTAGGCATTTAGCTGGGAATGTTTCCTTCTAAGGTTAGTCTTTTTCACTTTAGGTGGAAATGATCTTGTCTAAGGTGCAAATGAGGGGTTTAGGTGGAAACGGAAATGCCCCAGGTAGATTTGAGAATATTAGCTAGAAATGAGAAAGGAAAATAAAGTTTTAAGTGGGCGTACAAAAGAAACTTGATTTTTAGGTGGAAATTAAAGTGGAAATGCAAGTTTTAGGTGGAAATAATGGTGGAAAATTAATTTGAGCTAGAATTCTAAGGATTTTTTACTTTTCACTTGGAATTCTCATGAATTCTTCAGTATTCAACTAACAAAATTTAAAACTTTCCTTTGAGTTTCCTCTCAAGTTTGTAATCTTTCTTTTTATTTCTCATTTCCATTTAGCATTCTTTCATTTTTCCAAGCCCTGAACTAACACTTTTCCATTTCGCCATTTCTCAATTTATAGACTCAACACATACCCTTGACAATATTTTATACCCTTTTGACATTTCACAACACTTTGACAAACTTAATTCTTAGTTAAATTTCACACCTTCTCCTTCATTTCCCAACTTTGAGGATGGGCTTACTTTATTACTCATCCTTGGATTTTTTGCGATTTAAACAAGAGCTTTCTTATTCCAATTCTAGACTTCACACTTGGGACACTAATTTCCTAAACAATTGTTGCCTTAATTGAATGATCCCTAACTAAAGACACTTATTTTTTAATAGTCAAAGGGATAAGAAACTTGAAAAAGGTTGAAAAATATATGCTTCAAAAAAATGAATTTCAATTTTTTTTATCAAGTTAGGATTGTGAAAAAATATTTTTGTAGATCTTTCAAGAAAATGCAAAACTTATTATTTTCTAGCAAAAAACTACAAAAAAAAAATCCAAGCATATTCATTTTCCTAAAATAGAAAGATTTAAAAAAATAATATATACTTTTTACTTATCCATAAATAGACATGTTTTTTTTTTCCAAAATTTATTGTACTACATTAAGTTTCAAATTTTCACCAAATAAAATTACCTTTTATTCAAAAATTGGTAGCCTACAAACTACATTCAATCACCTACAAACTCTATTTTATTATTGGATATTATTAAAATTATAATACTTCGATCAAAATTTCATATAAAATTGTTTAACTTTGCTATTCTATATTTTTGTTACCACCTAAAAAAGCATAATTTGGCCATCATGATCTTACACTCACCTAAATAAAAGAACATTTTTAAGTAAATAATACATAAAGTATATCCTAAACTCAAAAAGACTTTATTATTGCCTCTAATTAATAAGTAATTGACCGTTACTAAATAATAATTACTTTGACAAATTGCTTAGTTATAACTGATTGATAAATTAATAATTGCTAAGCTATAAATAGTAATTTCAAGCTCAATACAGAGATGATTTTAAATATGATCAGCTTATGCTCGTGGAGTACTGCTCAGCCAATAAAAAATAGACTAGAATTAGTGTGGCAGATCCAAATACAATAATGAAGAACCGACAACATAGCCAATGCGGTTATATGCAAAGTTTTATTGTATAGCATATATTCAAGCAATAAATAGTCATAATAGTGTTCAACGTGGCTTCCACAATAATTTACATCGTCTTGTGCATTATAAAATGAACTTCCTAGCTGCAGGCCGACCAAAAGAGCAATCGAGAATTTTCTTTTAAAATCGTTACTGTCAATTAATGTCACAATGGAACATGCGACACCCTCAACTGGTGATAGTAATGTTCATGTCTATCGATAGACGGAATAGTAGCAAATAATCACTATTATGGAATGATAATGATTGCTTATGAATATTTAAAGAACCACTCGGAAGAAGTGTAGACATAGCAGACAAAGAATACCTCACAAATTCGATATCATATATTACTTACTGAAGCTGGCCAACTGTAGAAAGAAATGGCATACAAAGTGCTAAACAATACAACTGAATACTGAAAATGCGGAAATGTTGGATTGAAATTGAATGTTGAAGTCCAAATGTAATTATGAGTTGGAACCACCGTACCAAAATGAGGGTTTCTGTCCTCTAACTCCACTAGAAATCTCAAAGGGTTTTTCTCCTTGGATTCCTTTCAACCTCAAGGATTTGCATCCTCGCATTAAATTGCACCAAATGCTCTTAGAAAGGTTCGATAATATGGAAGATGGATGATGATTTGCTTGTTTCAGATGCCTTCATTTGTTTCTCTTCTCAATTGGGTGCCCAACTCCCAAAAATTCAAAATTAGATCTTCGGGGTATACAAAAGGTTTATGTATCTCAATTAGATGTCTTGACTTTTTCTAACGTTCAATTTATTTATTTTTTAAATATTTCGGTTGGACGACTTAAAACATTATTACAATATTATTTCTCTAATTATTCCCCTAGCCTACGAAGAATGAAGGAATGGGCTTTCAAGATTCCCTTAATTAATTTTAGAAAAAGATACATGACAATTGGGCACTTGCAAGAGAGCAAATTCACTTGCCCCACAGCTAATGGATGACAAACCTACTAGTAACTAGACATTAACAATCTTTCAAATATATTCAAATGAAATGGAAGATACAAAGTTCAAGATCCCATATAATTTTGGTTTTGTCATTTTGTAATAAAAGAATTTATATAATCAAGTTCACCGCTGCAATTCCATTGCCCTTCAATTGAACAAACAATGGTGGATCCAGGGCCTAAAGTGACACGACAACAACGTTGTCAGGTTATTTGGAAAACAAGAATATCCTTACAGACATAAGGATATGGAACGGCTAGTAATAGTTGTCAAAATAAGGTTTGGGATTTATAGATGCATTTTACTGAGTATGTGGGAAAGAAGAAACAAATGATCATATCTTCTACAAATTTCCAACAGCTAGAGGCTTTTGGGGATAGCTGCAAGATGAATTCAGTTTCCTTTTATTGCTCCTCTCTTGGAAAGGACTTCTTTTATTACTGCAATGGTTTATGACATGCGACTTAGTTGGCAGCAATCAATATTCTTTGGGGGTCAATTCAAGAGAATACGTCCCCTCTCGGTAGCGGATGATCAGGTTTTTCAACAAGAATTGGCTTTGATTGTACAAGCTAAGTTTGAGTGGTTTGCAAGAGATGGAAATCTTCGCCCATTGGGACACAAACTCAAGTAAATTGATGTTACCAATTGCAATAAACTTGGATAGGAAACAAAAGCAGTGAACCCAAAGTAGCTAGGCTTCAATGAATTAAATAATTCATAAAGAATATTTCATCAATACATTGTAGATGATTGACTTGAGCAAGCAAAATAACACTTGCTTGTCTAAGATGCATTGGACTATACTCAACTGGGTCTACAATTCTAGAGGGATAAATAGATATCCCCTTAGACACTCTGCCTTTATTGCATCGTAGTATTGACCTTTCAACAACAATTTGAACCCAACTCCATGTTTCTGCACTTCAAGAGAGCAACAAGGTCATGCATGCTTGCAACACAAATTTCATATGTACTTTAATAAAATAGATATGTCTAGAACTTCTGTCTCAAATAATCTACTGACCTTATGGTATGTTCAACAACCCATTATCATGTTAAGATATTTCCTCCGCAAATATTATGTTAAAAATAAATTGTACTGCAAAAAATCCAAAACAGAATATATTTATTTCCCATTTCAAGTGACACTGTTGCAAAGAATCTTGAATAATTTCAATTTATATCCCAAATGACAATTTGGATCATGGACACCCTACCTAAATTGGAATGTCCGTGTACCATGCAAACAAACAATGTGTGTCTAAAAGAACAGAACATAAAATACCTTCATCTGTAGGAATATTAGGTTGGTCTATCAAAATAGCTTGTAGAGCAGCCAACTCATTAGCCCTAAAATTCCAATGAAGACCACAAAATAAGCATAACGTTTGTTTCCAAATAAATAAAACTCAAGATAAAATATAGACCCTAAATTTAAATGATTAGATGTGTGTTCCATGGTTTTCTGATGAATATCTTTGATAAAATTTGGATTGATACTATGTCTATTTATACCTTAATTCAAGGCTCCCAACGGTTCTGTTGAATGGAAATTTGCATTGCTATTGTCTTTCTACCCACCTACAGCTAAATGATTCAAGGTTAAGTACCAAATTCCCTTGACACTTCAAGTTACCTTATCCCTGCTGCATGCAGCCTATCTTTCTCACAGCAATATAAAATTTATCATTTAAGATGTATTTTTCTCGTATCTTAATTAATTATCCTCCATTACATTACAATTGTAGTTTTCAGCACGAATCCTTTATAACCCCTTCTTCACCCTTATTCATTATATCTACAACTGAGCTTATACCTCAAAAGTATAAAGGAAATATATTCTTCAATTGAACTTGAAAATTACAAAAAAAATGATCCACAGATAGAAAAGGGTTAAAAAACTACATCAAACTGCTAACTGGCAGATAGTGATACCATCAAGATAAAGGGAGAAAGGGTGTTCCAAAGACTGCATCAAAATGATAACAACTGGCAGACAGTGATACCATCAGGATAAAGGGAGGTAATATCATGGTGTTGGGCACACCGATGTTATGCAAGGGTCAATCAATGAGCTAAGGTATATTGACAAGCTAGCTTTAATGATAAATGACCAAGGTAAGGATCAATAAAATATTAAAAAAGAGATTTGATACTTGGACATATATAAATAGGCATGCGAAAAGCTTTGGATAACATAACTGGTCCATGAGCAAGCTGATCATAAGGATGCACATAGAGATAGAGCTATTAAAAAAGAAGCTAAGCGGATCCAAAAGGAAATTGAAGATGAGCACTCAATTTGCAAATTCTATGTAACATCTAGAGGAAAAAAGCAGCAATATAATGCAACCTTGAACAGGAACACAACTTCTGAGACAGACTTGCAAAAATGAAGATCAAAGAGGTTGAATATGCAGACACGGTGAAAAAAATGGAAAAAGTAAAAGTAAAGATAGAAAATGATGCCAAGATATGATTCTCTAAACTATCTGAAATCATAAGTTTATGTTGCTTAGCAGATTTTTGTTGCAGCTGGCCTTCTCTTTTATATTTCCAGTCTTGTGAATCTTTGCTTGTTTGATTCAACTCTCAAGTAGTTATGACAATTGCATAGAGAGCTTGAAACAGTTTACTATCAGTGATAATTTCTATATGTTGTAATGTACCCTATTGGGACTTAACTCAATCTGCCCTAAATTCCTCTTTTAGGGTTTGAATAATGCTTGGGAATGGGAATCGCCAATTTAGTATCCTGCTATAGATCCTGCAACCAAGTTAGTATCACAAGATAAATAAACATATAATCCAATATTACACAAATAGAATTCCAATTCACTACTATAATATTCAACATATGCGATTCCCTTGACATTCCATCTATCCAACTTATCATCATTATGGAGCACCAATTGGAACACAATACAAGGCGCCTTAAGCCATTCCACCCAGCCCAGGAGTATGGAATGTCAACCTTCATCTGGCCTCCCAGCCCCACTTGGGGTGTCTCTATTGGCGTGGCTTCCTAGCTACTTGCAATCCTTCATATGTATCATGTCTCCCCTCCAAAATGAGATAACCCAATGTTTAAGAATCATGTGTCATATTATAAACATGCATTATATAAAGCAAGTTAAAAACATATAACATATAAATAAACAGCAAGGTGGAATATTCTGCTGAATATTTTGTCATTGATGTCAAAGGTTGATGATCAAGGTCTGTGATGAGCCTAACTCGGCCTCATCTCTAAACCATGTAATTTTAATTAATTTACCATGCAAGTCATTAATTTGACATTTTGTCAAACCACTGTGATGAGCCCAACTGGCTTGATTATAGAAAATACACACAACAAACTCTATTCCTCTTTTTTTTGAAAAAAAAACACTTAATAGGATAAGCTGATCTTTCTATCAATTTGAGTTATTCTTCGAAATCAAAATAAGTACAAATTGCTGAGGCTTTCAACAACG
>MU223082.1:1348991-1375970 GCA_018584345.1 Thuja plicata | reverse complement strand
TTTTACTTAATTCACACAATACTGATTTCCATCAGCAATTCTTATTAAATGTATACTGAAAACAACAAATTAAAACCTGATTACAATCCGCACTTGCTGCTACTGGTCCGCGCTGCCATGGAAAACATACGCAACCTGTATAAGCCACCTGCGTGACTCCTTAGAGACTGCTGGTGGCGTGAATGGAGTTTGAACTCCTACCCGCGGCGTTTGGTGGTGGTTTGGCTGTGTGACGGCAGTTGATACTTGCCGTGATTTGCCTCCTGGCTCCCAACTCCCACGCGGCCTATGTCAAATGCAACTCGTCTTCAATCCAGCCTCTACCCAAGGCGCTTAATGGTTCAGCACAACTTCAATCCAGCCTATATCCAAGGCGTGGGTGTTCAACACATTTGCTTAGCAAACAAAAAACGACTTCCAGCCTTACTTCCCAATTCGATACAAGACGACCTCTTGAGCAGGCCTCAATTCAATGATGATTCAACATTCAGACTTGAATCCTTCCTCCAGACACAGGCAACACAGTACGAAGGAGAAGAATTGGTTATACTTCAGCAACCAATTAGTGATTAGCTCCAGCAGAATCAGTCTACTAGGAAACTAATTTGACCCTGGCTAGGGCACAGAAAGTAGGAACAATTCCCAAGAAGATATTCAATAATCAATATTCAATAGTTGCTTTACTTCACAAATGAGCCTGTATTTATAACTCCTTGGTCTCCAAAGTGTCCCAAAAACCATCATCAGTTAACTGCCTTTTATAATATAAACTTCCAAAACATTATAATAATAATAAAGTATTATTATTATAATATCGTCTTAATATTAATTAATAACATATTGTTATTAATTAATACAAGCAATTATTAAATATAATTTTGACGATGATTCCTGCAACACCTGTCATACTGACTGACCAACATGCTCATCACTGCCCTGCCATAAATGGCAACTGCCAAATATAGACTTACTATAAATAGTAAGTCCCTAGTCCAAGAAACTGAATAATTGAATGTCGTCTGGAGAATTGACCACTGCCGGTACTGCCCTGTCAGAACTGGAAACTGACCAACTGACTTACTAAAAATAGTAAGACCAGACTTACTAAAAATAGTAAGTCTGTCAACTGGGACCCTCAAAACTCTGCATCAACTCATGAGGGTCGTGATAATGAGCTGACCTGGTCACTGCCACAACCTGCTAAAAATAGGGTCATCACAAGGTCATATAAATTATGGATTGCTCAAAGTAATAGAGAATTGGAATGAGCTGTTTGGTTTCTTGTTCAAGCTGCTTGGTTACTTGAGCTACTTGGTTCTGTGCCTAAGCTGGTTGGTTGTCTGGTTGAGCTACTTGGTTATCTACTTGAGCTGGTTGGGTGTCTACTAAAGCTGCCTATCTGTCTACTTCACCTGCTGTAAAGAGCCTGCCCGGCTCTAACCCTTAACTAGCACTGAAAGATGATTGCTCACAAGAGAATTTGTAATCCTTTGCAATTTTATGTTGATTTGAAAAAAAAATGACTCTCTTCAGTTTTAAACAAATATTGAAATTAAATGACAATGCATCGAAGATGAACAATTTCCGATGTAATATATATCAAATTCAACTTAATGCTTTGAAATAGTCACAATTGATCACTCACAAAATTTCAACTCACTAATTATCTGGAAACTAATGTTCGCAATGCTGAATTAGTTTGCAATGTCCACATTTATATTCAAGATAAAAAAGAACCTGGAAATCGGTGTGCTAATACAATGGAGTATCATCCAAATTGATACGCAGCCAATGATGGAAGAAGCTACAAGGTAATAACAGTGGCTGCAGGGATATTAATGACACCTAGCTTCAGTGCCTCCAAATACGCAAGCCGTGAGTCCACACCAAACCGCAACCTGTAGTTCTAATGCTGTCAATGGTTCTAGCTGCGTCAACCTCCAACAGCAAACATAGGCTTCTTTGAGGCCAAAAACCGTGACACCAGACCATATCCTTCCAATGCATTCACCTTAGAAGGAATCACACTGAATTCCTCTACAAATCGAGCTCTGTTTTAAGCACAATATGATCTTTGAGATGAGACCATCACAAGCACAATTCACCAGCCAAAATCGCTGATTCAAAGTGCAATGGCATCTGAAAGAATTCACATTCTTCAGATCAAAAAGAGACTGAAACCCTTGGTTCCATACTTCACACCAAATCACCGAATAAATAATAACAATAGCCAAGAGATCTCGAATTCTCCAAATAATGGCTATTTATTACTTCTTCAATCCATCGAATTGCAGCTTCTCCATTACACTTCACATAACAAAAACAATTATCTTATGAATGCCAAAATGTAAACTTTGAATAATAATATTTAATTTTTATCCCTCCTTATATTGACGCCAAAGTGCACTTTATTAAATTAACATATAATAACTTGGCAATTTGTAATAAGCTCATTTAATTATTAATTAAACATATCTTAATTAATAATCATCAATTAACAAATAGCTTATTAAATCTCCCGGGTGAATAACTCGCAAATGCCAATGTTCACCGCCTTAGCCAGACGCGATACTGCCCTGCCAAAAATAGACTTACTATAAATAGTAAGTCCCTCAAACTGGAAACTTTGCAAATGAATCCACAACTCCACTGATACCAATGCACAAGCGCCCTGCTAAAAATAACAATCATGATGATCACCCAAAATAAGCACTTACTATGAATAGTAAGTCTGACAATCTGACTAAAACGAAGAGCAATCCTGCCATCACATGACCCCCTCCAACATCTCAATTAGCCTACGAGGGTCACAAAAATAAGCTAATCTCATGTACCTAAAAACGGGGACATTACAGTCCTCCCTTTTTGAAATTGCTTGTCCCCAAAAAATCTCAGAAAACAAAACACAGAAGTCCACCTGGATCTGTTTTCCTCAATTTTGTCTTCACAAAATTAGGGCAACCATACGGAAAATTTTGTGGGTTAATTTCTCTAAGGCATTTTCTTAGTTACTTTTTCTTAGTCATGTGTTTGGTTTTTGGCTTCTTTCTTGTCATGGGTTTGTAGTCTTCGTCATCCTGCTTGTTTCGAGCTCTCTTAGGCGTTAATCAGAGTTGTCTAGCTCAGGTTATAGAAGTTTGAAGCATCCTGCCAGTGGGGTTTTCCTGACAGATTGCACGCCTGTCAAAAATCCCTCAAAAGTGGACTTTTTATCACTAATTGCACAAAGTATGGATCTTATTTATATGTAAAGTGGATATAAAATCCCACTTAAAAATTTCATAGTATTCTGAGAAGTTTTACCTATAGTTTTTAAAGGATGGTGGCCTTTTTATACCTGTCTGCATATCATTTAAAATATAAGGTTGCATATAAAAGATTATGATTAAGTGGGCTTTTTGTTTTAATTTGCATATCATCACAAATGCAAATTACATTTAAAGTCTCTTTATTAATGTAAATTAAGATAAAGGGTGGGCTTTTTAGAAACAATTACATATGCATGTTGTTTTTAAAATTACTTTGAGTCATTTAAAACTCTTTATGACTTAACTCATGGTGGCGATTTTCTTCAAATTGCATATGTTTCAAGTTCTTGTAACATATGCGATTCACATTTTAAAGCCCGTGACCTCTTATTAAGAGCATGCGAAGTGAATTGAAAAGCCTAACTTAAAGACTCATGGCGGCGATTTTATCAATCTTTGCATTATCTTTAAAAAAGTATATGTTATATGTATTATAAATCGCGTCTTACCTCTAAAGAGTACACGGTTTTTATTTCATGTGTATGGTGTCGAATTTTAAAGCAAATGCATATGGAGGTTGCAATACATATGCTAATGTTTTGAAAAATCGTTATTGACATTAGGGCATGTCATACAAGCCGCGTTTTCTAAGGGAAACCATGGGCGTATTTTTTGAAGGATTTGCATTTCAAAACGCTAAGAGATATGGTGTAAGAAACCTGTTTTACTCACCCATTACTGTGTCTTCCTTAAAAAGAGCAATGGCAGCGTTTTTATGTGGAAACGCATATCATTAAAACATGTGTTGAATCCACATCTACCTGCGTTTTGGGAGTTAAGAGCCCGTCAAGGGCATTTCAAGAGAGAAATCGAACAGCAACTTCTCTTCCATGAAAGAAAACACGTTTTTCTCTTCTAATACAGCGAAATCCGAAAACCCGTCAATCAAATCTATATGCAACAAACGTTTTCATGGCTTTGAATTCACAGCCTACGGATTCATCCTAGGGGGTCGTTTTTGTGAGTATATGTTTTTCTTCTTCTAAGTAAAAACATTTTATTGCATTTTCACCTTATGGCACTGTGTTTTCTCTCAATATGCATATGGATTTCGAGTTTCAAGTTAGCTGTTATTTATTTGTTTGAAACATTCAAGTTAGTTGCTATTTTTATGCATTTTCGAGTTGCATGGAGGACATTTGTTGAAAGCTTCATCATGAGCTGTCCAATATGCATTAAAACAGCAAGTTTAACTAATGGGACTCTTTACCTATATAGTAGTATTTTGGAGACTCTCTTTGAATTCGAAATCTATTGGATTCAAGAAGCATTTTGAGAAGTTTTGTCTCCAAGGTATTTTCATTATCAAGAAGAGGTTTTTTTTGTTTTGTTTTTGTTTCAAATTTTGTTTTGTACATGTTCTTCTTGTCTTTTCATTTCCATCTCCTTCCATTTTCTTCTAAGTTGCACATGAGGGTGTCATTTATCCTCATATGCAGTCGGGATTAAAAACCCCGTTCTTGATGGTGACTTTCCAAGATGAATAATAAGACTAAGTGCTGCTCCAGTGTGCAAAATATGATAAAATACCCACTTTCTCACATTTACATGTTAAAGAGACAAGTGTGAAACTT
This sequence comes from Thuja plicata, assembly GCA_018584345.1. Taxonomy (NCBI): domain Eukaryota; kingdom Viridiplantae; phylum Streptophyta; class Pinopsida; order Cupressales; family Cupressaceae; genus Thuja; species Thuja plicata. The sequence continues at coordinate 1,371,088 of MU223082.1, read as the reverse complement.
TCGAAATGCAAAGTAGCCAAAAAAGCCCACTTTTTGACTTTCCCTTAGTATGCATATGCTTCCGAAAAGCCCACCTTCACGCTTTTTCATGGCTTTTTATGAAATGCAAGATTGACTTAAGAACAATCGTTTGAGACAACAGTGAATGTATTCATTTTATCAAACTCAAAGCTTGCTGTCCGCATACATGCACTGCCTCCAAAATACTAAGTTCTTCCCTATATGTATTATGGATTGAAAATCTCACTTCTTTCATAATGTTCATACTTACATATCAAAGAAGTCCAGCTTTCTAATATGCAAAACAACCAAAATGCCCACCTTTTTGTGTCCTTTTATGAGATGTATGTTCTTCCCCTCAAACAAATGAAGATTAATATGCAAGAAGCAAAGTACTTTCCATATGGTTGCAAAGGAAAAGGAGATCTTCCTTAAACATGTGATTAAGTTTTGAAGTCTTGATTACAAATTACAAGGTTGCAAAAGCATATGAAGCAGGAACAAGCATATGATGGAGTCATACAAAGAAAGGTATGAAAGATGCAATGATGATTGGCATAGAATGCTTTCAAGACTGAAACAAAGAGACACAAAGATGCTTTTCCCAACAATCACCACTATGATGCAAAGAAATCAAAGATGCAGTTTCATATTCCGGTTCCAGATGCTTTCACCAAACCTGAACACATCACTCATCAGGCATCTTGTAGCAGCATAAAGACTGACAGAGGATGATGCAAAAAGATGTAGTGTCTTGTTAGACACTTAGTTTTGTAATTTGTAATTGACAGATTACATGCAATGTAAGAACAAGATGTAATTGCATGTGCTAGTATCACGTGCAAAGTTGTTCCATGTAATCATGTTGCAAGTGCATTAGGTCCTGCAGCATTGAATAAGTCAAAGTTAGTTAGTTAGTTATAGATAAGGATTGAATAAGTCAAAGTGGTTAAGGGTTTCCCCTTTCTTCTCCACTTTTCTCTCTCCTCTTTTCCTATATAAAGGAGGGAGCTCATTGTAAATATTCATCTTTTGTTGTGTGCAGGTAAACTATACGCAAAACTCTTGAGTTCTGAAGACTTTGTGTTTCATTGTAAAAGCGTTAAGCATTTGAATAAAGGAATAGAGATTGACAGACTTTGTGTTGTTATCTTGACCATTAATGGGCGTTTCTTATGTTGCATTCGTTGACCCTTGTTCAGATTAAATAATTTTCTTGTTTATATCATCGGAGCACCTTTAATCCAAGTTTTCTAAAGACTTTGTGCTTCAGAAGATCGGGATTACTATAGAAAGTAGTGGCTGCAACATTTCAAAGCTAAAGACTTTGGGCTTCAGTGTTGAAATTTTAGATTAATTAGAGGATGTTCAAGGGAAGACTTTGAGCTTTCTTGAACATTTGAAAGTAGAGTACTTATTTGAAGTGAGGACAAGAGACTTTGAGCTCTTGTATCATTTCATCTTTAGATAAAATTCATTGTTGTCTCAAACGATTGTTCTTAAGTCAATCTTTGAGCCACTGGTATTACTGTAGCAAGGATAACTGTGTGTGTTACAGTTCAATTTTACTTGAAGCTACCTGCGGTAAGAAGAGAGCCTCCCCTATTGCTGAGAGGAGAGAGCAATCTCACATACTGCTGCCTAAAGAATACATTTTGCCAAGTGTAGTCTTAGTGACTTGCAAAATATTTAGCCAACATGATCCCAAGGATAGAATGGAGTAAGGTCCCTATGATCACCTACAAACTCCTATGATGAAATCACCATCCATTGAGCTAACCAAAACACACTGTCACCGTGCCAACCATAGTGATCCGCACAAACCGCAGTGCCAAACCTGTCACCCTGGATCCCAGTAGAGATGAAACTCATAGCCATCCATCACAAGAAAGAATGGATATCCAAAACCATCTAACAAACCAGAGCTCCTTGCACACCCTGCCAATCTGCTCTGTGTACTCTCGTAATCCAGATGTCCATCCACTGTAAAACCATCCTGGATGTACTGCCCCTGCAAGTCACCTCCTGCTAACTTGCAGTAACCAACTCCATCAACTGTAGATGGAGTAAACCCATCCCCAAAAGAATGGTATAACCCCGGAGCCAACCCACACTGACGCGCAAACAAGTCCTCAATCGGTGGGTCAAAAGAGAAGTGATGAGCACTTCTCACTATGTAAGCATGGTGAAATGCTCCAATCCCTGTCAGAGGCTCATCAATAACAAACCGAGAATCAAGAGATGGCTCCAATCTCTGACTCTGAACAAGTGATTGGGCCAGATCCTGGGAAACCTGCTTAGCAAACCCAACCACAAAATCTCGGTGACGAAGCATTGTAGTCAAAGTATCTACTATCTTTCCCACTAAAAGATGAATACCACGAGAACCCCAAATGAGAGTACCCTTAGAAGTTCCGAAGGGTCCTTCCCGCAAAACCAGACTCTCAAGCAAGTACTCCATGAAAGACTCCGAGCAGTAGAAATTATAAGAAGCAACATTAACCTGCTCCCCTACAATCCACAATTGATCCCTCGAAAACTGTGGCACTGCCAACTGCATACTGCTATCAGTTGTATGAGAAGAAGAAATAGATTTGCTTCCAGCAGAAGGAAACAAATCACCATGAGAGCTTGTCCCCAAACCAGATGATACCATGTTCATGTCCTCTGAATCAACGGGAGTAGTGTCAAAAACTGATAGACAACTCTCTAGCGAATCCGTTCCTGCTACCTCAGGTTTCTCAACAAACTGATTCGTATCATCTGTCATTGTGCTAAGAATTGGAGAACCCGATACCACAAAACTCTCTTTGTGGTCCTCCACTGAAGAATTCACCTCCTCTATGTCTACTGACACTGTCCCCAGGATGGATGTAACTATGTCCCAAAAACATCCACCATTGCCAATTGTGGAAGCTAACTCACCACCAACCACCACTATATGCAACTGAATTGGATCTATGGCTGGCAAAGACTGAATCCACTCCAACTCCATAGTCACCTCTCCCAACTGCAATTGCGACTCCTAAAGAGCCGACTAAAACCAGAGAAGTTGTTGTGAGCTCCTGAGTAAGTTCACTCACCTCCTCCTCTTTGTCCATCAGTGCCTCATATGTCGTACTCCCCTACTCAACTAGGTGATCTCGGTCGGCTACCAACTGTAAATAGTTCTGTCTCAAAATCTTGAGAGCCTCCCCGTAAGGAACGAATCTCTGTTAGGGAAAGGTAACCACCACCGTGCTCATCTGCCATAGGAGCACCCCAACCATAAAAGAACCAACAATTGATGAGCAACATCAAAATGCTCGAGAGCAGAAGTAATATCTCTCTCACCAACTCTCAACTAGCTAGTCACATGATGACTCTGCACAATAGGTCTCCTATGCACAATCTCAACAACAATGTCCACACTATGGAAGGAAGTTGTATGAACCAAACTCCCCTCAAGATCACCGTATCTCTGTGTACTGTCATCCGAGCACACATCTACAAACTGAGTATTGACATCAGACTCATCCTCATCTACCCCCGAGGAAGCTGCTGCTCAATCTAACTCATCACAATCCTCAGGTACCTCGTCCTCTATAACCACTTGACAATCCAGATCCTGGGACCCATCCGCACTCACTAACACATCAGAGTCCTCCCCTAGGGTCTGATAAATCAAGCATGACTCGTTGCAAGTAGAGCCATCCTCATGAGTCACCGAAGAAGTAACCTCATCTGAAGGAATGGAGGCTCTGGCTGAAACAAACTCCTGCAACTCATACGCATCCCCATCCTCATCCGTGAGTTCTTGTAGAAAAGGATCCTGGAACCCACCACCATCATATGACAACGCTGAGTCCTCACCCAATGATATAAAAAACCAGACACATTGCAGCACACATCATCCACACACCCAACATGAGAGGTATCCGCAATGCTCATATCAACATCGTCTATCTGAGACCCCTCTGTTATCTTTGGCTGCATACATGACTCAATGTCATCCCGTGAATCATCAATACTGTGGCATGAATCTGTCACCTGACTCATCTATAACACCCCATTATGAGTGTCATCACTAGGTAGCCCCATGCTCACATCCTCTGTACAGGAAAAGGCTGTTGTTTACTGCATTGACTCCACACTGCGACCGCTGTCATAAAAATCAGAGTTGTCAGAGCTCATATACTCCTCGCAGTCCTCAAAGATAACACCATCATCTAAGATGTCAGAATCCATAGTGGTATCTACAACATCCTCCACTCTCACCCTATCCACGACATCAACAACAGGCTCACATAAAGGACCGTTGTCCTGAAAATCAGACCTTGTATCTCTACTGCTACCAACTGATGAAATGATGTCATCAAGGGTAGTGAACATGTCATCAACCTGATCCGTGTCACTAACTCTGTAGGCTCAGGATGTTGAAACTCAGTACCACTATTTGTCAAGAAGATAAGCACATCCACGTGTCCTTGTAAAGAATCTCCACCCTCAGGTGTGCAAATAGGATTAGTGGCTGATCCACTAAGTACAAGAACATCTCCACCAAAATCAGCAGTTGCTGAAAACTCAACATGGAGATCTCTGGATGTCTCACCTATAAAAAACTCACGTCTCTCATCATATCTTCCCTGTGAAGAGGACCTATTGAACAAAGAAACCAAGTAGTTTGTTGCTTTATCGATAGTTGCGGGATCTAAAAGTCTTGCATTTAATCTTTCTTTACTTTGCCTCCGTTTCTCCATATCCTTAACTAGGGCATTTGTTTGCTTTCTTCGTTCAGATAAACTGTCTAACTAGTTTCCCTGTTTTTTAGATTTCTTGTGTCTGTCCATGATAGCAATAAAAACTAGATTGTTGATCAGTCAAGTCAAACAATTAAGTCCAATAAATTCCACCCCAGCAGGATGGCAGGAACCGCTCTAACCCTTAACTAGCATTGAAAGATGATTGCTCACAAGAGAATTTGTAATCCTTTGCAATTTTAAGTTGAATTGAAAAAAATATGATTATCTTCGGTTTTAAACAAATATTGAAATTAAATGACAATGCATCGAAGATGAACAATTTCATCTTCACCAGCAGGTGTAAAGAGCCTGTCTGGCTCTAACCCTTAACTAGCAGTGAAAGATGATTGCTCACAAGAGAATTTGTGATCCTTTGCAATTTTAAATTGAATTTGATATATATTACATTGGAAATTGTTCATCTTCAATGCATTGTCATTAAATTTCAATATTTGTTTAAAACCGAAGAGAATAATATTTTTTTCAAATCAACATAAAATTGCAAAGGATTACAAATTCTCTTGTGAGTAATCATCTTTCAGTGCTAGTTAAGGGTTAGAGCCAGACAGGCTCTTTACACCTGTTGATGTGTGCTAGGTCAGATTGCCTTGTCATCATTTGAATATTCTAAAAGTTCTTATGTGCAAAGGCTATGGCTGTGTAAGATTCAAAAAATAATTGAGTCGTGATTATTGTTCCTTCAATAGCTGGGTAGTGCGATTAAATTATTAAAAAAAAGGGTGAGTATTGGGGAGATAATATTCAGATACAATTTCGAACAAAAGAAATCAATCATATCACATGAAGGAAATCGTGGGGATCAAGAGTTGTTTATTTGTAGATGGTGATTGAGACGACAAATGGAGATCGAGCCTTGGATGATTTTACGTGGAAATAGAGTCTTGGGTGATTGAGACGGCAAAAGAACTTGCAACCTGGATAGTTTTCATAAAATTAAAAATTAAAATGCAAAGTAAATTAAATAATATTAAGTACTAAATTGTAGAATACAAGTGGTAAAAAAACAAAACAAAATTACTTGTGTGAGAATCTTGATTTCAAGAGGTTGGAGGTACCTAAATTTTTGACCAAGGACACACCACCATGTGATAGCTTCCATGTCGTATTGGTCATTTAAAGTTGTTAGAGTATGACTTCTTCCTGAGGCAAACATGCCAAATACTTTCCTAACTTCTTTATCCACTTCATCTTGGAAGAGTCTAGTAAATGCCTATTTGTACCCATTAGCAACTTCATCTCTATATGCTGCTAATCTCGCTGGCATAAAAATGCAAAGTAAATTAAAGAATATTAAGTACTAAATTGTAGAATACAAGTGGTAAAAAAACAAAAAAAATTACTTGTGTGAGAATCTTGATCGCAAGAGATTGCAGGTACACAAATTTTTTACCACGAACACACCACCATGTGATAGCTTCCATGTCGAATCGGTCATTAATAACTATTAGGTATGACTTCTTCCCGAGGCAAACATGCCAAATACTTTCCTTACTTCTTTCTCCACTTCTTCATCTTAGAAGAGTCTAGTAAATGCCCATTTGTACTCATTAGGAATGTCATCTCTATATGGTGTTTATCTCCCTGGCATAGAAAGTACTTTCTTGTTATAGTACCTTGGAGATAGGGCAAATGCAAGGAGGTGCAATGGGGTGGTCATCTTTTTACAATGATGATGAATGATTGATTCCACCTTATTGCATAAGGTTTCACATTCTACTGTGTTGTTCTCATGTTTTTGTATTGTAAATTTTACTTTCTCTACCATTGTGTCCATGCCATCATAGACATCCCTCATACAAGGTGCATTTGAATTAACAAAACGAAGCATAGTCATAATAGGCTCGGTGAATTCCAATACATATTCCACACGATCCCTCCAATTGTCATCCAAGACCAATGACTTGACCTTTTGGGTCCTCTGTAAATGTGAAGCCTTCCATGCTCCCCATTGGTTGCAAATAACCATTTGACCCAAAGCCTCTCGCACCTTCAAAAGTCGTCTCATAACAATGGTATGAGATGCAAATCGGGTCTCAACAAACTAAGTTAATAACAATATCAATATGTAAATAACACATTAAAAAGTAATTAATATTAACCAGATTTATATACAAGTTTATAAATGAACATGAGAAAGATCTGAATATTGATTGTGACATTTGGTGGCTCATGACCAAATGTCAATATTTGTTTCCCCCACTCTATGAGTGTCAATTTGTTGCATAACCAAGTTGAGGGAGTGTACGGTACACGGTGTCCAAAAAATGTGCTCATATCTTGCCTTAACCAAAGCACCTGCACCCCAGAGCACCTGGGTCACATTCTCACTACCCATCATCTCTATGGACTCAATGAGAATTTTGGGAATGAATTGTGCATCTTTCACTTCCCCTTCGTAATCAACTACCCTCAAAAACATTGCCCCTTTGGGGGACACTGCAATAACATTAATCAATGGACAGTTTTTGTCATCTTTCCATCCATCAAAAACAATAGAAACAACTGAACCAATCCAAGAATCTCTAATTAGTTGAAGGGAAGTCTCTATAGCATTCATCTGTCTTTGCAACAAGGTGGTACGCACCTTTTCAAACCCATTACTTGTGAAACCAGTCGGTGCACTATTGATTGCCGACACCATTTCCTACCAATATGGTGATCTCAACATGTTAGAAGGAAGACCATTGGCATAGAGGCAACAATTTTTTGTTCAATAGTGTCTCTTGCCTCCTGTTGATGTGAGTTTTGTTCTACTACAACGTACAGAATCAAACACTCAATGTTTTGGAATGAAACACCAAATACTCAATCTTCTCTTGAATAAGGTCATCTCTCATGCTAAGCTTGCAAAGTATGATCATGAAATGACTTAAAGGTTCCTTTCAATTGTGGATAATCGCTCAATGAAATAATGTGATTTGTTGGTAATCACTTAGAGGCCTTACGTTGTTCATTCAATGGATATCAACTGCTTGCACCTCTAAAGATTTGGCTTCACAATGTGCAATGAAAATATAGTTTTTGATTTCCAACTCTCCTTCAACTTAAACTTAAACTTAACTTCTATTGTTACTCCTAACTATGAATGGAAGGAATCATGGATGACTTGGACTCTACTAGATGCAGTTTTATCAACGATTTCCACCCACCTAGCGCAAGCTTAAGGTGTACTTGAATGATTTTCATATCAATATCTCCTCTTCAATCCCATCAATGGATGCAAACTAAAGATTGAATATCAATTGAAGTTAAGTGCAATCACTAGTTTACCACACAAGGCACGCTTACCATCAGCAAGAGGCTAGTGGCTTAGTTTATATTTGAGTCAATCAAGTAAACATCCATAATTTCTTTCATTCAACTAAGCTACTTCTATTCAACATGAAATGAAATCTTAATCTAAGTGAGAGATGCAAAGAACCATGCAATACGCCAAAATGATGTATATCCACCATGAAGACCAACAATGAATAAAGAACAATTTTGGTAATACTTTGGCAACAATTCTCCAACTTAACTCCCGTTACAAATGATGTGAGCTAGCCTTTATATAGAGGGCTCAATTACAATGAATGACCAACATTGATTTGAAATCAAAGGCCAAAATTAAACCACATAAGCCGTAATTAGGGTTTCCATAACCACAGCTACAAATATTAAATGTCCACCCAATTAGAATTAGGCACCACCATGTGGGTCAATTAGAAAATTACATTGCCATCATGGGTCAATAAGAAAATAGATTAAGCATAACCACTTGAAAGATGTACCAATAAATGAGTCAATGAAATAATTACAATATTTAGTGGGCGAATGAGAAGAGAGGTTAGGTGAAAGCTTGTGGAAGAATAAACTTGTAGATAAGGCCACCATTTAATGAACCAATGAGATGAGGCCACTTGTATTTAAACCAAGTCATCTCTAAGAATATTCTTTCCTTTATCTATTTTCTCTCTTGGCAGATTCAATGAATCTAGACACAATATGATGAAATTCTTCCATTAGAACACTTGGCATATTCTCATTGGTTGAGTATATGGCTGCCACCTCAACACCTTAACCTGCAAGGCAAACCACCACTTGTAAATAATTATGAAATTTATATGATAATTTCAACATATCAAGATAGTAAAACTTAGAAAATCATCACAGACTTGCTATTTTAATTTCCAATAACAAAATTTAATTGGATACGCATCAGAGCGTAGGTCATCGATTCAAGTCCCTCAAGCTCTAGACACTTCGTTCGCATAAGTTCAGTTTATCAAAATAGTAGGTAGTGGATGCAAATCCCACATGGTAAAGGGTTGTATCCGGCTCTATCGTGTGGGGGGGGGGTGTTGGCGTAGCGACTATATCCACGATGAGATCCCTCTCCACCACCAGTATGTGCTTTTGGTGTGATGGTCAAATCTACAATAATAATCAACATCATTTAAAAAAAATGTTGTTTTCCTTATTTAAAATTGAAGCTAATTATTTAAATTAAAAGACTCCTCGAATAAATCACTTTGAATTGGCTCCCTTTTGATTGAAATTGATTGATAGTTTTTGCAAAATCGAGGACCTTGGAATAATTCATTCAATACATGCCCCCTTTACAACTTCAAGTTGATTGGAAAATATTTAATTTATCGTCTTTTATGATTTATTTTCCATTAATTTCAATTGCCCATTTGTTAAAACCGATGCCATTTAGAAAAATGCAATGCCACAATGGATGAATTAATTAATTCATATTTAAAATCAATCCATATTTTGTGAAATCAAGGTAAATTTAATCTCATCTCAATTTAAAACCCATTTTCATTTTGCAAAATTGAGGTAAAATTAATCTCATCTCAATTTAAAACCCATTTTCATTTTGCAAAATCGAGGTAAATTTGGGTCTTATCTTAATTTGAAATTAATTTCCATCTCAATTAATGTCATTAAAATCTATCTCCCCTTGCATTACCTTTCAAATGGAATTGATGGGCCCAAGGCCACAAACTTTAGCGATAAGGACCTATTCCTTAGAGTTTTGAGCCTTGAGTTTTGAATTTTAAGCTCATCCAACTAGGATAGAACCTCTGCCTTTTCTCTTTCTTCCTTTATTCAATCCTGAGATGAGAAGGTGCTTCCCCCACCCCTATTTGAGATGAGGAGAGGCTTCGTCTACCCCTTTTGAGATGAGAAGAGGCTTCCTCCCTCCCTTCTTGAGACGAAGAGGTGTGTCATCTCCCTTTCTCTTGAGACGAAGAGGTGTCTCGTCTCCCTTTTACCTGAGACGTAGAGGTGTCTCATCTCCATTTTACTTGAGACGAAGAGGTGTCTCATCTCACATCATACTTAGGCAGATTCGCTCTCCCTTAGCTCAATTTTATTTCAATTTCTCAATTCAAACTTAGCCAAAATTTTCAAAATTTTCAAGTTTTACTCTAAGAAGGCCTTCCAAATCCCAGGTTGTTGCCAAATTTTCTCTACTACCTAAACTAAGCAGCAAAAATGGGGGTCCCTATTTGTAATGGGGCGATGGTGTGAAAACTCACAACACCTCCGTTTTAAATGCCTTGTCCAATGGACCTCTTTTGTTGGTAGCAATTTGTACTTCATCTTCATCTTTCGGTATAGGCAAGAAGGTATGTTTGGAGGCTACAACCGAATTAGTGGGTAAATTCATTATTTTTTACTTTCCGGCTCCACCAGTATAAGCACTTTGTTTTGATCTTAGAACCAATTTATCAGCCTCTTCTTGTTCTTTTACAAATCTTGCTATTTGTGCGAGACACAACCCCTTCTTATCTGGGCCTAGACACATTCCCATCCCTTTACCAACAGGGCCAATAAAGTGAATTTTCACTCAAAAATATGAACTATATTTTGGTTTATTACAATAATGACACCTTCGAATATATGTCCCACCTCCTGGAACATGTGAAATTCGTGTGGTATGTCTCCATAAAGGAGATCCTAGATCAATTTTGAATTTATTGTTTCCTTCCCCACCAACTGAACTTTCCTTAGTGGTCATTCTTGCAATCTGATTTCTTGCTATTATAAGAGATTAAATAAATATAAAATAGGAAAAAACTAAGAAATACAAGCATACAAGTGCAAAATAAAGACAAAAATTATAACAAAGAGGTAAACTTGTTTCTTTATTTCTTAAAAAAAATTTGAAAACAAACTTCAAAATTTTCATCCCAAACTTGAAAAAATCATTGAAATCTAAAAAAACTATTAAAAGCCTCAAGAATACGGTCAAATGCTTACCTTAGACGCTTAGATCTCTTTTGTGGAAGCTATCTGGCACCCCATGAACTATCCCTTTCGAAAATAATCACCTACCCTTCAAAATGCTAAAATGGAGACCAAATGAGAAGAGACCAAAATAGCAAACAAAATGATATGTTTTAAACTTTTAACAATGAATGGCCTCATAAAGGGTAATTTTAGGGTTTTGAGGAAAAAATAATAATAATAGGTGTTTTATAATGCTTTTCTTTAAAGTGAAAAAACACTTTTATCATGTTTTTTGGGTGCTTGCATCTGGATGTTGGCTAGATGCGCCCAAGAAGCACATCCACACCCTGTGGATGTGAACGGATGCGCTTGACTGCACATCCGGACACATTTACATGACGTGGATGTGCTTCCTTGGCGCATCCTTGCACATCCCCCACCTGCATTTGGCTCCGAATGAATCCGAATGCGGGTATATAGGCAAGAGGTGTGAATCCGGTATCCCAGGTTACCGGCTAATAGCCTACTAAAAGTTTATAAAACCCTTTCTTAGTTTAATTCCACATTGCTTTTCTAAATTCCAATCCTCCTCTATTCAAGGGTGGTTAAATGCAATGTATAGAAAGGCCATTTCCCTCAAGGTGAATCTTTTGAGTTCAAGAGCTATTATCTTTACCAGGGGTGGGTGTTCACAAGATTGTCATTAGAATTGTTTACAAACTTTTTCATAGAACTATGTTTCTTATTGAATGAAAAGATAGCCTCGTATCACTTCGATGGGTAGATATTTTGCAACCAACCGTTTTAAAGATCAATTGCAAAACAGTTGTTCTAGCCACAATGTGTGAGAAGTAGTCTCTCCTAATTATAAGGGAAGGTTCCCCCTTCTTATTGCTACTAGAATCAACAAAACACTTAACTACTTCTATTTACACTAAGCTAAATCAGGGTGGGACATTCATCCTATTCTCTAATTATAAGGGAAGGTTCCCCCTTCTTATTGCTACTAGAATCAACAAAACACTTAACTACTTCTATTTACACTAAGCTAAATCAGGGTGGGACATTCATCCTATTCTCTTATTTCAAAATAGATGTTACCATTACAATAGGATCTTTAATCAATGGTGTATTTCACTTACAAAGTATTTGTTGGAGCAATAATCCTGATAAACAAACTATTAGAAGTAAGAATAACCTTCAGTTTACCAACAACTTGCAGTAACTTAGGAGTTCAGAAAAGCTCAAAGTCTTTCAGTGACCCCTTATGAGATTATGAGAACAAGAATGAAACACGTGCAGCTCAAAGTCTCCAACACGTATTCCACCTTGCATGCACAAACAAAGAAAATGATGCAGCACAAAGTCTACAAGTTGTTTCCTTGCTTGAGCATTCTATCTTAATCTCAAACTTGATAAGCAGCTCAACTTTTGCAAGACCAAATCTGAAACCAAATTATAACTTTGAACGCAAAATGCAGCTCAAAGTCTGCAAGACCAAATCTGAAACCAAATTTAAACTTTGAACGCAATATGCAGCTCAAAGTTTGCAAGATTGAGTTCAAATCTCTCTCTAACAAAAACACAAAACTCACAATCAATATCTAGAAATTGTCGTCACATAACACCTTGAATCAACACAAAGTCTAAAAGCAAGTTTTCACTTTTATTGAAAGTAATTTAATTTACATCCAAACTCAAAGTCTTAGAGTGCATATACAAATTGACAAAATTTTCTTGCATTGCCAAAAGATAAAAAATTACAATGAAGGACCCTCATATATATAGGTGAGGGGATGAGAGAAAAAGGTGGGAAAAACCAAACAAACTTTGACCTATTCCATAACTAATTTTGACTTATTCAAACTGAAAGTCCTAACGTACTTGACCTGCAATTTGATTACATGTAATAACTTTATAGGTGAAAAGGTCACTTGCAACTACAACTTGTTTTTCAATTACATGTAATTTGTCGAAAAGAAATTCCAAGTGCGTAATTGAAAACTATAATATGTGTCTGACAAGACACAACTCTATTTACATCATCCTTTGTCAAATATTTGTGTTGCTATAGGATGCTCCATGTTTGAAGTACTCAAATTTGGTGGAAGCATCTTGAACTAGAATAGGAACCTGCGTCCTTGATTGTTCCATATCACAACGACCTTTATTGGGAAAGCATCTTTTCAATGTTTCATGAGCATTCAGTCTTGAAAGCATTCTATGTTCTCAATCATTTTATCACTTTTCCACCTTGTATAGCTTCGTCATGTGATTGTTCTAGCTTTGTGTCCTGCAAAATAAGGCCAATGAGGAATTTTAGGTTTTTTGGTGAGCACAGTGGTAGCTCAAACATACACATTTGAACTCAAAAATGGGAAGTCCAATTTGCAAATGCATATACATATTACGGAAGATAACTCTCACTTGTAATCACGATTTAGAAACCCGATTACAGGCATATTTTTAGAAGTACATTTACCTGCATTTGGATTTTAAAATCCTGACTGCAAGTAGGAGAAAAACCTTAATTTTTTATTTTGAAAATGATCTCAAAGCCAAATTCGAATTTTGGGAATTACATTGCAAATGGGAACATCATCTGGGAATTTCATACTTGCAGCAGCGTTTGGAAGTACCTCTTTGTATAAGAAATGAATTTGTAATCGGGTTTTAGAATCCTGATTTCAGGCTGGCATGAACAATCTCATTTGGGAAGATCATTAGCTTGAGCTAATCACATGAGAATACGAAATCGGAAGAACCTCAACATCTTCAACTTGCAATTGCAGCCTTGAGGGAAAATCATAGGAAGATCACTTTGCTTCTTGCAACCGAATTTACATCATTTGTAAGGAGCCTGTCTGGCTTCTTGCTCAAAACGCAACTGCAAATGATTTGTTTGTTTTGGATTTTGAATTTTTTTTGTGTTTTGGCATATATATGTTTTTTTTTGGAATTTTCAAATTGAAGATAAGTACAACAATACAGGAAACCAAAATATCACAATCTATTTTATTGAAATCAGAATTCCACAATGCTTTATTTCAATTTACTTAAATGTCCATCTATTTGCATTGACAATTAACAATTACCAAATCACAAGCAAATTAACAACCTGGAAAATTAAGTTTGACGTTGAATATTCTTGAGAGTGGCCGCAGCAATCTGGTCGAATAATGTTCTTGGCATGGAAGCTAGAGTTTCCAGCATTGGCACTCTTAAACCCAATCGAACCTCCTCCTCACAATGCTAATTCTTCAAATTAGTATCGCTGCTTGAAGTGATGAACTCGTTTCAATATCAGAGTTGCGGCAGACCTTTCCTTTGATTCCACTTGTATCAATAACTATTCTGCAAGCAATTAAACACATACACGGCTGGAGTAATTCACGTTGCTGAGAAGACACAATTCCTCATCCCATTACACTGATTCAAAGTGCACATATTTCATATAAGAAATTCACAATTTCCTGTAGGAAAAATTCAATCAAACCCTTGTCTTTCTTCAACATGTCATAGGAAATAAAATGATAAAGAGAACCTTCAAGAGGCTCGAAATCTTCATATAATGAATCAAAACTTCACCAAAAAGCCTACGACTTGGAGCTTCATCTACACACCTTGTATAACTTAAAACTCCAAGCCTTTAAAACATTTGAAGTTTGAATATTTGAAATATAATATTCATTTAGCTCTCCCTCCAATTCAAAGTTCAAACATATGATAATAAAATAATCGTCAATAACCAATGACTTTGACTTATAAAAATAAGCTCCACAATATAATTAATTAAGTTAAACTGAATTAATTAATTATAATCAATTCAAAGCCAAGTCCAATTGCTCTGCTCTGTCAAGTCAAATGTTTAGACACCCTGCCACAGATGGAGACTGCCAAAAATAGACTTACGATAAATAGTAAGTTCTCAACCAAAGACCCCCAAAACAATCCATTTGCCCACGAGGGTCGCAATGATGGGCTAACAACGAAGTGTCCCTGACACCTGCTAAAACAGGGATATCATAGTCCTCCCTCCCCAAGATTGCTTGTCCTCAAGCAATCACAATCCTGGATGCTGAAAAATATCCTTTGACTCCCAAGTGGCATCCTCAACAGGTAAACCCTGCCATTTAACCAAAAATTGCCTGATAACTTGCCTACGCAAATCCTCTCTCGGGTTTCCAATATAACCTCAGGAATCAACTCCAATTTCCCCTCATCATCCAGGGGTGGCAAAAAAGATGGGACATGTCAGCCTAACGCCTTCTTGAGGCGCGAGACATGGAATACATAATGCACCTTGTTGTCCTCTGGCAAATCAAGCTCATAAGCTACCTCACCTACCCGTCTAACAACACAGAAAGGACCATAATATCGAGGTTTGAGCTTCTCAGGTCCTCTCTTCCGAATAGATGACTGTCTGTAAGGTTGCAACATCAAATAAACCATATCCCCAACCTAGAAAGAGCGAGCAACTCTCTGTTGATCAGCATACTGCTTTTGCTGATTCTGAGCCCTCTGAATATTATCTGTAAGAGTACCCATAATATCCTGACTATCCTACAGCAAGTCACCTGCACTGGGAACTCTACTGTCACTGAACAACAAATCCATAAAACTCGGAGGATCATATCCATATAGAGCTCTGAAAGGAGCCATCCGAATAGACATATGGTGAGTGAAATTATAACAATACTCACACAAGTATATCCACTTCACCCAAGCACGTTGTTGTGCATAGTTCCGAAGATGACCCTCCACCCATTTATTAACTATCTCAGTTTGACCATCAGTCTGAGGGTGGTAACTGGTACTCGAAGTCAACTTTGTCCAACATAACGTGAACAACTCCTAGCAGAAGTGACTCATAAAACGACTATCTCGGTCACTAACAATATTCCGGGGTAAACCATGTAGTCTGAAAACCTCCCAGAAAAATAACTCGCCAACCTGTCGCTGAAAATGTAGTAGTGATTGGAAAGATGTGAGCATATTTTGTGAGACGATCTACTACCACATATATACAATCTCTGCCCTGGGCTTTTGGCAAGCCCACAATGAAGTCCATAGATATGCATTCCCACTTCTTCTCAAGGATGGGAAGTGGTTGCAATAAACTAGCTGGATAAGTGTGCTCCTGCGTATTTTGCTGGCAAACAGAACACTCTAACATATTGTTGCACATCAAACTTCAAGCCCTTCCAAGTGAATCTCTCCCGAACCTGTCTGTAAGCTTTGAAGAATCGAGGGTGTCCAACTAAAGGAGAATCATTGAAAGCCCTCAACACCACTTGCCTCACACTCGATCCTGGAACCAATAATATCATCCCCTTGTAAATGATCAGCTCATTCACAAGAGTATACCTACTATCCTGTATAGACCCACCAACAATACCAGGCGTCCACTGATCTCTGGCATAATCAGCAATGAGGCCTCCAAGAAAGTGCATCAACAACCACATTCTAAGTACCCTTAAAATAAGAAATATAAAAATTATAAGACTGAAGTTTGTTGACCCACTTCTGTTGTCTCTTATTGAGATCTCGCTGTCCAAGGAAATACTTCAGGCTATTATGATCAGTTTTAATACAAAACTTACTACCAACTAGATACTGCCTAAATTTGGCCAAGGCATGCATTATAGCCAACATTTCCTTGTCATCAACACTAAAAGTTCTCTCAGGACCCTTGAGCTTCCTGCTCTCAAAAACAACAGGATGGTGATCCTGAGAAAGAGCAACACGAATGCCCTCAGCAGAGGTATCACAATGCAACTCAAATGGCCTAGAGAAATCTGGCATTGCTAGAACCGGACATGATGTCATAATCTGTTTGAACTTCTCAAAGCAATTTTGTGCTTGAGAGGTTCAGTCAAAAGCACCCTTACGGGTCAAATTAGTAAGAGGAGTTGCGTGACGAGAGAACCCAGCTACAAATCTGTGGTAGAAAGCACACAAACCAATAAATCCTCTAAGTTGTGTCATGTTCCCTCGAGTAGGCCAATCAAGTATAGCATGAGCCTTATCAGGATCCATGCGAACTCCCTCTGCACGGATAATATGACCAAGGTATAGCAATTCTATCATACCCAAAGCACACTTGGACTCCTTGGCATACAAGGAAGTCCTATCCAAGATATCCAACACTGTATCTAGATGAGAAAGATGATCATCCCATGTTTTAATATACACCAAAATATCATCAAAGAAGACCAACACAAATCTCCTCAGCTGGCTGTGAAAGACCCTATTCATGGTGGACTTAAAAGTAGCTAGAGCATTAGTCAACCCAAAAGGCATGACTAAAAACTCGAAGTGTCCACAATGGCATCTGAAAGTTGTCTTCTCTATGTCCTGCTCCTGAACTCTAATTTGATCATATCCAGACCTCAAATATATTTTAGAGAAGAAAGATGCACCATGCAACTCATCTATCAGCTCATCAATGCGTGGGATAGGATACCGATTTTTAATTGTCCTCTTATTCAACATCCAGTAATCAATGCACATCCTAAGTGTACCATCATTTTTCTTCACCAAAACAACCGTTGAAGCTATTACGCTAAGTAATTGGTAAAATATTTGATGTATTGAATGAAGAACAAATGTGTTCTTATAAAGATTTACAAATAATGATGTTTCTAATAAGAAACAGTCGTAGAAAATAGAAACTATATCTACAAGATATTTACACAATAGATAACCATTAAACATAATAGAAAGATATTATTTTAATACCCTCCCTTAATGGTTAATCTATCAACTACACCAAGCTACCCCTTGAATTTAACAAACATATCTGGACCAAGAGGCTTGGTTAGAATATTTGTAGTCTGATCCACAGTTGGAACATACTGCAATTGAACTTTCCCGTCTTCAACCAATTGCCAAATGTAATGACAATGAATATCCACATGTTTGGTTCTTTCATGGAAGACTGGATTCCTGGCAAGCTTGAGAAATCCCTCATTATCAGCAAACAAGGGAGTCAGACCTACTTGAGACATCTGCATATCCGCAAGCATTCGACGAAGCCAAACAGCTTCACAAGCTACCTTAACAGCTCCTCGATACTCTGCTTCTGTCGAGGAGAGAGATATTGCCTGCTACTTTTTACTAGTCTAGGTGACTGCACCAGATCCCAAACTAAACACATATCCAGAGGTTGATTTCTTATCATCAATCGAACTTGCCAAATCTGAATCTGTGAATCTATGGAGTCTAGAATCATGACTCCGAGTATAACGAAGTCCATAATCAGGGGTGCCCTTCACATAACGCAGCACACACTTTGTTGCTACCCAATGATCAGCCTTGGGGACTGTCATGAAGCGTGAAATATAGCTAACTCCAAAACTGAGATCAGGTCTACTAGCAGTATGATAGATGAGACTGCCCACTGGTTGTTTGTAAGTGGTTTCATCAACAGGAGGAGAATCAGACTTGGCTGACAACTTTAGCCCTTTCTCCATAGGCGTGGAAGCAGGTTTACAATCCTGCATTCGAAACCTGTCAAGCAAGTTCCTGGCATACTTAGACTGAGAAAGAAAAATGCTAGCATCAGTCTGCCAAACCTCAACACCTAAACAATAATGGAGAAGGCCTAAATCTGTCATATCAAAATCCTTGCATAGGTCTTGTTTGATTGCGGCAATCAAATGTGTTGAACTGCCAGTAATGATCAAGTCATCCACATAAACAACAAGGAAAAGAATATCATCACCAGAGCGTTTGATATACAGATTACTATCAGAAGGACAGCGTTGAACACAATGAGCAACCAAGTACTGATCAATCTTGATGTACCACGCTCGAGGAGCCTGTTTGAGTCCATAGAGTGCATTCTGGAGCCTACATACTTGGTGTTCTTTGTCGGCAACCCTGAAACTAGGAGGGTACATCATGTAGACTTCTTCCTGCAACTCACCGTTGAGGAAGACACTCTTAACATCTATCTGATGGACTTTCCATCCATACTGAACTGCAATGGCGAGAAGAAGACGAATTGTACTCATCTTGGTTGTAGGAGCAAAAGTCTCCTCATAACCAATGCCATCCCGTTGTGTGAACCCTCGAGCAACTAATCTGGCCTTGTATTTATCTAAGGTACCATCTACATGATACTTGACCTTATATACCCATTTTCAGCTAATGGGCTTCTTCCCTAGAGGAAGATCAGAGAGAACCCAAGTGTTATTCTTTAGAAGACTCTGGTATTTTGTATCCATTGCCTGTTCCCACTCTGGAATCCCTGTGGCCTCTTTAAATGTGTGAGGCTCATAAATGCTATGTAGGTTGGCCATGAGAGCAAAGTTAACTATATGTTGTTGTTTGCCCTTATATCTAGAAGATCTAACCTTAATGAGCTCATCAGGACGGAGATCACTGATCGACTTAGCACACCATTTAGGCTGGAGAGTAGATGTGCCAGCATCAGGAGGAGGAATAATTAGAGTTGGAGGTGGAAGATGATTTGCAACAGGTGGAATATCAACATCATCTAGAGGAAAGTCGGGTAGTGCATCATCAAAGACAAAATCTGCATCATCCCTCCCATCAGGTGAACCCAATGGAAGACGGACGCCCAAATCAAAAGCCTTCAAAGGTTGATCCTCTAAATTCTGCTCAGACGAGAAAAGCTAAAATGGTCCTCATTCTTTCTCAAAGACAACATCGCGACTGAAGATAAGACGATCAGTGTCTACATCAATCAGTCGGTAAGCCTTATGGTTGTCACTGTAACCTGTAAACATAAGCTTCTGATTTTTGGAATCCATCTTAGAGCGTTGGGCATCTGGAATCCAAAAACTTTCAGATGGTTGATCCTAGGTTTGCAACTAGTCCAGGCTTCCTTAGGAGTCTTCCCTTTAATAGCATGTGTGGGAGACCTATTAAGAAGACAGACCATAGTAAATATTGCTTCTGCCCAATATTTCTTAGGAACATTTCTGTGTCCCATCATAGACCTGGCATTTTTGTAATGGTGTGGGGTTACAACGTTCTACAACTCCATTTTGTTGAGGGGTGTATGGTATGGTTAACTGACGTTTTATGCCATGTGTATCACAGAAAGCAGAGAAAGCAATAAAACAAACCCCCCCCCCCATTATCAGACCTAAGAGATATAATACAACAACCAAACTATTTTTCTACTAAGGCCTTAAATTTTTGAAATACAATAAACACATCTGATTTCTGTCTAAGAAAGTACACCCACATTTTTCTACTGAAATCATCAACAAAAAGCAAGAAATACCTGCACACAGTAACATAAGTAGTATTCATTGGACCACATACATCAACATGGACCAACTGTAGTACCTTTGAGGCTTGCCATGAGTCACCATCCTTGAACGGTGTCATGTGTTGCTTCCCAGCCTAACAAGCTCCACAAACTCACTTATTCTGAGTTTGAATTTCAGGTAGACCAAGTACTAAATCATCCCGAACAAGCTGAGCGAGATAATGAATGTTCAGGTGACCATATCGCTGATGCCAGAGACTGTTGATAGAGGTTGATTTTTCTGCGAAGGCATGCTCAAGAGAATCACATGTATCCACAAGTTTGTGTAGACCATGATCCTCAATGGCAACATCTACAGTAGTGCGTGTCGCACGATCAACAATCGAACACTTGTGTGCACTGAATACCACATCAAGTTGAGGAGAATGTCGCATAATATGACTCGCTGAGAGAAGATTAAGTTTCATGCCAGGAACATAGTATACGTTGAGGAATATGAGACTCCCACTAGAGTGAATCTGAACGTTGCCCTTGCCGACAATTGTATACTCTTCACCTCCAAATATAACTGAATCAGTAAAGGGAGAAGATTTTGTAAACCAATCACGCATGTGAGTGAAATGTCGAGAAGCACCAAAATCAATACACCAAGCAGAAGATTTGACATGGTCTGCAAATCTTTTAACCATGAAGGCATAAAAGGTAGACTCTTTCTAGTCTGTGTGCTCAACAACATTGGCTTTAGGCTGAGACCCTCCTTGCTTCCGTTGTTTGGAAGCCAGTTGATTGTGACAATCCTTTAGCATATGGCCATATTTATGACAATAGTTACAGTGAATCTTCTTCTTTGAACCATCCTAAGACTGACTAGAGCCCTTTTGTTGAAACGACTGAGATTTTCCTTTATCCTTGTGAAAGGATTTGGCTACAAAGGCCTGCTCTGAGGAGAACGAGGTGGCACTGCCACCAAACTGTTGTTTCCAACGATCCTGCTGCATAAGTTTGGTGCACAACTTTGGAAATTTCAGGTCAACATTAGTGGAAGTAATATTGAGTCTCTATAAAGTGCTCATGAGATTTAGGTAGACTTTCCAGAGTAATGACTACCTTATCTTCTTCCTCCATCTTCCGATCAATAGCTTCAAGCTGATCGCAAATGTCCTTAATCTTTGTGAGATGCTTCTGTAAGGACATGCGTTCATCCATCATGATGGAGAACAACTAGTTCTTCAGAAAGAACGTGCGACTTGTTGATGTGCGTTTTATGACCCACCAAACAGTAGAACAAAACACCAAGGTATCTTATCCTTTCTTGATCAAAGTTCTGTAAATGCTTAGATTGCGAGAAGATCATATAGGTCACTCCAAGGTTCCTTTCGTGTCAGGTCTTGACCATGGATAAGCTCGGTGGTAAATGTGATTTGTTGAATATCACAAGGGGCCTTACGTTTTCAGTCTTGAAAGATTTGCAATGAAACACCCTTTTGGAATTTTCAGAATATGCGGAAAGCAAAAGGAAGTAGGGTTCATAAATTTTAATCTACTCC
The DNA here is from genome assembly GCA_018584345.1 of Thuja plicata. Classification (NCBI taxonomy): domain Eukaryota; kingdom Viridiplantae; phylum Streptophyta; class Pinopsida; order Cupressales; family Cupressaceae; genus Thuja; species Thuja plicata. The sequence goes on along the minus strand of MU223082.1, from coordinate 1,349,267 downwards.
TAAGGGCAATGATAGCAATAGTCAATACTTCGGTGGACGAATTCCCAATAACCAGGTTTCGCTTCGCCAAGTTATACTACAACTACACAAGAACCGGTGCAATCTTCAAGGTTTACGCAGAGGATTTTCATACAACCACAGACACCATTATGAAGAACAATGTACGCGAATGACAGAAGTTAAGCATATGCATGAATGAGGTTCAGGCTAACTTTGCACAACGATTTACAATCAGTAAAACGTCAAAAGTATGAACCAAAGGAACTCATCAAAACA
>MU223082.1:1318804-1330645 GCA_018584345.1 Thuja plicata | reverse complement strand
ATCCTTATATGATCTATATGGATGCTAAGAAATCACATATCACATAACTCGTGATATGAAGTATCACCTAACTTGTGATACAAAGTATCACATATCACATAACTCGTGATATGAAGTATCACCTAACACGTGATACCAAGTTTTATATATCACCTAACACGTGATACCCAATTTTACATATCACCTAACATGTGATACCCAATTTTACATATCACCTAACACGTGATATGAGGAATCATCTAATACGTGATACCAAATTTTATATATTACATTAGATCGTAATATAAGGAATCACCTTAGATTGTGATACCTGATTTTCATATCACCCTAGATCGTGATATAAGGATATAGTAATTAGAGAACATTACATTCCCCTTACATATAAGCCTATTATGGTATGTGCACTGACATATCAAAAAGTCTACTATAACGAATCCCCATTACAAGATCATCACCTTGTAACATCAAATAAAAGTGTTCATTGTCTAAGAAATCGTCACCTCTCAGAAATGTACACAGGATGGGTGGGCCCATAAAGTCATGGAGTCACACACATGACATCCACCTTGACTCATCTCAAAGGGTGGATCCACCATAGCTCATCCCAGAGGGTGGAAACAAAGGCTTTCACCTTAGACTTCTCTCTCAAAGAGAAGAATGCAATAACATACAAAATAATAGATCACAGATGTTGAAACTCTTTTTCATCTAAGGCTTCATTCTCCAACATACCAAGTTTATCTCAAAAGTACACAACCTTCTCTCGAGCAAGAGACTTGGTGAGAATATTAACCATCTTTTATGTAGTAATAATGTACCTTGAATAGCATACTTATGCACTATATCTCTTGTATAGTTTGCATCACTTTTGGTGAACACCAAGCTATCCAAAAATATCATGACTTAGGAGTCCAGATAAAGGCATTTCAGCCTACACACATGGGACTCTATCCCATGAATCATAGTCCTCAAATTGCTATAGTTTCTTAATCACTAGATAAACCATATTGACATGGTCTACTCCCTCTGAATCAAGATCCTCGGATGTCAACTGATGCAGATTCTTTAGCTTCTCCCTCTGTCATGGAAGCATACCCTGTTCACATACTCCAATCATGGAAGATATCTTTCTCCAAGAGGCTCTCATCATCTGGCACATGATTTATTTGTTCAATGATCACAACATTATTTGCAAGAGCAATTTCCCGTACACAAATGTACTTGTGTATTTCCATAGTAACATGAGTGAATGTCATAAACTGTCGATTTATCCCCAAGCTTGGAAACATTAGACATTCATGATAATGTGGCTCCCTTATGCATCAACCTCCTAACCTTCTCGTCCAAGGTTGCTTCTGTTGATTTGTCAAACTCCCTCTTAATGTTATTTCCTCCTCTTCGAAGAAATGTTTTCAGCCACCAACTTAGTCCCATGGCTGAAAGCATCAAGTCCTTTCTCACTTGAATGCAATCTCTTATGCTTCTTGATCTGTCCTGAAAGCATTTCAAAGAGAGATTACAAATAGTTTATAACACTAAACTATCCCGAAGAGAAATACCAATGATAGAAGCATACAAGATTTTACTAGCCAATATTATAGCATAAATTTCAAACTCAATAATTCATGTGCATTAATAAAACATGAAATACTTATCTTAAGTTTTAAATATTTCTTTTTGTATGGTGAGCCCATATAGGAAATATCAACTCTCATCAAAATTTGAAGTTGTTTGCGGCGGACACGCTGCAGGAGATCATAATATTGTTTGTGCTATCCATGTCAACGACCTTCATGCAGAGCGACAACCTAGAGTGGATGATCACCATTTTCTCACTCTCTACTAAGGATGGTTCAAATGGAAATGTAACATTGGTTATTATTCCCCCCACAATGTACAATTCCCACTCTTATATCGTTGAACAATACTTATCTCTTATTATCAAATATTACTTGTGCCCATTGTCTCTTCAATACTTATCGTGATTTCCACTTCAATACTCAAGCCCTTCAATCTTTCAAGAATTAACCGATGGTCCTTAAGACATCATGATATTATATATATATATGCCCTCAATACCCATTATATCATCTTTCCTCATTCGATGATGCTCCATCTCTATGAACTGAACTGAACGAGGGAGGATATCAATGACATTGTATGTTGCCTTACATTAATTGAGGCCAATTTGCATGGATTCAATTTCCAAACAATAATTCTATTGTAATTTCTCAATTTGAGTTTGATGGACCAAACTCTATTAGAATATAAGTCAACCCAACACTAGGGTCGAAGATTTTTTGAACCAGTTTGATGATGATATCACTATACAGGCCTCATGCCAAGTATCCTTCTGATAATGGGTATGGAGAACGCTCCTACTAAAGAAGATGGTTAAGGAGTTATAGTTGATTTCCAACTAAATCCAAATTTCAACTCAACTCCTAATATGTCTTCATATCCAAGTATCATCTTCCAATCATCTAAACCGTAAGCCAACATGGCTTAAAATATGACCCCCCTCTGCCGCATAGATAAGTTCCAGCTTCATTGGCATTGGCCAGTAAGAAAACATTGCTCTAGCGCAATCATTGATAGAACATTGCATCGGGCCCAGATTGCATCCGAGCTGAGCTCGACATCCCCCATGCAACAAGAGTTTGTGTGCTCATTTTTTTTTATTATGTGCTGGCAAAATATTTGGTTTTGGGCTCACCATTATTTGCAGAAAAGAAATTGTGTCCTCAATTAGTTGCAGCTTTGAGCATCTACAGGCTCATCAAACCCTCTCAAATCAACACGAGCATAACCATTGGTCAACTCGGTATTCAGGGACACGTCGTAATTCAATTTGCAGTGGCCAATTTCGGTCAAAAATATCCCAGCGACAAACATCCTTAGGCCAACTTGCTCAATGCGAAGGGAGCCGAAGCTGAGTCGCCTCCGGCGCTCACAGTACATTCCATCGCTGCCCATGGACCAAGTGTTTTTCAGATTGACTGGAGGGTTCGTTATTCAAAGTCATTGGAAGCGGGAGCTTACCCTTCCATACGTGACCCGACAAATTCAAAGATCATTCATAGCTTGGTTGATCCAGAAGACATTCACAATTCGAACATTGTGCCTCTGTTGTTTACCGTGCAATAGCTAGCACCTGGGAGAAAGAACAGTAGATGACCACTAAGGAGTGGCACCTCCCTGTTAGCAGCGGATTTGCGACGACAACCTCAATCAGCAGGCCCGCACACATACAATGTGGCAAGATTATTTTTAAAAGCAATGATCTTTGTTGTAGCAAGCCCGCATATCTTGGTTGGACCCGCGGTCATTTTCTGAGCAGTGTATTTTCCAGTGGTCGCAATTCTTGGTCATTGCACAGTCATATCAACTCGAGGCTCGACTTGGCAAGATTTTGTATTTGCATTGATCTATCTGCATGTTATTTGACAATGCATCTTATGGCAAGTTAACTTGACTGTGAGTGGTCGCACATTTTGGAGTCGTGCTTTATAGCTTGTGATTGCAACATCTAGTGATTGTGGAGGCGTTTGTCATTCTGCACTCGGCCTCCATTCCTTGCGCAGGCTCTCCTAACGGCAACTGCAACTTCAACACTCTGCCCATGCGAAAAAAAACACACATTTGCACAATCCCAGCAGCAAAGACAGTGCATTACCTGCGGTTAGAATACACACGGGATCGGCATTCCCAATCCGGTACCAGAAGTCTTCTTCACTAGTTTACGTGCCCTCCTTCGCCATTCAACGAAGCTAATTCCAGTCACACAGAGGCAGCGACGACAACAGTGATTTGTTTAAATCTAGCACTCTCGCACAGTTCACAATTATGTTGATTTCATAGTGTATTTATCTTCTACATTTGTAGTCTGGCTCTGATACCATGTTGAACGAGTCATGATTGCTGCAAATGTAATAGCACTACCTAGATTGTATGTATGGTATGTGTTTTTCAAATGCAACAATCTCTCTTTCATTTATATTGGGAAAGAGGCTAGGAGAGACATGTCCCTTCATGGTACATGTCTATTCATTATAATTGTTAATGTTTCATTAATCAATCATATATTAGAATAACATAAGTTTGCATAATATATTTAATAAAAAATATAATATAACATACATACAAATATATTATTATTAATCAATATCTAAGTATTATATGTATTCTAAATGATCAATATCCAAGCGGCGATATTCGAAGATGGTCAACATGTGCTACTTCCAGGTGTTATAATTGTGGTCGTTAAATCTTTGATTGCCTTCCAACATCAAGTTGGTCAATGTGGCTATCTTGCACGCTTCCCAATGTACAAAAAATGAGAAATAGAGAAGAGGCGTGAACACAAAATCCAAAACACGAATCCCAATACAGAAAACAGAGGTTGAATCAGGTACAGACTTCAAAAATGATGAAGTACGGCTGGCACGAATTTCAAGAAAATTTTCCACATGCCTAGAAAAATCTAAAGAAGACCTAGAAGAAATTTGGAAAAACCCAAAAGGAATCTGAAATTGGATTTTAAATCCGCTGGCATAAATTGAGGCTCAAAAATTGAGACACCCAGAAAATTCTGAGACTGACCCAGTTGAGCTCTCGAAAACCCATAAGGAATTTGTAATTAAAAAAAAATTCAACTTGATATGGAGGGTCAAAACCCTAGTCAAAAATACAGAAAACCTTAGGACCTAAAAATAGCAGAGCAACCAACAGAAAACAACCACGAGTCAACTCGAAAGACCCAAAATAAAAGTTGTCGTGGATGAAGGCCGGACGTCCCAGATACATACCCACATGCGGGTTGAAGAGAAAGCCTTCGAAAAAAAAAAGAAATCGTGATTTGCTGGTATATGGCTGTAGACTGTAGAAAATCACAAGAAGACTAGTTGCATTGTAAAAATACTTGTAGAGGGACGAAAAGACGACCAACAAAGAGTTGTTTTGAGAGCTTAAACACTGTGGAATGGGCCGCAAACAGTCCACAAGAGGCAACAAAAAAGTTGCAGAAACATACGTGATTACAATTGCGAAACTCTATACGGGTTAAACAAACGAATTCCTGTAAAAAAAAATTGCTTCTAGAAACCTGCACGATTTACAGACCTACATAATTTTGAAAAGCTATGGCTATGAAAACCCAGTCATGTTCTAAAAAAAAAGAGCCCAAATAATTTCAATTTTTTTTTTTACTCAGATAATTTTGAAATGAAATTATAAATTTTTTTGAAAAAGATTTAAAAACTTAGCTCTTATACCATATTACACTAAGTAATTGGTAAAATGTTTGATGTATTGAATGAAGAACAAATGCTTTCTTAAATAGATTTACAAAGAATGATGTTTCTAAAAAGAAACTGTCGTAGAAAATAGAAACTATATCTACAAGATATTTACACAATAGATAACCATTAGACATAATAGAAAGATATTATTTTAATACAAGCAAAAGGGGACTTACTCGGCTTAATATGTCCCATAGATAACAACTCCTAAATAGTCTTCTCAATTTCATCTTTCAGGCACTTGGGGTGCCGATAAGGAGTAATCATGATGGGCTTAGTGCCCTCCTCTAACTCAATGATGTGCTCTATGCCTCTATCAGGTGGCCTGCCATGTGGCATATCACTAAACACTTTAGCACATTTAGTTATGAGCTCCTGTATATCCAGGTGATAAGCTGATTTAGCTATCTCATCCAATGTAGGTAATAATCTACACTCTGCTTCCCACTCAACCGCATCATGACTGATAAGCCGCTACATATGTCTAAGTGAAATCATCCTCAAGTTCTCCTCTCTGATTGCCTTAAGAATGTGTTTTTCCATTAATTTCAAAATTCACTTCCATGTCCTTAAGGCTGAGATAGAGTGCCTCAATAGTATGTAACTAGCTCATGAGTACCTCCCATGTCCACAACATAAAAATCAGTTTTGAATTCATAGTTATTCAACTTCATGGGAAGTTCAGGAATCATTTTGTTACTTAAGTGTGTAACCATCAGCCACCTTGACTCTTATACCTTCAAACTCTTATGTCTGTATACCCCTACTGGATACTAATTGTGAGTCTATAAAGTTGTGAGTAGCACATGTATCCAATAATGCAATAACTCGCTGCCCTACTAAGAGACCCTGCATCTTGAAGGATCCCTCTTTCTTCATGCTTGAGAGGTAGACTACCTTAAGGTTGGAATCATCATCAACCTTTTCATCATTAATCGCTTCTTCAGAATTTTCTTCCTCTTGATGAATTGGTTGTCCCTCAAAATCAGAACTATGTTCATCTTCATAAAACCACTCCATAAGCCTATTTCTACCCTTAGGCTTCATGGGACACTCATGTTTCTCATCATACGGACCCCTGCAATAAAAACATAAGCTTTTCCTCCTTAGATCATTGTGTAATGTCCCCGTTTTTAGGCACATGGGATTAGCTTATTTTTGTGACCCTCGTAGGCTAATCAGGACGTTGGAGGGGGTCATGTGGCAGAGTCAGGAGTCAGTTTCCACTCTGGAGGTCTATGATGCCAAGGTTGCTCTTCGTTTGGGTCATATTGACGGACTTAATATTTATAGTAAGTGGTTATTTTGGGTGTTCATCATGATTGCTATTTTTAGCAGGGCGCTTGTGAATTGGTATCAATGTGGTTGTGAAGTCAATTGCAGAGTTTCCAGTTTGAGGGACTTACTATTTATAGTAAGTCTATTTGTGGCCATGTTACTATTTTGGGATGACACTTAGGCACGCAAAATAATCATTAAAATAATCATTATTTGCCTAAGTCAATGATTAATTATATGAGCTCATTAAAAGGTTATATTATATGAAGTCAAAATTGGAATTATGAGCTTATATTATAAAGTATACTTTTAAGTGAAAAGTGTGAAGTTGAAGTTAGGGATCGATTTGTAAAGAAGACATTATAAAGGCTTCTCGCATGAAATCGATTTCATTATGCTATTCATTCATTCTTGGTGATTTTCGAATCAGGAGCTTGGAGATAAGGGTTTGTCTGAATTTTGCAGCAAGAAATGGTAAATTTCTTGATTGTCTTATGCACTTTGAATCATCTTTAATGCTGATGAATTGTGAGCTTGCGGGTAGTAGTCATAGTGGGTGATTGTTATCAGTTTACGAAAGACATTGCAAACATAGAGTGGCATGGGTTAAATTTTCTAGCCGTTACTACTTCCTTGGTTGCGGCTTCATACGCCAGCTACATCACACTACTTTGGCAGCGGGTTCATAGACCATGGTTTGACTTTGGGCCATGGCCATTCAACAATAGCAGCCGCCATTACTTCTACATTGTGAAGGAGTTGGGTTTTTCCTCAGGTTCTTTAATATGCATTCATTTGCTTGGTTCAATGTAGCATTGAACAAATTAATTACGATTTCCATCAGAGTATTCAGAGATGGTGTTGGTACTTTGTAATAGGGGTTTCGATTTTAAATCAATTAGACTGCATTGTTCTTTGTTCTAGAATGGTTATTTGTATTTTGAATAGAAGTAAGTTGTCAATGAAGATTTGTAATGTTACTGTCCTTCCTGGCAAATTTTGTTAAAAATTCATATCATATTACAAATCCAAAACAAATTCAAATTTTGAAAGCAAAATCAGAGTTAGCGCCAGGCTGGCTCTTTACACTAAGTGTTTCTTGATCTAAAGGGCATGTCATAGGTTTCTTAAAATCTGATCCCTCTGTTAGTATTGGAGCTGCCTTGTTATCGTAGGTGGGATTGGATGGTTTAGGAGGGAACCTATTTCGAGGAGCTGAAAATTCCAACTCTCTTGCTTTCTTCATGGCTGCCTGCAAGGTAGGAGGATCAAAAGACTTAACCCATCCTTTGAGAAGCTCCACCAAACCCTCTTCAAAGAGCATCACACGCCTCCTCACTAAAATGTCATACACCATCACTGAAACCTGCTGAAACTCACTAATAAAGGCCTCCAAATTACCAAACTGCTTGAGTTGTGCCAACTCACGAAAATAGCACTTTGGGTCCTTCCTGTCAAATCTCTCTACCAGTCTATCGACAAACTCCTGGTATGAAATAATCTGATCATGATGTAAAGAAACTAACCCTTGGTACCACCAATCATGGGCTATGTCATCCAGATGCAACACAACAAACCTAATAGCGTCTTCTTCAGACATAGGACGTAATGAGAGATATGTGTCAAGCTTGTGTACCCAAGCTCTAGCTTTTACCTTACCACTTCCATCAAAATGAGTGAAGGTTAATTTGTTGGTTGCTTGTTTCAAATCATGGTTTATATGCCTCTGTCTTCCATCAGTTCTACCTTTAGAACACTCCCTTTTTCTGGCTCATAAACCTGTCAAAGTTGAGATGTTGTTTGACTTCATGTGGCAAAGCATCCCACTCTGCGTGTAAAGCCAACACATCATCTGTAAAAGATGCTACATCCTCCTCAGCATTACCCACATCTAAATCTGGCCTCAAGAAAATAGGATGTAGAGGTTTGTCATGAGTGCCTGCAAGATCAACTCTAGACCTGTGTGACCTAATTGAGATGCTAGCAGTCCCCCTGTCTCTACTACGGTCTCTAGGTAATGAAATTCATTGTAGAGTGTCAGAAAGTTGTTGTATAACATTTGCCATCTGCTGCTGACTAGCTGCCAACTCCTGCAAGCTATGTGCAATATCCCTGAATGTTGTTTTAATTTCTCTATCTTCCTCATTACCTGCACTACCTGCAAATCTATCTCCTATATTTCCCTATTCCTGTTCACCAGGTGGAGAAATTCTTCCCCTGTGTGTAAAATGATAACCCAGAATGAATCTATCTCCTTGCATTAATGAACCCAGTTCCCTGTGGGCTGGCAGGAAACTGTTCTGATACCACAGTAAGGAGCATGTCTAGCCTCCTGCTCAAAATTCAACTACAAATGATTTATTTGTTTTGGATTTTGTATTTTTTTTGTGTTTTGGCATGTATATGTTTTTTTTGGAATTTTCAAATTGAAGATAATTACAACAATACAAGAAGACGAAATATCGCAATCTATTTTACTGAAATCAGAATTCCACAATGCTTTATTTCAATTTACTTAAATGTCCATCTATTTGCATTGACAATTAACAATTACCAAATTGCAAGCAAATTAAGAACCTAGCCAATAAAAATTGACGTTGAAGATTCCTGAGAGTGGCCGCAGCAATCTGGTTGAATAATGTTCTTGGCGTGGAAGCTAAAGTTTCCAGCATTGGCATTCTTAAACCCAATCGAACCTCCTCCTCACAATGCTAATTCTTCAAAGTAGTATTGTTGCTTGAAGTGATGAAGCTGTTTCAATATCATAGTCGCGACAGACCTTTCCTTTGATTCCACTCGTATCAATAACTATTCCGCAAGCAATTAAACACATACATGGCTGGAGTAATTCATGTTGCTGAGAAGACACAATTCATCAGCCCATTACGCTGATTCAAAGTGCACATATTTCACACAAGAAATTCACAATTTCCTGCAGGAAGAATTCGATCAAACCCTTGTCTTTCTTCAATATGTCATAGGCAATAAAATGATAAAGAGATAACCTTCAAGAGGCTCGAAATCTTCATATAATGAATCAAAACTTCACCAAAAAGCCTACGACTTGGAGCTTCATCTACACACCTTGTATAACTTAAAACTCCAAGCCTTTAAAAGATTTGAAGTTTGAATATTTGAAATACAATATTCAATTAGCTCTCCCTCCAATTCAAAGTCCAAACATAAGATAAAGAAATAATCATCAATAACCAATGACTTTGACTTAGAAAAATAAGCTCCATAATATAATTAATTAAGTTAAACTTAATTAATTAATTATAATCAATTCAAGTCCAAGTCCAACTGCTTTGCTCTGTCAAGTCAAATGTTTAGACACCCTGCCACAAATGGAGACTGCCAAAAATAGACTTACTATAAATAGTAAGTTCTCAACCAAAGACCCCAAAACAATCCATTAGCCCACGAGGGTCGCAATGATGGGCTAACAACGACGTTTCCCTGACACCTGCTAAATTGGGGACATCGCATCATTTGAGGGGAAGAAAATATGCGTTACAGCTTGCACGTGAGGGGAAGAACCTTGTCTAATCAATATTTTTACACAACTTCACAATGTTTTGAAAGGAAAAAACTAAATATTGATGCCTTTTTGGAAATTTTCCAAGTGCTGTAGGAGCATTATGGATTTCATATTTGTTGCGCCCTTCATGTTTACATTAGCACATCATTTTGCAATTTTGTAGAATCTTGAAAAAACTTATCCATTGGAATATAATTTTAAAGTTTTGCAATGTCACTATAAAATTTCATCATGGACATATTTGAGCATTTTGAGAAGAACATTTTTGCTACAACTGAATTTACATCATTTGAGGGGAAGAACATATGCGCTACAGCTTGCACGTGAGGGGAAGACCTTGTGTAATTAATATTTTACACAACTTCACAATGTTTTGAAAGGAAAAAAACTAAATATTGCTGCCTTCTTGGAAATTTTCCCAAGTGCTGTAGGAGCATTATGGATTTCATATTTGCTGCAGCCTTCATGTTTGCATTAGCACATCATTTTGCAATTTTGTAGAATCTTGAAAAAACTTACTCATTGGAATATGATTTTGAAGTTTTGCAATGTCACTATAAATTTCATCATGGACATTTTTGAGCATTATGAGAAGAGCATTTTTGCTACAACTGAAAAAGGTAGAACTATGACAGTACAAGGAGCTTTTTAGGATGGATAAGTTTCATGCTTTCATTTTGGTAGGTTTTGAAAGCTCTTTTTAGCATGTAGGCAAAACTATAGGTATTCCATGAATAAATGAATGCAGCAAGGTTTGTACTTTTGGTATTATTTTTCTTTGAACATTTGTATTCTCTCTTTGGAAACTCATAATGAGGGAAAGCTACAGTATTTGTGAAGATTTTACTCGTTCATATTTGTTAATGTTTGTAGCTTCAGTCATATGATCATTAGAATACATATAATATATGTTGATTAATAATAATATAATATATATGTTATATTATTATTAATCATATGAAATTTAATATTCAATATTAAATTATTATATTATTCCTAATTAATAATTGATTGGTAAAACATTATAAGATTGATTAAATTATAATTAATGGGAAGAGGCATGTCCTTTCTTATAAATAATAATGAATAGACATGTCCCATGAAGGGACACGTCTCTCCTAGCCTCATACCCAATATAAATGAAAGAGAGATTGTTGCATTTGGAAATACATACAACATAGAGTGCTATTACATTTGCAGCTATCCTAAAACTTAACATGGTATCAAAGCCAGACTGCAAAAGTTAGAGAGTAGTTTGTTGATGGTGAATGTGTGACTATCTCAGAAAATACAGTCTCGGTACAGGGACCATATCTCACAACTAAACCGTTGGATTTTTCTGAATGTCGGATATGTTGGTGAAAAACAAATTTGGAAGAATCTCACCGGAGCGATTGGAGAGAAATTGTGGGGTTCAAAAGTTATGACAGATTGTGTACGGGTCTATGTGAAATTCCTAAAAGCGGCTTTCATTAAAGAGATATATTAATTTGTTATGATTGTGGACAAGCATTAACAAAGAAGAATGTATTCAAGGAAGTGTGTCTCATTCTAGAAAGAAATAATTAATTATAGAGTGTCACCTCTCTTGGAGCAATCAAGTCATTTCACAAGAAGACATGAGTATTGTTCAACGATATAAGAGTGGGAATTGTACATTCTGGGGGGAATAATAACCAATGTTACATTTCCATTTGAACCATCCTTAGTGGAGAGTGAGAA
>MU223082.1:1255153-1271957 GCA_018584345.1 Thuja plicata | reverse complement strand
GTACAAATAAAGCCGACGCGGCAACACTAACCCCTACGTTAACATAAAAATGGGTCCGGGATAAGCTAAATCGACCAAGACCCAAATACAAGTTTATTTTATTTATTTAATAACGGGGACATTACATATAGAGCCACGATTTTGGCATTTTAGGGCAAGTATGGCGGTGGGGCCCACAAAACGACCCCACCTATGGAAGCCGTTTGGGCTTTTTTGACTTTATTTTATTTTTTGTCTTTTTGGTTGGGGACAGACGACCATCCCCGGGACATGCGGGGGACAGCTACAGCGTCCCCAGCCATCCCCGGGACTTTTTCCCGTACCCAAATTTTTGGGTTGCCGTCCCCAAGTCCCCGGGACGTCCCCGTTCCGGAAACTTGGGGATTTAGGCCGGGGACGCGTCCCCGAGTAACCCTGAACATAACGTATGCAATAGTTAAAAGGAAGTTTAATGACTTCTTTTAACTGTTCTCACTACCAAATCATCAAACAGGTTTCGTTTAAGAAGAAATAGGAAAGGAAAGGAAAGGTTCTTTTATAGTCCACAATACCAATCATATGTTTTTGGGTCCACATATGGTGACAACAATATGGGACTACCTTGTACTCCTTGCGGGAGGCACCTAACTGTGCTACAAACGAGTCGTACATACCCTACCGCCTTCTGGGATTTGGACTTGTGACCTCTTTTTCAAGAACACAAGTTCTCCATTAAGCCAACTCAAGCTGTACAGGTGGGAGTGGTTCAAGAATTTCAAAATGTTATAAAACAGATATAGACCGAATTTACAAGACAGATATTATTGAAATTCTGAAGGCAGCAAACTAGACCACATGTCTTTCATTCTCTGTATTAATGACAGATGGCAATTACAAAGGATGGATGGCCATTATATAACTAAAATTAGTCTTTTATAAACCGTAAGCTCTTGAATCATTCTTCAAACAGTTATATTGTGCCCAATTACAAATATGAATGCCAGCAATTCTCGTTATTTGTATTTCTTTTAGATTTCGGTTTATAGACACCTTTCGAAAGCTATGTCATTTCTACATACCACAGTTAAAAGTATTCATTTTAGTGTTATTCTGAAACAGACTCTATGCAATCACAACTTCCAATCGAATCCATTGCTACAGCAAGTGCATATCAAACAGTCATCAACAAATGGAAGGGACGATACTGCCTAGAGGCATATTTGGGTTTTAATTGATGTCTTGATAATTTCGTTCTTTCTATGATGTCTTCTTTTGTATATGTTGTTCATCATATTCCACTTACTCTCTGCTCAAAACAGATTGCATACTTGATCACTATATTCATTGTGTTGCTAATCATACACCTGCAATGATTTTCTAGGAGTTTAATATGCATCCCGCATCTGTGATTGAAAGTATTGATATCAACGACAAATATTTCCAACATATATGCAGTATGCATGATAAATTTGGAGTCATTTGAAACAAATTTTATATCGCAGGAGACATTAATTAGCAACTTTAAGTTTATAGTGTTGTAATAATAAATATAAACTTTCCTTCAAAATCTCTATTTATTTACAGCTTTCTTTTTGTCCAGATTAATGTGTTCCAAAGATATTCCAAGCTGCGAAATAGTAATTTCTTTTTCTCAGTACCCTTAACTTTTTTCCCCGTGGTGTGCATACCCATAGGAGCAAAACAATATTTATATGGACAATAAATTTGAAAAAATCATTCAGATCAAAGAAGAAAAAACCAATTATGAGGAAAGCCATACTCTGAATGGTGCATATCATAAATAGCTTTTATGCCATCTAAGCAATCACTTAGACTTGGCCTTATCCCAACCCGCATCTGCAACTGTTGCACAGTTGGTTCTATAGTCTCCCCCTTCAAAAGGTAACAACTGTCACGCCAAATCTTTTCCAGAGATTTGACTACCCTATCGAATTCAGCCCTGCAAATACACACCTAATTATTGACATATACAATCACCTTTTGCTTGCTAGATAAACCAATTTGAATGTGAACATAACCTATAAGCTAAACTCTCATTCAGTTGCATGTCTAGGGGACTTAATTCTTTTAACCATAGAAACAAAAATCATTTGGGGAAGAAATCAGCAGACCAAAAAGTATAAGATTTTTTGAAAAGAAAAAGAATTTTTTCAAAAAATTAAAAAAAAATTGTAGGAAAAAAGACAAACATTTTTTTTTAAAAAAATTAACGGCATATTTCCATAGCATAGAGATAGAGAGAGAAGAAAATAGAGAGTTCAACCCATGAAGTGTTGACAATAGAATCTTTCATATTCATCTCACTGATTACATTGAATTGCACAAAGCATACTTCATGGTGCATAAATAATAACTAGATGGTGACAGTTGTACAATACTACAAAGTCAACCTATAAACTATTTCGGCTTCTTAAATTTATCAACTGATGAAATCATTTTTGTTTAGGGCTCTGGTATGGGGGACATTAGCAATTATCAATTTTTCATGACACATAAAACTTGCATATTAATTGACTGCATATTGGTAACAAATCTGGTTTGATTATAATTCAATTTCATATATTTTTGGTTGAGTGTTATGGGCACAATAAACATGATGACACTTACAAATAGAAGGTTACATTGGTATACATTTATGAACCTGTCATAACCTGAAAACAGGAATGTCCACTTAACAGTAAAAGAAAAATAGGACAAACCTCTAAAATCAGGGACTGTCCACAACAGAGGTGTTTTATATTCCCCACAAACTAAAAGAATAATGTTTGCTGTGAGTAAAAGGGAAAACAGATTTGCATACCAGACTGTAAAAAAACATGTATACCGTTGTCTATTCACCTCATTGCTAATATTGAAACATAATACTTTAAGATCTGTAAAAACTTGATATCATTATCCCATAAATTAAAGCTAAGTAGACATCAACATCAAATAAATGAAACCATTTATTTCCCATTTATTTTATATAAGATTTGTGTAAATACCCTATTTTCATTTGTAATAAAATATATAGAGTATATGAACCATCATCATGAGGGCAACTCAAGCTGTGCTAATAGCTTTTTTAGCTTTTGAATTTCACATGTACAAGTATATGAAAGAATTAAGGGCAGAGTTATAGAAGCTTGCATAAGATTATGCATAGAAAAATAATACAAGCTTCTTTATTTCCGTCTATTCTGTTCAATAAAACATATTACATATTTATAGGATATTTCATATCCCATGGTTATAGGAAGGCTGTTCTACCCATGGTTATAGGAAGGCTGTTCTACCTTCTATAACCACTCTATATTTATGAGTTGTTTTAAATTCTTAATAACTCAAACAAACATTCTAATTAATACTTATTTTACTATGGAAATGATGTAATATTCCCAACACCCCCGCCCCCCAAATCACATCATTCTCCAAATGGGGATAAGTTGACCAAGAATAATTGATGACCACAGACAGTAATTCAACATAAGATTGAGTAGGGACATACACATCTACTCATGACAAGCAATAGCAGAACTAGCCTCACTATGCTTACTGTACTTTCATCCAAGGATAGGATCAAACACATCTACCCATGTAACCAAGGATAGGGACTAACACATCCATCCAAGATCATGCAACAATTTAGGGACGAACATGTTTATCCAAAATCAAATTTATGAACAAGGACACACACATCTACTTACAACAATTATAATTGAGGACAAACACATCCAATCATAATCACCAACTCTTGTAACTAGGTACAGACACTTCCAATCACTTGCACAATCTTGTGAATGGGGACAAATGCATTCATTCACAAACAACCAAGAATTGTGATTGGAGACTTAAACATCAACCACAACATAAAAAGTTTGAGAACCAAGTCAGCATAGATAATAAGGCAGACAACTGCACAAACTTTGGAAATAGATTTAATATATCTGCATTTCATGTTTCAATCAGATTGAGATGCCTAGCTGTTCTACCAATTTATCTAACCCTTCTCATTGTTAATGTGACAAGAAACAGTTAATGCGAAGGGAAACAAAGTCAATTTCAGAAGTGATAGTAGGAAATGGGAGGATAGTTTTGCAGCATTCATGAAGGATCTTTTGAGGTGATGAAGCAAATAGTGGAAGTTCAACATTATTTATTTGGCGGTGAACCCTATTGTGACATTTTCACAACATTGTCCCATTGCAAACCGGGAACCCCTCTTTTGTGCTTGGAAAGCAGAAATAGGTGGTAGTTTTGGCAATTCTTGGGTCTGAGATGAAATTTGAGCAACTTTTACCCCATCTTAGAGTCGGGCTAGTTGAAGTCAAAAAAAGGAGCTTGGCACTTAGTCAATTGTTGAGGAGGTTGAGTAAGAAGTCTAGGATCATATTAGGTCGCAGCAAGCTTGGATATGTCCAGGAGTAAAGTTTGGACTTGGAAAGATGAGGAATTGAAGACAAGAAAAGTATGGTGAAGAGAAATACTTGGTGAGAAGTTGAAATTGAGAAAAGAAAGACAAGAGAAGGACACTTAGTAGGTTGAGGTGAAGAGATACATCAAGATAAAATCCAAGTGTGAAGTCAACATGGAAAGAATAACCAGGAGGGCAACTTGGAGTATGAATGCATGTGAATTTGGTGACTTCTCAATAGGGAAACGATAAGAAAGCATGAAGGAATGAAGAAGATTTCACCTAAATATCTTGAAGAGAGCGAAGAAATGGGAGAGGTGAATGCATGAGCCAACTTGGATTTGGTGTCCAATGGCAGGTCGGAATTTGACCTGCCCTTGGACAGGGTATTCCAAGACCCCCTTGATTTCCGCCCTTAGCATTTTGATTGATGTTCATTCCTTGGACAATTGGGTGTGGAGAAACAAGGATTTTAGAGCATGAAACCATATTCCCCCTTCCAAATTGAGCTTATAGAGATGTAAACTTTCAAGGCAAATATAAAAATCAGATTTTGGATCAGGCCATGAAGTTAAGATCAGACCTGAAATTCAAGTGAAATCAATAAGCAAACTTCCTATGTTGTGGTCAAGAAGATCAAGCTGTAGAGGGGAAGATGAACTAGAATGAAGTTATAAAAAGGACGGAAAACAAGCTAAGTGCTAGTGTCTAAAGCAGACAGACTTGAAACATGGTGTCCAAGCCCTGGTTTTGGACCAACATGCAACACTTTCCATTACTTTCCATCCTCATTGAAGGGCGTGAAAGCAAGTTGCCTAGTCTTGCGTTAAGGTAAAATAGGGAAGTTAGAGGAATGAATTTGAGTGGGAGAGTAAAATCTAAGCAAGTTTATGACAAAGTTCAATTGCTTATAGTCAAGTTTGGACTGATCAAAGCAAATCTAGGATGAAGTCTAACCACTTTGCAGCCAATCTTGAGCGAAACAAGTATGAAAACTAAGTACCTTGTCATTAAATTTGAACCAATCATGATGAATTATAAGCTAACGGATGGGCTTGATCGATAAATAGAGGAAGAATACACTAAGATTGTGGTTGCACTCAATCTTAACATGTCAAGAATCGAAAACCCAAATCACATTTGTAATATTTCAATGGTATCAGAGCCACAAATCCTGCGAGCTTGTGAGGTTGCATGTCAGATTTTTCAGTTGCATGTCAGCTTTTTCAGTTGCATGTCAGATTTTGCAGTTGCACGAGTGTCGGATGTTATTGCATGGCAATTTGGTGAATACTCAGAGGATTGCATGTCAGTTTAGGAGCAGTATATGAGGAGGGTTATCAGTGAATGTTATTTCCAAGAAGTCCTGGTTAGTGGATTTGTGTGGCATGACAGTTTGGTGGATACCCAAAGGGTTGCATATTACTTTTAAATCGGTTTAATGAAGTGGGTTTCTTTTGCATGTCATTTTCAAGTAGTACAATTTTTTGGATTTGATTGCATGGCTGTTCTAATAAGTTCCGGAAGGTGGGTTTACTTTGCATGTTAGTATTTTGACTCTTGTGTGATAGTGAATGAACTCAGAGGTACATTGCTAGGTACAAAGGAAACAAATTCAGTGTTTATTTCAGACATCTACAACAGGGGTATAAAAGGTCACAACAATGGCCAAAATTAAAAATGGGTGATCGTTACCTACTTTCCTTCATGCCTCACCAGTTAAAGAAAGGAATGGAAAAATAGTGAAAGTCCACAAATAAATGATCGACATATAGAAAAACTTATGAATGGTATGAATGACTTCTTTCAAGCATTTCAAAAATATCAATGGGACATGTCATTATTGTTAGAGAAATTGCTTTTGGAAGATGCTAAAAGGATGTATAAGAGGCATAATAACGATGAACACATTGAAGTCACTAATGATGAGGATATAGATCATCCCAATGCTGAGAATTTATTTGAAGAGGCAGCCAGAAGTTCACTTCAGCCATGTGAGGGTTTAAACAAAGAGGATTCTAGAAGAGAGATAAACATGACTTCTCTAATGTTAAGCATGAGATTGATATGGATAATGATGGTATGGATTCTTTGGGTAACCACAATGCATTTTTTGGTGCGTTAGTTGATTCCAATGATGACAGAATTCGTACACATGAAGAGAAATCAGAACATGGCATTCAAAGTGCAAGTGTTGAGAATGAAGTTTCCAATAAAGAGGTGCTTGTAAAAGTTGAAGGAACGACACAAATGCATGACAGCTTTATTTATTGTTATAACAGCAGTGATATATCTCTTCATCCTCAAGGCAATGCAGCCCGTGGTCATGAAGAAGATAATGTGATTGAATCACCTAATGCTGGCATTCAAGTTTTGAAAGATGAACATGAGTCGTTGGTTGATGATGCATCCTCCCAAAGGACTAAATTTGTTCACCTTGGAACAACAGCACTAAATCAGTCCCAAATAATGTTTGAGAGTTGGATTGAGAAGGCAAAGGAAGCTAATTTGATAGCCCAACAAGCCAAGTTTCCCCTGCACCAAATTACTATTATTGACAAACATAACAATTCTATGGAAGTTGCTATTAGTGGACCAGCCACCCATGAGTTGACTTTGGGTGTTGGTGATGGCATCTACATTCCGAATTTGATATTGGCAGCTAGTTCTTGTGATGGTAGAACTGCATAGTGGTTGACATTTGAGCAAAATAACATGGATTTTTTTGTGGCAAGTGAATGTCCTACATGGTTGTTCACTACATTTTCAGAATTGTTTAGGTCTACATTAGCTATGGGTATGCATTGGAATGTGTCGGAACATGATTACTTGATGGGAAACCCTCATGAGATGAGTCTTTTACTTTTGCCTTGGTATGATGACATCATTGCCATCCTATTTGTTGCTGGTCTGAGATATAACAGCGATATGTGGTGGCCTAGACTATTGAATTTTGAATGTCAGATTTTCTTATCACATCCTTTGGTTGGTCAACATGTACAGTTGGATGACTGATGATGTTTCCTTGGTATTAGATTACTACTTCATCTCATACAACAGGTTCTATATTTGGGATCCAAGTATTGATCAGTTGGGTGTATTGTTTCACATGGATTCCATTATGTTGCTTCGCAGTTTGTGGTGTATTGGCATTGATATCAGAGTAGCACAGTGTTTTGGTGGAGTAGTGTTCCTGAAGGTTGATATGGAATCCTAGTATTTGGTTTCGGCACGCAGGAGGAGATTGCTTGAGAGCAAGCAATCCCAGGAAGGGAGGACTGTAATGTCCCCTTCTCCTCAGTGATCATTCAGGTGTTGATTAGCCTATTCTTTTGTCATCTCGGTAGGCTACTTCGAAGATATAAGGGATGAATGGCTAGCATTGTCAATTATTAATTGATGGAGAAATAAATAATAGTATTTCGCGCCCATAAAATAATATTATAAGGGAAAAGTCACTTTGGGTTATAAAATTAAATTATAAAAATAAAGTAACTTAAGTTATGAAATAAAGTCATAAAGTGACTTTATTAAGAAGGTAATTAAATATAAAAAGACTTTATCATGAAGGCAAAGTTATAAAATGAATTTATTTTATTTATTAAGCCTTCTAGAATTGGGACGAACCTCTTAGAGGAGGCAAAACGTTTATTAAGAATCACATTGTGATTTGAGGTTCAAAAGCAATTTAGAGAATCCATTTAAGGGGTTTCCTTCTCCAAGTATTATGATATGTTGATTTGATACTTGATAATTTCTCCATTGTTTTGATACTTGATAATTTCTCCATATGATACGGAAACCCTTAAATATTAATAGGTTGGATGGAAACCCAACACTACTTAAGAGGTGGGTTCATCATTGAAAAGATTTGCATCATTTTAAGCAATTTTTGGAGGAGATTTTCTAGCTAGGGCAATTGTGTAGTACCAGCTTCTCCTTTTTTGGACAGCAATCATTCTTCATATTGCAACGATTATTCGTGGGCTTGACTGACCTTGATTCCTCCTTTGTATTGGCGCACCTCTACAGCAGCAACTTCACATTGCATAGTTCACTCTTCTTGCATGTCATTCAATCTTCTTTTGTATGCTACATATGATCATATCTCACAAGGGCTTTGATGATATTGGAGCAGAATCATGTGGTATGTTGCATGTAACATTATGCATGTTCTAGCATTGTAACAACAATATATTTGATGTATCAGCCATGCATGCTTTATATAATAATCATTTTCAATAGATTTGTCTTTGAAATTGCTTATTTCCTTGGAAATCTATATTGTTTCCTTTGCATGTTTAGTTTGCATGTTTGCATGTTGTTATTTTGCAATGAAATGAAGCAAAACATGTCAAGAACCAAAAACCCAAATCAGATTTGTAAACTTTGAGACAATATCCTAGTTTGGGATATTTCAACCTTGTCCTAACGCAAGTCGCAATCTGACCTAGCCTTGGACAGGTCGTGGAACATGGACAGCTCATGATTTTGTCTCCACTTCGCTCCCCTCTAATCAACGTGAAGAATCAGTTTTGTTGAGATTTAAGGAAATAAACTCAAGTATGGTTTAAACTTTAAAGGAACAAATTCAAATGGTATTGAATCAATTTCATGTCAAGATATATCATGTAGATGTTCAGATTTCTTCAATCGCTGTTTGTGCTAACTATTTTTGTGAGCTTAATATGTTTTCTCTTTTGTTTTGCAAGGAAAACGGGGATACTCGAGGGCATGAGGACAATTCAAGCAAGGTGTGACTTCCACTACAGGTCCTCGAGCAAGTGTAACATGGAGAAGTCAAGGATTCAAGAGGCTACAAATGGCCAACCATCGATTAAAGAGGACAACTAAGAAGATGGTTCAAGATCTAGGACAAGGTGAAGATGCAAGTTCAAGATAGAAATCCAAGAACAAGTTATCCAAGAAAACGACCAAGGATACAAGAGGAAATTTGCAAACTTGAATTCCCTTTGGGAATCCAAGTTCAATTGGATCAAGTAGAATAATCCAAATACATGGCATACCTCATCAATCAGAACACCAAGGCCAAGAAGATAAGATTTCAAGCACATGTCAATGGGAAGGTTTCAAAATGAAAGATGGAAAAAATTTGTGAAGATGAAGCAATTTGGGAATATGAGCGATCACAATTGAAGACTTGACAATGTTTAGCATCAAGAGATATTACTTCACCACCAAGGAATTAATCAAGTTTATGAGATAAAGATGTTGAGGTGGCACCCATTCATTTTCAACTAATCAGAAGGCTCCAAGTTGCACATGTCCAAGCACATTCAATCAGATCATGCCAAGTGTACATGTTGATTCCACATAATACTTCTACCTAACCCGTCGTCTGATTGGTCAATTAAAGCAATGCAATTTTCTCATTGGCCCATAAGGCGGTGCTTTCATGTAATTGGTCAAGCATTTAATGTTTGTAGCTAATAGTTAGATTAGGGCTATGTTGGCATAATCTTGGCCCTTGATCTTCAATTAGTCCTGGCCCTTCATTGTAATTGAACTACTATAAAGGCAAAGCCTTGTCATTTGTAAAGGAGAGACTTCAAGAGATTGTTGCAATAATACTGCCAGAATTATTCATAATTCATTGTTGGACTTCATGGTGGAATACTTGTATAATTTTGGAGTATTACATGGTTTTTACATTTCCTCACTCAGATTAGATTTTGTTTCATTTTAAGTAGGAGTAGTTGAGTAGATGAATGAAAGATGTTGTTGTTGGTGATTATTGGTGAAGATAGTATCCATACTTTTTGGTAATTGTTGATTGTAAGTAACAGTGCAAGGTTATAATATTGCTATCAAGATTCAATTGTGTAGTTTGACTTGCTAATAATAATATCTCTTGTGCAAAATATCATTATTTGATAGCAACATCATAATGTAATTTGTTGTGCAAAATATTTCCTACTTATTAGTGCAAGGTTAGTCTGGGCCTAATTGCAAGCATCTAAATTCAGTTGGAGATATTCATTTGAATTGCGCCTTTATAGGGTATTTGAATGAGTATTGACAATTTGAACATCATTCTCGCATTCTTAGAAGCAAGCATTGTCCTTTGCATAGTTGGTTTGGTGAAGCAAGAACTGGTTAAAGTCTCACCTAACCATCAATGATATCTTGCATTGTTAGAGTTAAATTAGCTTTCTTAACCCTATATCTATTTGCAGTTTGTTTGGTTAATAGTAGTTGAAGAGCTTTCATTGCCATATCAATCAAATTTCCATAGTCTATTGCTATTGAGTGAATAGCGTAAGTCCCTTTGTAATACCCAACATATCACATCATTACAACTGAGTTATGTCCACAATAGGAAGGAACCTTGGGGTTGTCTAATTTGATCACACAATTCATATACATTGTTTAGGATATGAGCTTCCTTGTTCAAGAGAGAGTTGGAGATTTGGTGTTTCATTTGGAATACTAAGTGTTTGATTCTGCCTGTTTAAATGGCCATAAAACTCGCATCAACAAACCCTTTGAGCTATAAAAAATGGATTATAGTGTTTGTTTGATCTCAAAAAAAATGTGGATTGTGTTTCTTGGGGCAGTTCTAGATATAACAATAAGGAAAGTTTTCAAAAGAAAAGCTGCGATGGTGGTGTATGCCTTGAAGATGGTGCTTCGTGAAGAGTTTTTGTTCTCACAACACCATTGCATGTGAATGTTGGTAAAGAGCTCGCTGCAATGAGATTGTTGGAAAAGGTGTTAGTAAGGAGAGATTTTCTAGGTAGCCTAGAAGATACAATAGCTAGAATTGTTCCAACAAAGAGATCAATTCCCCCCAAGAAGGCTTCTCAAGTGGGTGAAAGGTTGATTGCAAAATCATGTGTTCCTTTCCTTAGAACCTCATACAAACTAACAAAGGAGGAAAAGAATAGCACTACCAAGAAAGTGACAGCCCTTTTGAAGTGTGTGGTAGGGTTGGTGAATACAAAGGATATTATTTGGAGCTTCACCTTTGATGACCGACCCTCAATTTGGGGAAAAGTAGCTTGGCCTTTGCATAACACAACGGTAATAGAAATGACTTCTCAATAATTGTAATAGGAGATCTAAGCTATTTGATCAAATTTTGTAGTTACTACATATTCTAGGAGATGAATATTGAGTCTAGGTTATCATATAGATGATATGTCACAAGCAAGGTTTTGTTATGTTTTCCTTCATTTTTTTGTGAAGGTTGATAGGAAATAGTGTCCCCAAATGATAGCAAGTGGAATTTTGTATATTTTGAACCTCATTTATTGGGTTGGTTAAAAAATGTAATGTTCATATTTTCAATAGATTGATACAAAGTATGTGGCCTGGAAGACGATGGTTAACATGTCAAAACATATATATATATATATAGTGTCCCCAAATGATAGCAGGTGGAGTTTTGTCTATTTTGAACCCCTTTTATTGGGTTGATGAAAAAATGTAATGTTCATATTTTCAATAGATAGATACAAAGAATGTGACCCGTGTAGTAACCCTTCGCAGGCTCTATCCGCTGTGCCGTTTGAGTTGTTTTATTTTTGTTTAATATTCTGATTTTTTTGTGTTTTCAAGGGGTTTTGACAAAGCAATTACAATAATTGAAACTAATCTATCTGAACTAAAATTTAAATCTGATTGCAATATTGATCAAAGTCATTTATTCCCATATGACTGCTAATGTTTGAACACAGCGTATTGCTGATAAAAAAATACATTAAAAAAAACATTTGTACGAAATGATTAAAACCTGATTTTTTGTCTCCAGAATGCAACCACGCTGCTGATTGCTGATTGTTGATGAAGCTGCAATTTTACTGTTCATGCGCACTATTCACACGCACTGTTCATGTGCACTATTCACGGCTGCAACTTTCTCTCCCTTGTTCTGTAATTAGAAGAATACTGAAAACGTACTGCTGGAGCACAATCAGAACCTCTGTATGAGATTCTCTCTGAATTATCAAATTCACCAGGTATTTCACTGGCTCAAATGATGAACACATAGAAGAACTACGTTCTTCAATGGCGAATACTGAAAACCCTTGTCCAGAGCTCAGAGCAAGAAGCAATAATCAATAACAATAACAAATGGATGATTTCTTCCTTCTTTTCCCAGCATAAATATGCCTTTCAAACCCTAAATCAGATTCTTCTAGAGAGCTGCGATTTTCCTCATAAAATCATTTAAAAAATAAATCATTAAAACATTTAATGATTTTAGACTTAGGAAAATACATTTAATTTTTCTCCTTCAATTAATAATTTAATTCAGTCAGTTGGCCCCATTCGATGAGAAATAGACCCTCAACATTAAGTCACTTAAGTCATAATATAAAATTATATTGTAACTTTATAATATAAGCTCAAACTATTAATATTTATTTTAGCCAAATAAATATTAATATCTCCATTATTACTCATCATTTTTGCACGTCGTCTGAACTGTGAGCTGACATAATGAATCTGCATACGACCATACCCCTTAACTAAAAATAGCAGGGGTCCATCTCTAACATCTCCGACTTACTATAAATAGTAAGTACTGCATACGGAGTCCTGGAGACCTCAAACGAAAGCCAAACCTGCAAAACCCTGGCCACTGAAGAAGATGCATCCCTCAACGGAACCTCTAACCAACCTCATTAGCCTACGAGGGACAGAATAATAGGCTAATCCTTCAAACTCTGATGCTCATGAAAATGGGGACATTACAACCCGGAAAGCCATGGTTAACATATCAACACACACACACAGATATACATATATATATTATAAACAAGGTTACCAGGAGATGGGGGTACTTGGAGACAAGTACCAGTGTTGGTACGGAAAATTTTCTAAAATAGGAGATGGGTAAACTTAGAGCTGGCAATTTTTTTTAATATAATTTAATAATTTCCAGAAAATATCATGACAGAACTTTGAAAGCAAGAACAGTGGTAAAGTTTAACTTTAGAGTTTAAATACACAAATGCAAAATGTCAATGTGTCAAAGAGTTCAAAACTCCCACTAAATATTTCATATGAATCTGTTGTTGCATATTGAAATCAAAAAATATTGATAGTTTGATGTTGATACACAAACAAAAAATAAAAATCAGAAGTCTATTGTCTACTCTACTACATTTTGATCATCTATATTAAGGTCCTCAGCTAGGATACTCTCCAAATACTAATCACTCTCTAGTTGGGTGCCTTTAAAGGTAGTAGAACTTATTTGTTTCTGCATATATATACATATATATTTTTAAAATAAATGTATGCTTTTGTACGGACAAACCCAAAACAAATTCAAAACCGCCCAAAAAAAAAATTGAACAAATTTTAAACCCGAATCCAAACCGGCGACTTCAATAGTACTCATAAAACTTGAACTCCTTCAAACTTTTCAACACACCGATGATCCCTGACTGACAATAGCTGATTGACAAGAGGGTATTCATCCTCAATTTAAATCCAGAAATCCGAAGGATTCTCATCCTCCAAATCTCAAAGCTAAAAGAATTTTTGTCCTTAGGCTGAAAGATGAACATGAGGGTTCAATCTCAAAAAAAAATGGGGTTTTAACCCTCTCCACCTAGTTCCTCCTTTTATAGCCTTTAAAGGGGAATTTAATATTATTTTCTCTTTTTCCTTTTCCCTCCAAATCCTAATTTTAGAAATGACTATAAAGACTTTTTAAATAAACATTATTTTTGGCCCCCTATTCTAGTGACACTTTATAAAACAACTTTTGAATAATAAAAAATAAGTTGCCTTTTTAAGACAACTTAAATTACTAAATTATTTTCTTAGCTCAAAAAGTGTGCATGACTCCATGCTTCCCAAAATTGCTTGTCCTCAAGCAATGCTAGTTCACCTATACAATTGACAAATGTAATTATTTGTCACGTTAACAAGTCAGTAATTATTATGTTTTAACAACTCACCATTAACTACCTCATCTTTCAATACACAATTTCAATAAATCAATTTTTAGCTAATATAAAATTAGAGGAATGAAATGGTGAATATCCTTGCGTTAGTTCAGATTTTTGCCTTTCACAAACCTCTAAAATGACTCTCTAATGCCCAAAATGAAAGACAAAACAAACTAATAGTTTGAGTCAGATAAGGTGATTTTCTACATTGACTCTCTACTTGTTTTGGAAGGCGCAACTACCTTTGTATGTTATGATTGATTTTTGGGGTATGCTTTTAACCAGAAAGCAGGAAAGGCAAAACTAACATTTGAGCATAGGCATATTGCAGATGTGAACAGATTTATAAACAAGAGGATACCAGAGCAAATGACACAAAGTTCCTTTTCCAAGTACCCACAACAATTATAAATAAGGGAAGGAGATAGTAATTTGCTTCAGATTTATAAATGAACTAGAATCCAAAGCTTTTGTAAATAAATGAGTACATTCGTGATCAAATCACCTAAGAAAGATTATGATCAACATAAGAGAATCACAATGAACGGAAACCAAGATGAGCACAAAGTTTTAGATAAATCCCACTATTTCTCAGAGGAGTCCAAAGCCCGCTTTATTTCTGTACATGAGACCATGACTGAAAACAATAAACTACTCATTCCCCTTACAATGGTAAAATCAGAAAAAGACCCTTCCCCTATAGCATAAGCTTTTTCAGAAAAAGAATCCCCCTTCCATATATCACTCTCTCTTTCCATTTAAACGATTTTATATATATATATAAAAGCTTTTTCAGGATTAGACTTTTCAGTTTCGACTAACCAGTTCTTAAATCGTTAACATTTCAAATTCCCATTCCTAAAAATGTTGAATACTTGGGTAACTTGGAATAAGGATATTTTCACCACATAGTGGAAGGTGAGCTATCACCGCATTCTTCAAGTCTAAATGTTTTTGGAATTATCAACTCCATTTGGCCCTTTAAATACTGCTTCGAACTGGGTACTTTATCATTTGATGCTCCTTACGTTGATTAAAATAAAAAGACATACTAGTCGTTTTCAATATTTGTGCATGATGAACAGAGACCATGCCATTAATTCTTGCCCAGCCCACTAAATCATAGTTAGGCTTCGAATCGTTGTGGACATTTGGATTTGGTTTGAAACCACGAAGAAAGAACAATGGGGATATATTTCTTGATCAAAATGCACCATCACTCGGTTTTCTCTATTGTATTTCATGAAATGACATTTCTTCTCAATCGGCACCGCAAAGCCGACTGGCGTGTGTTCTTTGTCTCAATACTTTGGAGGATCTGAAGATCTTTCCAACTAAACCCGATTGATGTAAACAGTTTTTACCAGTGCACGGGATAGATGCTCTTTTTCTATAAGATCAGATATGTATAAAGATCCAATTATAGGTCCATCTTCGTGTATTTTAAGTTCCCATATATTTATATCCAGATCTACTTCATGCTTATTGGGCATGTCAACTACATCAACACTTAAAATTACATATATCCAACCCAAACATCTGACCAAGCTAGCCACTAGAGTCCCTAGAATGGTATCATTTACAGTCAACATGTTTCATGGTTTTAATGCCCTCCAAACTGTCTTGTGCGAAAGCTTTCACCAAAAGATTTGCCCGATGATCTAGCCTTGTCATCAGAAGAACAAAGGTTTCGCATATCCATTGTAGAGTTTTCTTTCCCTATCTCTACTTGTTTCAGTTTGATCACTAAAAGTCTGCCCTTTGTTTCTCATTAACACTTTCCTCCAATCAAAACAAGTGTCTTGGTGATCCAAAGCTTTCATTTATTCACAGCATTAGCACCTCCAATTTATAAAGGCAAGTATGAGCCCGAAGATAAAACAGAGCATGCTTGTGTCTTTGGCGATGTTCTTGTATTCTCAGATTTTTCTTGTGGTGGCATTGTCGATGACTGGAATTCCACTTTCGCATGCATATACTTGCTGCTTTGTACTAGCTGATTTGCACATTTCTTTCGATGAATTGATCTTCTGCAATTTGTGCTCCATGTGACCACATTTCCATGAGACATTTGTTGAACAAAACTCTTGTGTTACATATGCTTCTGGGAACGTTCCTAATCTGTGAAGGCTCCTCTCATGTGCTTCCTACCATTCATCACATTCAAATTCAAGACAGATGATTCCTCGCAAACAATGGGAACACAGACCACATAGATGTCCTTTTACTTGCAACATATTGTTGAAATGCAAACTCGATTACCAAGCCAGCGAAGTATGGCGCGAATGCGGCAAAATGGTGCGAGTCATGTCCATTTCCCTACTACTTGTTTACCATATCATGTTTGACTGTAACTATAACAGTAATGTATTATGAACATTGAATTGAATAATTACTTACAATGAGCGAAGCTCATATATACAATTCTAGCAAACAATATTTAGAAACTATCTACAAATAATCTGCCAGTGAATCGTAACTG
>MU223082.1:1212596-1231285 GCA_018584345.1 Thuja plicata | reverse complement strand
TCATCCCTCAAAAATAGGGATACTCCTAAAAAATAGGAATGTCTCCGAATCTCCCGAAACTGAAACCATAGAATGATCTCGTAGAGGCCAAGGACTGTAACCCATCTCCACCTCCTAAAAAGTAGGAGACTCCTATAATTAAGGAACTGCTCTCAATTGCTCTCCTACTGCCTGAAACTCCATATCCGACTGCTGTATACCCTGACTGAGTCTCTAAACACCACTGCCAGCCTACGAGACTCCCTGATAGGCTAACTCTCATGACTCTGCTAGTCAGACTAGAGAGGGGACATGACATCATGCTACAATGATTAACATTTTACAAAGAAAGAAATTAGGATTGCATTTAGAACTGATTGAAAATTCAAGGATTCCTTTCATATCAATTTTGAACTTAATGCATCATTTCCCTTTTGTCTTGCACGGTAATCGTTGGAGCTAGGAGGACAAAGATGTGGCAAGGTCAACCTCAAGGCTTCAGCATCAAGCTCATGCTCGAGGTTTCCAAGTGAGAGGGAGATTCGATTTAGATTATCAAAATATAAATCCAAGGCAAGATCAAGGTGGAATTCAAGAAAGCAAGAAAGATCCAGCTACATGAAGGATTTCATCACTTCAAAAAGACACAAAAGAGACACCAAGATTACAACTTCAAGATGTAAGTTCAAGTTATGACAATGAGAAGATTTTGAAATGAGGATGAAGAAGGAACGAAAAGATGACGCAATTTGGGAATATGCCATCATGTTGGAGAGCTTGACAATGTTGAGTATCAAGAGATATTTTCCCTTCATCAAGAGGATTGATCAAGTCTACAGGATAAAGATGCTGAGGTGGCACCTAGTTGTCTTTTCCGATCAGAAAATTCCAGTTACAAGCTCATTCAATCGAATCATGCCAAATGTTCAATTTTCTCACTGGCTGTCAAAAGTTTTGTAATTTTCTTATTGGCCCACAGAGTGGTGCCCTCATGTAATTGGTTGAAAGTTTGGCAACCCTAACTAAGGTTTGTAGGGATAAATCTTGGCCCTTGATCTTGAATCTATCTTGGCCCTCCATTGTAATTAAACACCTATAAAAGGCCAAGGCCTTCTCATTTGTAAAAGTTAGTCATGAGTTGGTCAGCTAGAATTATATTAGAGAGCTAGGAGTAGAGATAGGCTAGCTAATGGAGAGACTTGATCAAATTGTTGCTATAATGTTATTAAAGTGATTGATGATTCATTGTTGGTCTTCATGGTGAATCACTTAATATTGCTTTGAAGTGTTGTATGGTTTCTTCACTCCTCACTTGGAGTAAGATTTTTCATTTCATGTTGAAGTAGTTTAGTTGGATGAAAGAAATTGTGGATGTTCACTTGATTGACTCAAATATAAACTAGACCATTAGCCTCTTGTTGATTGTAAGTGTGCCTTGTGTGGTAAGCTAGTGATTGTACTTAACTTCAATTGATATTCAGTTTGTAGTTTGCATCCATTTATGGGATTGAGGAGATATTGATTTGAAAACCCTTTGAATATACCTTAGAAGCTTGCACTAGGTGAGTGGAGTTGCAAACAAGATTGCATATAGTAAGTCCAAGTTCATCCATACTTCCTTCCATTCATAGTTAGAAGCAAGAGTAGTAAAAGTTAAGTTTAAGTTGAGAGTTCAAGAGTTGAAAAATCAAAATATATTTTCATTGCACATTATGAAGCTAAATCTTTAGAAGTGCATGTAAATTGATATTCATTGATTGAATAGCGTAAGTCCCCTAAGTGATTACCAGCAAATCACATTATTAAATTGAATGAGAATCCACATTTGAAGGAACCTTGAAGTCATTTCATGATCTTACTTTGCAAGCTTAGCATAAGAAGTGACCTTATTAAAGAGAGGATTGAGTATTTAGTGTTTCACTTCGAAAGAGTGTTTGATTTTGCATGATGTCGTGGAATAAAATTCACATCAACGGGTATGCACTGTCCGCAGATTGGGGAAGAAAGGAACCTCCAACCCTAGTCGGGTCTTTGGGGAAGTGTGAAACCCCTATTAGGCCCAATAACGATTTCCTAAACCTAGCTTGCTATCCAATAATGCTTGGTCTTCAAATACTTTCTGATTTCATTTGAATGACTCCAATCGGGTCCGAATAAAGTCTATAAACTTGGTTATTTCGCTCCTTGCAATTGTATTCTCAGGCACGTGGATAAGGGTCCCACCTTTATTATACTAATATGTGCAACCAAGACTCCACATGGTTTGAACAATAGCTTTTCGAGCTCTCCATTATATCGAGCCATCACCTTCATTATAACATTGAAACTTCTCACAGAGGATCAGAGGATAATATGAACTCTCTAATTTCGAAACTACTCTGTACTGATGAATTGTGCTTGCTCAAAATCTCTGAGCCCTTTCAACAAATACAATTGCACATATTTCACACAATCACGGTATTCCATGGAATGGTGGCTCAATTAAACATGCAAGAATATGAAAGTTTAAATTTGGGGTGTGTAAGTTGAATTTCTAGCATGAAGTGGCTACTTCCATAAGGAGATTGGCATGTGTCTGGGATCTCATGTTGGATTTCAACTGTGAAGTCGCTGCTTCCATAAGGAGTATTGTATGGTGTTGCTCTACCTTAAGGTTTATTATGTTTCTAAGTGTACTGGATATTAGAGTATTTAACCCACAAACATATCTCAACTTGTGTGTGATCTCTATTGTTATACTATTTATTACTGTTAACAGTTTGCATATTTGATATTCTATGTGAGGATTCTAACAAGTTCACAACATAGGGGTCTTTAGTTTGAATATCACTGCATTGTGCATATGTAAAACTGAAAGAAAAGAGTATCAACTGTAGTGTAAGATTTCATGAATTTGATTTGGTGTGGATTTGCTAACAATATCATGTGAGTGAATGGTAAGATCTGGGAAGATAGCTAGTACTTCTCTATTGTGATCTGCTGTACGTGCAATACCCATTGATCCTCTCTCACCATTGTCTGTGGTATTTATCTATGGAATGCATATCTGTACATCTTGTTTGATCGTTCTTTATGTGAGATGTGTTATGCTGTCAAATTGTTGCTGTATCATAATCTGCTTAAATATTGCCATCATGCACCAATTTTGCCTTGAATTCATTTGTTGGCATTCACGATGACTTTCATAAGAAATTGAACTTTGGCTTCTCATAGAATTCAAAACTTTAAACTATGCCCACAGAAATAAATATCCAAGTAAAATGTTCACTGAGCCTGAAAAAGTTTGAGATTTTTGGAATATAACGCCTGTAGCAATATCTTTCTGCTTGTGCAATTTCAGTCATAACAGACAACTTTATTTTTGACAAATTTCCCAAACTTGTATGTGTATACTTCAAGAAAACTACGACTTCATCTGTTGCAAAAAGAAGTATTTATACATTCACTTAAATCTAAATTCTGTTGAAAATTCATGTTGAAAGGAGGAATCTGACCCTAATATACTTCCTGAGGATGCACATCCAAGGAGAAATTTGGATGGTAATAAAACTTCAAAGGAAACACCAGAACTGCAAAATAAATTGATAAATCGTGTGCAGAAATAGGGTGAGAAGGCAATGTGCACAAACAAGGGAAGAAATCCCAAGGAAAAAGACTAACACGTGAACAAAGGAAGAAAGATTGCCACAACCATGCATAGAATATACACTTCGCATTGGATGTCAATAACTAGTTATACAACTTATTATGTCCCAATACAAAGATGTTCAATTCAAAAGCATCATGTCATAGTTGAAGTTTCTGGGGGGGAAAGGATTAGCATACAGAGTTGATTGCATAGATGCAAAAATGGTTTCCAGAGATTCCATTTGCTTCCCAGGAAGCTCCTTTGTTATGTGGCTAAATACATTTAGCACTCCATAGTTTTCTGAATCTTCCAATACCTGGGCCACGATCCAAACACCAGCAAAAGTGCTTCAGGTACACACTTATCAATTGAGAGGTGAGAAAATCATCCGAAAGCCATATACCCTAAAATATGTCAAAGTTTCTCATGCATTCAACACACATATTTCAAATTTTTAAGCATGGCCTACAATATTAGCATGTCCTTGATGCCAAATAGAATTTTCCATAAGAGAATTAAGTCCAGCATTATTAATCCTTCACATCTTGAAACAATTTGCATGCTAGCTAGTACTACAAAAATGAATAATTCAGACCAAAGAGCTAATATAAGGAATTCAAGATTACAAGCTTCCACGGTCCACAGTCAATGAAAATTGAAAACAGAATTTTCCAAAAAAACAGTGACAAAAAACTTTGAGAAAACTCAAAATTTAAAAGCAGCCCTAGGTCACAATAGAAGACAGACATTTGAAGCATCGTTTGTTTTTTCATATAACCATATAGGATTTTGTTCTCTTTCAAAAAAAATTCATTGGTCCCTTGAATGATTCCTTCAAAGTTCAGAATAATCCCATTACTTCTAGTTATAACTTATCGTGGAATGATAAATTCACAAAAAAGTGATCCTTTTCATTTTAAATATAACAATCGACTTATGATGTATTAAACACTAAAACTTAGCACCTAATTCTTATCTCTTATTATTGAATGGCCATAGAATCATTGTTGTTAGACTACATTAATACCACATTATTTCAAGATATAAGGTGGGATTAACATTTTACTAAATAACTAATGTAGTTTTAGATTAACTAGCTTAAACAATGTGCATTACAACGAATTTATCTTTCACCTCCTTAATAAATAACTATGCGTCCACACATCCCTTTTGCCAATTTCCCCTATTGCCTTTTTTTACAGCATTTGGTATTAAAGTCTTTTTCCCATAAACAAATCTTTCAGATTGACTGCAAATTCATAACCATGAGTGAAGTCAGATCAATCTTAATGGTGGGTCTAAGACTACTAGGTAGGTAAGATAAGATAAGATAAATCTATTAATGTCCAACAAAAGACCACAAAGGGTCAAAGGGAATGCCGAGAGAAACAAAGGGGGCCAGCCCATAGAAAGGGTACTAAACAACATCCGAAAGAAGCAACAAGAACAGGAACAAAACAAAGCAAAACAAGGGGCGTGGGGGGGAACCCTCAGAGCCCCACTAAGAATCTTGAACAACAGCGAAGAACTTCAGCATAGAAGGATAAACCACAGAGTAAGACGGAGCTTTGAGCCACTTTTGGGTAGTCTTGAAAGATAAAGATTGTTGCTGGTAAGAACCCGTCTTGGGCCTCACGAACTTGGGACAAGGGGCAGTGACAAGTTGATGCTTGGTGTTGCGCGTCTGGTGTTGCCCAGTGAAGGAGGTGATGAGCTAACAAGACTGAGGCATCGCAGGATGTCGGAGCTGAAGCGTGTGGTCCCTGAGCCTAACGGCTTCTTGAAGATAAAGAGCAAGGCACCTATGGTCTGTATACTTGAAGAAGATGGAGAGCGACTGTGCCTCCCTAAAGAGATAGTAAAGCCTCCCACTAATCTCATAGTATAAAGGGCAGCGGAAGACAAAATGCAACTCAGACTCAACTTTTCTGATACTACAAAGCCAACAAATCATGCGCTCTCTGTCAATCTAATGGTCTATCTCAGAATAGAGCTGATGAGAACCCACTCTGAAGGAACCAAGCGGGATCCGGAGGGAGTGGGACCAGTGGTGGGATAAGTAGGAAGGGCAGACAATGAGTTTGTCCTTCAACTCCAGAAAGTGCTCCGTGTAGAAGGCCATCTTAGGCCGAAGGCCCCCGTGGGGGTTGACCCAGATGGTGTGGATAAACTGCCTATAGATATCATCTCTAACACACCGATTCAACTCCTATCGGGAAGGAAGAAGATGAGAGGGGGCATTGAGAGAGTACTAGAAGGGGGGAGACGATCCATCCCAATCCCGATAGATCCAAGAAGTGTTGAAGTCTCAGCGAACCATCCCCGAGCCCGACCGGAGGACCTCGAAGCTACAATAGACTCCGAAGAGCAATAACTGAGGAAAGCATAACTGTGGCGTCCCTTGGCCAAGTCAACAAAGCCCTGAAGGCGATGAAGGAACCAAACCAAATCGATTATGACCTCAAGCCTAAAAGGGCTACCCCCAAACTCTACAAGAATGATGTGGTGAAGAATGCACTGCTTGCACCTGATGATACGTCGGAGGAGAATCTAAAATCGTTCAGCAAAAGCCCAATCAGAATCCAACAGAGCGGAACCCCACACAACCGAACCACAGAGAACAGTGGGTCTAATAAGAGTATCCATAAGTGTCATCTTGGACAAGGTATCCTGAAAGTGGTGTCGAAAACATTGTCGCTCAAGGAGAACCAAGGAGCCATACACCTTATTGATCTGTGGCTAAAGGGTGGGTATCATGCTAAAACGGGGCCCAGAAAACTTAACCCCAAGATAAGTGTATTGAGGAAGAGATCTCCAGCTCCACGCCCTTGTTGAAGAAATGGAGGTGAGAGGTCTTTAGTGCATTGAAGACCAGATGACCTTGGCCTTCCCCAAATTGACTGTCAGGTGCCTCAAATCACAAAAGAAAGCAAGACCATCGAGCTGTCTTTACAAGCCCTCTCGAGGGAGGCCAAAAGAACATCATCTGTGAAAAGCAGAATAGAAATCAAGACCTGGTGGAGAGGGTAACCATCGCCTGCAAGGGTATGGTTCTAAAGATACCTTTCAAGCTCATCAAAGTAGGTGATAGAGGGCAACCCTGTTTGACCCCAATGGTGCTCCTAATGAATTTCGAGAATGCAGTTGTGGTCCTGAGGCAACCCAGAACAGCCTCGTATAGTCTGTGATGTCCTCTTTTTAGCAGGTGTCAAGGACGTGGCATTGTTAGCCCATCATTGCGACCCTCGTGGGCTAATGGATTGTTTTGGGGATCTCTGGTGGTGTACTTACTATTTATAGTAAGTCGGTTTTGGTTGGATTCCATTTTTGTCATGACAGGCTTGATATGAATCACCTGGTGATTCGGTGTGTCTTGGTCATGTGCGTCTTGAGAGTAGTGTTTATAAAGTGTTTATTAATTAAGTTTATCTTAATTAATATTATGGTTTAAAACTTTATAAAATGACCAAGCCATTAAATGTTCATTTATGAACTTATGTTATGGTGGCAATTCATGGAGGATATCATTATTAATATTATTTCAAATATTTGAATTGCCAATGTTTGCAACACAAAACTATTTAAGTTATGCGAGGAGTATTCTTGAAGCCTTTGGTTCGATGGGATGGAATGAATGACTGAATGATTTTAATGACGTCCACAAGGCCAAGCAGCCTATGGGACCAAAGGAACTCACACCCCTAAACAATTTCCATAATCCTTTCCAACTCCGATCTTCTTTTATGAAGCTTGACCAGCAAACCCGCGGTTTGGTTGACCTTACCCTCTTCAAAAAGACTGCTCATGTTGTCCACTTTTTGGATGGCTTCATAATTAGTACGAATATCTTCATAGGCAGTGCATTCCATGAGAAAGTGTCATTCGGTCTCAATTGCGCCCGTCCTACAAAACGTTCAAGTTCTCTCCTCCCAAAACGTGGAAGGAAGTATATATTGTGTTTTGGAAGAAATTGAGCCATCTTTTTGCCTATGAATTTCATTGTTTGTTGTGAGAGACTAGCCAAGGGTTTGAGTGATTTCCATCTGCAGGGATTGGGCAAATTCTTGCATGTTTTATTGACACTTTGAATCAGCGGCAGATGTTGGTAAATTGTGTGGACTTAGCGGCTAATTATCAGTAACCGAGTGTGCATATAATGGCGTAGGGTCTTATGAAGATTGATAACAGCTCCAGCAAATATTAATTGCAGGTCGTTCATGGGGTTTCGGTTGATCTCATCCTCCTTATTCTGGCTGTAATAAGTGAGAAGGCTGCTGCAATCCATTGAAATCCTCACGGCATTCTCATCTCAGTTTCCTCCAAGGGGTTTCAAGCTGCAAATAGAGAGTTGACTTTTGCTAAGAAGAGCTTTGGCGTGAGGGATTTGTTGTTACTTCCCGGCCACTAACGAGTTGATTAACACAATATCATTTGCAAATTTCTTGTGATAACTCCATTGCCAGGTTACACAATTTTCAATTTGTTCTTGCTTGTGAATGTAATTTGTTTTCAATAAGGGGTGCAAATAGCCTAGAGGAAATTGTGTTTGTGAAAGGCCTCAAAACTTTAGTAAATATAAGTATTGTTGTTAATTTATATATTTTGAAAATTCTAAAAAAATCATATATAGCCAAAATACAAAAAAAAAGTATAAATTTCCAGAAAACAAAGCAATTCTAAAAACAGTGATTAAGTTAGAGCCAGCAGGGCTCTTTATAGTGGTATCAGAGCAGTTTCCTGCCATCCTATAGGGAATTGGGTTCATTCATGCAGCCACAAAGGTTCATCCCAAGATTTCATTACACACGCAGGGGAAGAACTTCTCCACCTGGTGAACAGGAACAGGGAAACTATGGGTGAGATATATGCAAGAAATGCAGGGAATGATGAAGATAGAGAGGCAAGAGAATTATTCAGGTACATTGCCCATAGCTAGTAGGAGTTGACAGATGGTCAACATCAAGTGGCAAATGTTCTACAGCAACTCTCTGACACTCTTCAGCAGATTTCTTTGCCCATAGGTCGTAGCAGAGATAGAGGTACTAGGAGTATCTCGGTTAGCTCACACAGGTCCAGAGCTGATCCTACAGGCACCCATGACAGGCCTCTACGTCCTACTTTCTTGAGGCCGGATTTAGATGAGGGTAGTGCTAGGGGGAGGCAACATCTTTTACTGATGAAGTGATGGCTTTACATGCAAAGTGAGATGCTTTACCACATGAGGTGAAACAACACCTAAACTTTGACAGGTTTATGAGCCAGAGGAGAGAGCATTCCAGAGGTAGACCTGATGGGAGACAAAGGCATAAAAACAATGATCTAAAACAAGCAACCAGCAAGTTAACTTTGACTCATTTTGATGGGAGTGG
The DNA here is from genome assembly GCA_018584345.1 of Thuja plicata. Classification (NCBI taxonomy): domain Eukaryota; kingdom Viridiplantae; phylum Streptophyta; class Pinopsida; order Cupressales; family Cupressaceae; genus Thuja; species Thuja plicata. The sequence continues at coordinate 1,222,309 of MU223082.1, read as the reverse complement.
TAAGGTAACAGCTAGAACTTGGGTTCACAAGCTTGACACATATCTCTCATTGTGTCCTATGTCTGAAGAGGACACTATCCGGTTTGTTGTGTTGCATTTGGATGGCATAGCCCATGATTGATGGTACCATGGGTTAGTTTCTCTACACCATGATCAGATCACTTCATATCAGAAGTTTGTGGATAGACTGATAGAAAGATTTGACAGGAAGGATTCAGAGTCCTATTTTTGTGAGTTGGCACAACTCAGGCAAACTGTTAGTCTGGAGGTCTTCATCAATGAGTTTCAGCGGATTTCAGTAATGGTTTATGACATTTTAGAGAGGAGGCGTCTGATGCTCTTTGTACAGGGTTTAGTTGTGCCTCTCAAGGGTTGGGTTAAGTCCTTTGATCCTTCTACCTTGCAGGTAGCCATGAAAAAAACAAGGGATTTGGAATTGTAAACTCCTCATAATAGGTTTCCCTCTAAACCATCCACTTCTACCTATGATTGCAAGGCAGCCCCAAAAAGAGTGGAGGTATCAGATTCTAAGAAACCTATGACAGCCCCTTTAGATCAGGAAACACTTAATGATCTAAGGAGGAAAAGATTATGTTTTTTTTGTAGGGGCACATATGATGAGAAACATGAGTGCCCCATAAAGCCTAAGGGTAGGAATAGGCTTATGGAATGGTTTTATGAGGATGAACATAGTTCCGATTGTGAGGGACAGCCAACTGATCAAGAGGAAGAAAATATTGAAGAATCAGTTAATGATGAAAAGGTTGATGATGATTACAACCTTAAGGCAATATATCTCTCTAGCATGAAAAAAGAGGGATCCTTCAAGATGCGGGGCCTCTTAGCAGGGGACCGTGTTATTGCTTTATTGGATACAGGTGCTACCCACAACTTTATAGATTCACGGTTAGTATTTAGGAGGGGTATACAGACAAAAGAGTTTGAAGGTATTAGAGTAAAGGTGGCTGACGGTTACACACTTAAGTGTAACAGAATGATTTTTGAGCTTCCCATGAAGTTGAATAATTATGAATTTAAAGCTGATTGCTATGTAGTAGATATGGGAGGCACTGATGTGGTTTTGGGCATGAGCTGGTTACATACTATTGAGGCATTTTATCTCAGCCTTAAGAATAGGGAAATGAAATTTGAAATTAATGGTAAAAAACATATTCTTAAGGCTATCAGAGAGGAAAACTTGACGGTGATTTCACTCAGGCGTATGCAGCGTCTTATTAGCCATGATGCAGTTGAGTGGGCAGCAGAGTGTAGATTGTTACCTACATAGGATGAGATAGGTAAATCAGCTTATCACCCTGACATTCAGGAGCTTGGAACTAAATACTCTAAGGTGTTTAGTGATATACCACCTGGCAGGCCACCTGATAAAGGCATAGAGCACATCATTGAGTTAGAGGAGGGCACTAAGCACATCATTGAATTAGAGGAGGGCACTAAGCCCATCATCATTACTCCTTACCGGCACACCATGCACCTGAAAGATGAAATCGAGAAGACTATTCAAGAGCTGCTATCTATGGGACACAATAGGCTAAGTAAGTCCCCTTTTGCTTCATCGGTTGTATTGGTGAAGAACTAAGTTGTTGATTCGGGTGCGGATGCGGATGCGGATGCGGGTGCGAGAATCTGGTGCGCAAATGCGCGAAATTTTTTTGGGGGGGATTTGGATATATATATATATAAAGCAACAAACATTGTCATTTTTTAAATTATATATCTCAGATTGACAATTAAAAATAAAACAGTGATTATATATTTCAATTTGAAACTATAATATATTTCAACTGAATTAAAAAAAAGGTTAAAACAATGTCGTGATCATATATCTCAGACCGAAAATAAAAAATAAAACAATGTTGTGATTAAAAAATAAAAAAATGTTGTGCGGGAGTCGCAGCAAAATCGAACTTGCGATTATTGTGAATGAGTTCTTCCTTAGTCTCAGACTTCTGTCGTTGCGTTATTGTGAATGGCGCAAAAGACGTGATTTGACATGTGTCATCTTTCTCTATTTTAAGTGAAAAAAATGCCACTTTTGACATTTTTTGCCCAAATGCTCATTAATGCGCTGGTGCGCTCTGGATGCGCTTCCTGGGTGCATCCAAAGCGCACCAACTTCCGCACCTGCATCTGCATCCAAGGCTCAAAGGAGCAATCGGTAACTAAGGTGAAGAAAAAGCATGGTACACTCAGGATGTGCATTGATTACCGGGTGTTGAATAAGAGTACAATTAAGAACCGGTATCTGATCCCACGCATTGACGAGTTGATATATGAGTTGCATAGTCAATCTTTCTTCTCTAAAATTGATTTGAGGTCCAAGTATCATCAGATTAGAGTTCGGGAGCAGGACATAGAGAAGACAGCTTTTAGATGTCATTGTGGACACTTTGAGTTTTTAGTCATGCCTTTTGGTTTGACTAATGCGCCTGCCACTTTCCAGTCTACCATGAACAGGGTCTTTCATAGCCAGTTGAGGAGATTTGTTTTGGTTTTCTTTGATGATATTTTGGTGTATAGTAAGACGTGGGATGGTCATCTTTCTCATCTAGATACAGTTTTGGTTATCCTGGATAGGGCTTCCTTGTATGCTAAGGAGTCCAAGTGTGCTTTGGGTATGACAAAACTGTTATATCTTGGTCATATTATCAGTGCAGGGGGGGTTCGCATGGATCCTAATAAGGTTCGTGCTATACTTGATTGGCCTAATCCGAAGAACTTGACACAGCTTAGAGGGTTTATTGGTTTGTGTGCTTCTACCGCAGATTTGTAGCTGGGTTCTCTTGTCATGCAACTCCTCTTACTGATTTGACCCGTAAGGGTGCTTTTAAGTGGACCTTTCAGGCACAGAATTGCTTTGAGAAATTCAAACAGATCATGACATCATGCCTGATTCTAGCAATGTTAGATTTCACTAGGCCGTTTGAGTTGCATTGTGATGCCTCTGGTGAGGGCATTGGTGTTGTTCTTTCCCAAGATCGCCATCCTATTGTCTTTGAGAGCAGGAAGCTCAAGGGTCCTGAGAGAGCTTTTAGTGTTTATGAAAAGGAGATGTTGGCCATAATGCATGCATTGGCCAAATTCAGGCAGTATCTAGTTGGCAGAAAGTTTTGTATTAAAACTGATCATAATAGTCTAAAATATTTCCTTGGGCAGCGAGATCTTAATGAGAGACAGCAGAAGTGGGTCAGCAAACTTCAGCCTTATGATTTTGACATTTCATTTATCAAGGGTACACAGAATGTGGTTGCTAATGCGCTTTCCCGGAAACCTCATTTATGTGCTATGACAGAGATATCTACGGATTGGAGACACTTGATCCTTGCAGAGTATGCCAGAGATCAGTGTAGATCTAGTATTATTGATGGGTCTATATAGGAAAGCAGGTACACTCTTGTAAATGAGCTGATCATTTACAAGGTCAGGGTATTATTGGTTTCAGGATCGAGTGTTAGGCAGATGGTGTTGAGGGCCTTTCATGATTCACCTTTAGCTGGACATCTCGAGGTCTTCAAAACTTACAGACAAGTCTAGGAGAGATTTACTTGGAAAGGCCGGAAGTCGGATGTACAGCAGTATGTTAGAGAGTGCTCTGTTTATCAGCAGAACAAACTAGAGCATACTTATCCTACTAGGTTACTACAGCCACTTCCCATCCCTGAGAGGAAGTCGGAATGCCTATCTATGGATTTCATTGTGGGCTTGCCTAAAGCTCAAGGAAGAGATTGTATATATGTGGTAGTAGATCATCTCACAAAATATGGGCACTTCTTCCCAATCACTACTACATTTTCAACAACTCAGGTTGATGAGTTGTTTTCCCGAGAGGTCTTTCGGTTGCATGGTTTACCCCGGAGTATTGTGAGTGATCGAGATACTCGTTTTATGATTCACTTCTGCCAAGAGTTGTTCAGGTTATGTGGGATAGAATTGACTCCGAGTACCAGTTACCACCCTCAAACTAATGGTCAGACTGAGATTGTTAATAAATGGGTGGAGGGCTATCTTCGGAACTGTGTCTGCACAACAGCGTGTTTGGGTGAAGTGGATATACTTGTGTGAGTATTGTTATAATTTCACTCACTATATGTCTATTCAGATGACTCCTTTCAGAGCTTTGTATGGGTACGATCCTCCGAGATTTATGGATTTGTTATTCAGCGATAGCATGGTTCCCAGTGCAGGTGACTTGCTGCAGGACAGTCAGGATATTATGAAGACTCTGCGAGATAATATTCAGAGGGCACAGAATCAGAAAAAATAGTATGTTGATCAGCGGAGAGTTGCTCGCTCTTTCCAGGTTCTAGATATGGTGTACTTGATGTTGCAGCCATACACGCAGTCATCTATTTAGAAGAGCAGGCTGAGAAGCTCAAACCTCGGTATTATGGTCCTTTCCGTGTGGTCAGACGGGTAGGCGAGGTAGCTTATGAGCTTGATCTGCCAGAGGACAGCAAAGTGCATAATGTGTTTCATGTTGCGCGCCTCAAGGTGTTAGGCAGGCATGTTGTCCCGTCTTCTATTTTGCCACCCCTAGATGATGAGGGGAATTTAGAGCTGATTCCTGAGGCTATACTCAAGAACAGAGAGAGACATCTACGCAAACGAGTCATTGGGGAGTTTTTGGTGAAATGGCAGGGTTTACCTATTGAGGATGCCACATGAGAATCAAAGGATATTCTTCAGCATTCAGGATTGCGATTGCTTGAGGACAAGCAATCTTGGGGAGGGAGGACTGTGATGTCCCCTTTTTAGCAGGGGTCGGGAACATGGCATTGTTAGCCCATCATTGCGACCCTCATGGGCTAATGGATTGTTTTGGGGGTCTCTGGTGGAGTACTTACTATTTATAGTAAGTCTGTTTTGGTTGGATTCCATTTTTGTCATGACAGGCTTGATATAGATCACCTGGTGATTTGGTGCATGTCTTGGTCATGTGCATCTTGAGAGTAGTGTTTATAAAGTGTTTATTAATTAAGTTTATCTTAGTTAATATTATGGTTTAAAACTTTATAAAATGACCAAGTCATTAAATGTTCATTTATGAACTTATGTTATGGCGGCAATTCAAGATGGAGGATATCATTATTAATATTATTTCAAATATTTGAATTGCTAATGTTTGCAACGCAAAACTATTTAAGTTATGCGAGGAGTATTCTTGAAGCCTTTGGTTCGATGGGATGGAAGGAAGTATATATTGTGTTTTGGAAGAAATCGAACCATCTTTTTGCCTATGAATTTCATTGTTTGTTGTGAGAGACAAGTCAAGGGTTTGAGCGATTTCCATCTGCAGGGATTGGGGAAATTCTTGCACGTTTTATTGACACTTTGAATCAGCAGCAGATGCTGGTAAATTGTGTCGACTTGGCGGCTAATTATCAGTAGTCGAGTGTGCATATAATGGTGTAGGGTCTTATGAAGATTGATAACAGCTTCAGCAAGTATTAATTGCAGGTCGTTCATGGGGTTTCGGTTGATCTCATCCTCCTTATTCTGTCCGTAATAAATGAGAAGGCTGTCTTAGTCCATTGAAATCCACACGGCATTCTCATCTCATTTTTCTCCAAGGGTTTCGAGCTGCAAACAATGTTGACATTTGCTAAGAAGAGCTTTGGCGTGAGGGATTTGCTGTTACTTCTCAGCCACTATCAAGTTGATTAACACAATATCATTTGCAAATATCCTGTGATAACTCCATTGCCAGGTTACATAATTTTCAATTTGTTCTTGCTTGCAAATGTAATTTGTTTTCAATAAGAAGGGGTGCAAATAGCGTAGAGGAAATTCCGAAATTGTGTTTGCGAAAGGCCTCAAAACTTTAGTAAATATAAGTGTTGTTTATTTATATATTTTGAAAATTCCAAAAAAAATTTATATAGCCAAAATACAAAAAAAAACATAAATTTCCAGAAAACAAATCAATTCTACAACAGTGATTAAGTTAGAGCCAGCAGGGCTCTTTACAAAGTCTCATGATAGCACACAGAAGAGTCTCAGAAATACCAATGTCCCAAAGCCTCTAAAACAAGGCCGTCCTCAGGACAGAATCAAAGGCTTTGTGAAAGTCAACAAAGCAACAACAAGCCTGCAGAGGAGAAAAAATAGCAGAAACTAATCTACAGAGGAGAAACTAGAGCATTTGCAGTGGTTGCCAGGGCAGGTGCACAAACTGGGTTAGCAGATACAGCAGATGCAGAAGCAAGGTCCACAAAGGTGCAGAAGTTGTCTGTGCGGTATCTTGCAGAGAGTCAATCATGGGAATTAGACCATGAGAGAAATGTGATTGTAGCTCGTAGGTGAGCTTGAAATTAATTCTCTTGCCAATTGGAAATTATATGCACATGTTCTGCATTTCAGAAACAAGTCCACCACTTTAAAACTTTCTGCATTTCAAATAGAATTCAAAATTTAAAAAGCAATTCATTATAACTTTTGTTTGAAAAGATAAAAATAAAAACTATTAAAATCAGTGCTATCAATCTAGAATTGTTATTGTTCACCACATAGTTCGCAAACTCGAACTCAGAGAATACATAGAAAGCCAAAAATTCCCAACTCAGTGAAAACTCGGCAAAACTGGGCAACTTAAAAAACACTTAAATCCTTTATAGAAACATAAATTGTATGCAAAATATAGCTTCATGACCACACAGACCATTTTCACAATTTTTTTAAAAGGCAAAAGCAATGCTTATAAAACCGAAAAAACAATGTTTTGGAGTGTTCAACATGGCAGAATAGGACTTAAGAGACAAAAGAAACATATCTCTAGGATGTTTTTCTATGTTTCTGCTCATTATTGGCACTTACTTTGGAGTGGCAAGAAAAATAGTTAAACTTGCAGAGTTTCTGGCAAGTACTCGCTAAAAAAACTTGGCAAGTTTTTCAAAAACATTGCACCTAGAATCAACAAGTCAAACATGTGAAAACTCACCAGCAAAAAGAAACACATATATTCAAATAGTTGGCAAACTATAGTTTCAGGAATTCACATGCCAAAGGGCCAATAAAGTTTTAAAGAAAAAAATCTGAAATCCCAAATTCGAGGGTTTGTCCACTTTGAGGAATGGCATGGCATGAAGGGAATCCCAAAATCAACGAAATTGGGGGATGGGGATTCGAGGAAACAAAGCACTATGTCCTTTGAAGAATGGCATGTTAGGAAGGGAAATAATGAAATCAAGGAAATGGGGGAATGGGCATTTTGAGGAAAGGCGTGCCAAAAAGCAAAATCTCGAAATCAACGAAATCAGGGAATTGGGACTTTGAGGAATGGCATGAAGGAAAATTTTGAAATTAGGGAAATCAAGGAATATGGTCTTTGAGGAATGGCATGCCAGTGAGGTAAATACCAAAATTCTGCCCAAGCTTGGAAATTGTCCTCTGATTGGACTACTTCTAGAATATTCCACAATGAGTTATGTTGTAGGTTTTTCTTTTTAGAAAAATTTTAGTTGATGTCTTAGATTTTAGTGCTCTTGCAGTTAAATTCTTGCTTTGCAGGGGTACATTGCAATTCATATATTTGAAATTCAGAAAAGTAGTAACAGAACTTTGAAAGGAATTTGTTTATGCTTTGCATGTAAGGAAGAGGTTCATCTTATTGATAAATGAAGGAAATGTCAAGAATTATGGACACTAAATTCAGCATGCTCAGTATCTCCATAGAGTGTATGAAATTTGAGAAAATAAATTAGAATGTTAAATAGATGAATTTTGGATCTATGACATATGGATAGATGTACACTTGACTTCTATCTTGACAACAATTCATTCATGGAAACCATCACTGTTATATGTCCCTAAGTAATATTATAACCTAACATTTTATTAATGTTGATGTGATCTTTCATCGTGATCATATACAAGTATCTTTTATCTCTTGTTCAACACATATTATATCCAAATAGATAATTGTCCCAATTGTTGCAATCAATGGAAAGATTATCCTTCTATTTAATCATTTTGCAACATATTTAAAATAATGTTCTGTAGCTGCTTTTTGGTATTTTGTTGGGCTTAATGCTTTATCTTTATCCTTGTACAACAGATCAGCGCCCTTTCAAAATCACATCTTATCTAATCAAAGCAATACTTAAAATATGATTTTTAAAGAGAACTACTAACAAAACTTTCAAATTCAGCAATCATTTCCTCAACCACTCTAGGGTGATTCCGAAACCCCAAAGGGGAAAGCCTATCAATTAGATTAGATTCTTGAACAATGGATGAGAAAAGCATTCTAAACCAATTTGTTTTATATCAATAGATATTAAGAAACACTGTAATCCTATAATATTTTAACAAATCAGCGGTGCAATTCATATAAAGCATAGTGTCGTACAACATAGACAGACAGTAAAACTTCAAATGGAGCAATATAAATTTAACATTCTTCCCCCAAGTTAGGTTTTTGTGTAATGCGATGTAATCATATATATAAATATAAACAACAAAAATCTGTATTCTGCAATTCATAGGTTAAACTAACTATTGTTTATTTGCTCTTTGTATCTCTATGCTATAGAAATTCCCTCAAATTTCAAAAGGAAGTACTTTTTGTCTCTTTTTCTACAAATTTTTAGATTTTCTTTTCTTTTTAATACAATTTTTCTCCATCTTTTCCCTATTTTTCAAAAAAAAATCTTGTACTTTTGGTTTGCCAATACTTTCCCAAAACAGTTTTTGCTGCTATGAAATTTCCAAGTGGGGTAACTTTCTTAAGCTGACAAGTGCCGTAGTGAGGCTCACATAGACGGAAAATTTGCAAGCCCTTAAGGAACTAGGTACCAGCAATCACTTGGTACAAAGACTTATCCAATAGTTGAATCTAACATAGACAAATAGAATTTAAACCTATTCATTAGTTCATGAATTGAACTCCAACAGATAGAATAACAATATGTTAATCATCATGGACATGAACAACTTCATGGCTACATACCATGTATTGATCTGTAAAACATGCTGACCTTAAAAGGACATTGTGCCCCAATACCAATATAACGTTTCAACAGTGCAACACAACAAAGAGTATTGAAAAGAAGCATGTTGAACGTTAAAAGGTAAATACTAATTTGATCACAAAACTAGAACATAAAATCTCAGTCTATACAACTGCGCAGGCCCAAAGCAGTATCAACAACTATTTTATAAATGACACACACTGAGAATTGGATGATAACAAAAACCAAACAAGAAGACAAATATGCTACAAAAACCATCTTTCGTAAATTCAGACTAGCCATGAGGTATATTAAAATAAATAGGCATTCAAGTGATTTCAGGCACATTAAGTTGGATAGAATAAATATAAATTAGTCTAAGTTGCCGATTCGGGTGCGGGGATGGATTCAGATTCGCGAATCCAGTTCGTGGATTCATGAAATGTTTTTTTTCCCATTAGGATTCGTATGGGTTCGTGTGTGTGTATATATATATAAATATATATATATGCATTATATATACAAAAAATAAGAGAAATATACATAATTCTAAAACTAAACCATTTCATAGTATGAATCTATGATGCTTGATCATTGATCAATGCCAAATCTCAAAGATAAACATTAAAAATTTAAGTAGTATACTTGATCATTGATCTATGTTCACAATTCTAAAGAAAATCAGCACATTGAATTACTGAATTACAAAATGAAAATTCAAAATATAGTTCATTAAAGTTTGAA
>MU223082.1:1192081-1211041 GCA_018584345.1 Thuja plicata | reverse complement strand
TTTCACCCATTCTATTTGGGTGCCAATTGCTTTCATCACTAAATTGAGAGAATGGACGGTGCACGGTGTCCAAAAGATGTGATCATATCTAGCCTCTACCAAAGCACCTGCAGCCCTGCAAACTTTTACATTGTTCGTAATAACTTGGACAACATTGTCATGCCAACAAACTCTATGGAATCAATGAGAATCTTGGATATGAACTCTGCATCTTTTACTTCCCCTTCACAGTCAACCGCCCTCAAAACATTGACCCCTTGGGGCTTACAGCAATTACATTGATTAATGGACGGTTTTTGCAATCTTTCCATCCATCTGAAACAATACACACCCGATTGAATCCAAGAATCTCTTATTGGCTATAGTTGGGCCTCTACGTTTTTTCTCTCCTTATGTAATAAGATGGTGCACACCTTTTCATATCCAGGGCCTTGGTAACCAGAAGGTGCATTATTTATTGCTTGCACCATCTCCCTCCAATAAGGTGATCTCACTAAGTTGAATGGAACACCATTCGCAAAGAGGCAACATCCAATTTTTTGATCAGCAACATCTCCTAACTCATTTTGAAATGTCCTATCTAATAGGCCTCTCTTACGGGTGATGATTTGTGGTTGGTCTAGATCTTCATCATCCCTAAGAGGCATAGGCAAGAAGGGATGCGATCTAGTGGATGGTTGAGTGGATGGTAGTGTTGTTTTTTGTTTCCCGGTATAAGCACCCTATTTCCCTTTTGAAACTAATCTGTCTGCATCTTCTTGTTCCTTTACAAAATTTGTTATTTGTACAGCTAACAATCCCTTCTTATCTGGTCCTGGGCCCTCACACATGCTAATCCCTTGACCCCCACGGCCAAAAAAATGTAATTTTACTCGGGAGTAGGAGCTTTTATATTGTGACTTACAAAAATTACATTTCCATATATACCCCCAACTCCAGGACATTGAGAAATTCTTGTAGTGTGTCTCCATAAAGGAGACCCTTTATCAATTCTAAAATTTTGAGACCTATCCCCACCCACTGAGCCTTGACTACTCAATGTATGATTGTTGCAATCTATAACAAAAATGGAAAAAAAAATATATACTTCAAAACCTATATAAAAACTTGAAAAAAATTTAAAACTTTTCAAAAACTTGAAATAATCTATCAAAGATTCAAAAAACTAAAGAATATGGTTGAAATGCATACCTTAATCACTCAAATATGTTTTCTGGAAGGTATTTGTCACTCCACAATCGATCTCCTTCGAATACAATCACCTCACCAAGAATGAGAGAGCAAAATGAGAGAGCAAATATGAAATGAAATGTATTTGGGGGCTCCATAATAAGGGTCGTTTTAGGGTTAGATGAAAAAAAAATAATAATAAAAACACTTTTTATGTGTTTTGGACCCACTTTTCTCCTTAGCTGTCCGCGGGTCCCTGGAGATTCGCGCAAGATCCTTGAGGATCCTCGCTTGACCCGGCCCAATCTGTGCTGGATCCCGGCAGGGTCCGGATTTAGACTTGTGGGTCTGTGGGAATCCGCAGATCGCGGATCCAAACAGACCCACAAGTCCAAATCCGGGCCCTGCCCGGATCCAGCACGGACCGGGCGGCAAATCCGGACCCGGACCCGGATTCGGGGTCCAAGGTCCGAATCCGGCAACTCAGATATTAGCTTATAGTAAACTATGTGACCTTTCAAGAATTTGTTTGGTTGATAGACGTAGACATATACTCTTGTAACCTTGGTAAAATAGCCTATTTTTTAATAAAAATAGTAATTTTAATCTCTCATGTCAGATTCGATTTGTCTTAAGCTCTTGGCATCAAACTATTATCATTTTTTAACAAAGCAATTTTCTGCTATAAATGGAAACTGAATGCATTAGAACTATCCGACCAAAGGCAAAGGAACAAGGCTAGTCCAGTTTGAAAGATGTTGAATATAGGGTGCCATTAAATATTATCAGTAAGATGTAACAATCAAGAATCAAAAATAGATAAAATGTTTGAAAGCTTGTGTTTCTGGATTTGATTGTGTATGTTTTTTGTCATCAACGTTTCGGATCACACTCCGTGATCCATCATCAGGATGTAAGAGCAAAGACAAAGAAGGATATGTAAACTTAAGCAAATAAGAAATTTGGACCTCTAACTGATTTGGTGTTTTAAATATGAATAAATGTTTTTAGCATTTATCATAAGAACCATAAGTAGAGTACATCATATGATGTTTGACCTCCAAAAGATGTAATTTTTTGCACATAAACTTCATATAAAATGCAAGTAACTTATTATTATTTCTAAATACACTCACACGCTTGCAGTGGGCACCCCGTGAACAAAATCAGAAAGTATTCTCAGGTTTTAACATTAAATAGCTTTTGAATTTGACATAGAAGATCAGAAACAGATCCACACCTTCAAGCGCTCTATGATAGCTATTGCATTTTGAAGTTGATTGAGAAGTCGAGATTGTAGAACATTCCACTTGTCCATTTCCTCTCTTGCCCTTTTATATTTTTGCTCATATTTCTTGACAAGTCTTTCCATAACCTTCACAATGTAATAACAATGCCCTCGTTAACAGATAATAACAAAACTGTTCCAGAAAGGAGTGAAACAACCATGGCGAGCGACTTACCTCAAAATGCTAGCAAATGGTAAAAATGAAAGCAGAGTAGTAGTTCTTCTTTCCACGTCTTCCTCTATGCCTATCACCAAGCTCTCTTTTTCTTTGAATAAATTACTTCAACGATTTGTCCCCTGATCTGCAAGACATATACAAAATGAATTTTGGATGCCCTTCGATTATTACTAATCCCCTACAATTTCCTCGATGAAAATTCTACCGTGTGCCTTCCCTATTTCCACAGATACTCATCCAAGTGCACTTGAGTTGGTGTAGCCGTGGAGAATTTGTATTTCTGGAAAATAGGTAACAAAGTTCAGAATTTTTGTGAGGGATGGGATATCTCTGTATCAGCATACTTAGCAGAACACGTATAGTTTAGACTCAACATATTGTCTGATATAATGATTTATTTCCATTTCTATTTATCCCTGTAGCGAAACGCATACCCTCTATTTTTAAACTTCCATTGACGAAGACCGTCAAATACCTCCAACGCCTAACAAAACCTATTAATTTGTCGCCCATCTACATCCCCGGTGGAAAGGCAAACAAATAAAATGTTTACAGAGGGTCAACGAAACACGTCGCTTTGGCCGAGTGGTTAAGGCGTGTGCCTGCTAAGTACATAGGGTTTCCCCGCGAGAGTTTGAATCTCTCAGGCGACGACTTCTTTTAAAAAATTTCCCCGCAACGGTTAGAATCTCTCAGGCGACTTCTTCTAGAATTTTGTTTGCAACCACGACTTTTAGTAATATGTAGAATTTTTCCCCTTGTGCTTAGAATTGTTTGCAACGGCAATTTTAGCAATTAATTTGTAGATTTTTTCCCTTTCTCCTTATAAATTTGTTCGCAAAATTTGTAGAAATTATAATTGTTAATTTGTAGAATTTTTCTCCATTCACTTATAATTGTTTGCAACTACTACTTTCTTCGTGTAGGAAAGGAGAGTTGTGGGATTGGAAAATTAAGAAAATTTTGTTTAGTTTGTTAGTAGTGTCAGTTATTCTTGAGTTCATTGAATCCAACAACTTCGATTTCCATATTTGTCAACAAATTTTGCCTCGTGTTTAGAGCATTTGCAACCCTATTTAAATTTCCACTCATGTGATTCAAAACAAAAGTGTAACTCAACTCAACCCATTTTAAATTCCTTTGGTTCAACTTTCCTTGGTTATTCAAATATTGTAAAGCTTTATGATCAGTAAAAGAAACAAATTCTTTAGGTAAAAGATATTATCTCTACTTTTTCAATGCTTGGACTATAGCATAAAACTCTTGATCATAAATAGAATATTTTCTTTTGGAATCATTTAACTTGTCACTAAAATAATCAATGGGTTTACCTTGCTGGCTCAAACTAGCTCCAATGGCATTGTCACTCGCATCACTGTCTACTGGAAATACCTTATTAAATCTGGAAGTGCCAAAATAGGTTGCTCTATAACTTTTCTCTTCAATAAATTAAAATGCTTTGTTGCTCCTGCAGTTCACTTAAACTTTTTTCTGTCTCATCTCATGGCTTCAGTTAAGGGTCCACAGATACTACTGAAATTCTTAATAATTTTTTTGTAAAAGCTAGCCAAACCATAAAAAGATCTTACCTCAGTAGCACTCCTTGGAGTAGGTCATTCAAGGATATCCTTCACTTTGTTTGGTGCATTTTAAGACCATCTACAAAGACAAAAACTCCCAAGTACACTATTTCCTTCACAAAACTGCACTTCTTTAGGTTAATCAAAAACTTGTCCTCCCTTAATTTCTCAAAGACCCTACGAATATGCGTTATATACTCTTTCAATGTCTTACTAGAGATCAAAATTTTATCGAAGTAAACAATAACAAACCTACTCACAAATTGTTTTAATACCTCATTCATGAGTTTCATGAATGTGCTCGATGCATTAGTTAGCCCAAAAGGCATGACTAACCACTCATACAAGCTCTGCTTTGTCTTGAAGGCAGTCTTCCATTCATCTCCTTCTCTAGTATGGATTTGGTGATATCCACTCCTTAGATCTATCTTTGTGAAGTACTCGGCTCTACTCAAGCAATCCATAATGTCATCCATTCTTGGCAAGGGAAATATATACTTGATAGTAATCTTATTGGTAGCCTGAGAATCTGTACACATCCACCATTCTCCATTTTTCTTTAGTACTAGTACTTCTGGTACAACACATGGGCTCAAACTATCTTGAATCAACCCCTTCTACAACAACTCTTGCACTATTTATTCAATTCTTCACTCTCTGTTGGAGTCATTCTATGGGTTGCCTTATTTGGAAAACTGCCTCCAGGAATCAAGTCCATTTGATGATCAATCTTCCTTATTGGTGGAAGTCCATTAGGTACATTATCATATACAATATCCTGAAACTCATCTAACAAATCTGCAACTTCCACAGGCACATCTTCTACTTCCTCTTTATCAACTTTTGGAATTAAAGAAAAACATATATGTTCATGCTTCATGACCTCTAGGAACTTTCTTCCATCAACTAAACATATTCTAGCATTACTACATACATTTTTGTTTGTTTCCTTCAATGGCTTCAGCTTGTGTCAAATTCCATCCTTAGTCAAAGATTATGTATTTGCATACCCATCATGTACTACGCGACAATAAAATTGGCATGGTCTCCCTAACAACAGATGACAAGTATCCATATATAAAAAAATGTCTCTGCCTCTGCCGCTTACGAAATCCGTGAAAAATTTATGCTATAGTGTCGAATCTCTGGATACCCTAGGGCTCTCACTCGGGAGAAGAAATCAAAATCTAGGGTTTTACAATCTAAAAATGTGCATATTTCAGAGAATAAATTCTCGGCCTTGTATTTTCCACCACACCGCAAAGTAAAAGATAATCACATTCCATGTTGTAATGAAAAAAATTTAGTTATCCTCATTCGTGGCAATCAAATTTTTACTGACGGCTTATGGGACCGCTACAAAACCTTTGGGATATATGGTAAATGGTTTGGCTCTGGGTCCATATCTGCAAACATTAAAGAATGGTTTTATGAATCTCTGGGAATACAGGTAAGTATAACAATTCTCTCAGATAATTATTTTTATTTAGAATGTAAACATTTAAAAATTAGACAGAAGTTATTATTGGGAGAGCAATTTTTTTTATCTAGGGCATGCAATAAAATTTCTGAAATGGGAACACAATTTTAACCCTAACTTTTCAACAATATTGAAACCCCAAAATGGATCAAGATTCACAATATGCCTATTAAATTATTCCATAGCCAAATTATCATTCAAATTGGTGAGGCTTACGGTGAGTTTATAGGCTTAGAAGCTGACTATCCCTCTTCCTCCGACGTTAAAATCCTAATCAAATCTATAGGTCTTTCTAAAGCTCTTAAACATATCCATTTCATTACTAACAGAACTACTTACCATTTAGCTCCAGAATTTTTCGGTGGCAACATAGCAGATAACATTCTTTTCATTTCACAAAGGAAAATAGTCCAATGTTCTACTAAAAATTCAACAAATCTTCCCAAAGTCTTTAATCAAAATAAAAAATTACTTAATTCAAATTGCTCCTCTTCATTACTTGAGGATGGGGAAATTGGTGTTTATTCCAGATTCCCGCATTTTTTAGAACCTACTCCTATAATTTCCTTTAATCAAAATATAGGAGGCTTTTGTTTTATCAATAATTCCCCTCAGCCAGATGAGACAATGGAGATGAGGAGTAGTAACCCCGAATCAGCGAATTTTAACTTAGGAACCACCAGAAAGAATAATACAAATATAGC
The DNA here is from genome assembly GCA_018584345.1 of Thuja plicata. Classification (NCBI taxonomy): domain Eukaryota; kingdom Viridiplantae; phylum Streptophyta; class Pinopsida; order Cupressales; family Cupressaceae; genus Thuja; species Thuja plicata. The sequence goes on along the minus strand of MU223082.1, from coordinate 1,204,641 downwards.
ATTAAAACCCATAGTAACCAAGGACCCTAAAAGTAAAACAGAGATGAATAAAACAATGACAGTAAATATTCTAGAAACAAAAATTATTTCACCTCACGAAATAGAACCAATTAAAAAACCCGTTAAATTCCAGTCCTACTAATAGTTTAGGAATTAACAAAGACTTAGCTTCAGTTGTGGATACTATTGATTTCTCGCTATCATCTGATGATGAGACTAGTGACATAGAAGAAACCAACAGACGGAAGAATATTATAATTAAAGAAATAATGAAAAATGATATTTCGATAGCACTTTCAGAAATTTTAAAAGTTGTAGCAGTATACCCTGTTAGAGTATCACCCGCGACAACACTTATTTCCCTGGACACTAACAAAAATTTAAAGACTGGCGAACATTATACTTTAGATGAGACATGGTTTGAGGAAAACAAGATCAATATTCAGAAACCCGTACCTTTAAACACTTTTAGATCTAGTTCTGAGTACTTAGATGGGCATGAAATTCAGAATACTGCAGACACAAATGACATGGAAATTGAAAAAATTAATGACTTTTTAGGACTAAATGAGGACTCTGAGGATTTTCTATTATTAAAATTTATAGATTCAATGAGTCAAGAAGAAGAAACAGATCTTAATCTTCTGATTGTTGACCATGAACTAATAAAGGTTGGGAAGTTAGGTTTATTTACATCTGCATGTGGTAAATCCTCCCCAAATTTTCCTAAACAATCTTTAAAAAGAGGTAGAAAATCTCTCTCTAAACTTAGACAGATAGATAGATCGGTGTTAGGACAAGTTAAAATAACATCAATTCTTAACGCAGGGAAGGGGAAGAACCTTCCTAAGGCACCATGAAAATCATTTCATGGAATGTTAGGGGATTAAATGCCCCTAACAAACAACGTCTTCTAAAAAGGAGTTTATCCTCTTTAGAGGCACCCCTATTTTTTTATTCAAGAAACTAAATTAGGACAAGATGGATATGATAATTTTAGCAAGAAATTAGGAATTTGGGAAGTTAAAGGGGTAGAATCAGAAGGTGATTCAGGTGGCTTAGCCTTTATTCAGAATCCTAGGTTTATTTCGCTAGAGCTCCTTGCTTCTAAAACACAATGGATGGCTGCTAAGATTAATAATCTTAATAATAACCTGGAATTTATCATAATAAATATATACAGACCAAAATTCCTCCATGACAAGAGGAAAATATGGAAAGAAACAGAGAACTTTATTAACAGTTTACTAAATCAAAACCTCTTCATGGGTGGGGATTTTAATTCTATATTAGATATTAAAGAAAAACTAGGTGGTTCCAAAAAAATCACCCAGACAACAACTGAATTTAGAGAATGGATTCAACCTATAAACGACATGGATATCCCTATGGACAATGGCACTTTTACATGGTCAAATAAAATAATAGATACTGAATATATAATAGAAAAATTGGATAGGTTTTTTTACATAGGCAATTTATCTAGACTCAATCGAAGCTTTAAATATAATATTGTGGCACATTCTGGGTCTGACCATTTCCCAATAAGCCTAATTTTAGAAAAAGACATAGTGCCTAAAAAGAACCCCTTCAAATTTGAAAAAAATGTGGTTTAAAGATGGGGAATGCTTGCTTAGGATTGAGGAATGGTGGAATGAAAAAAGTTTCAAAGGATCCAAAACCTTTATTTTAAACTCAAAACTCAAACACATCAAGCAACGACTTATTGAATGGAACAAAGAACATTTTGGTAATATTTTTTATGCCAAAAACAAGCTTGAGGGAGAAACAACAGAACTTAATGAAGAAATCATTAGAGAAGGGATGAATTCTGACACATATACCAAAGAAAATGAGCTATTATACAGCTATGAGGACATATTGGCCAAAGAAGAATCCTACTGGAAACAGAGATCAAGGGAGCTATGGTTAGAAGGAGACAAAATACTAAATTTCTCCATAACAGCTCCAAGGCTAAGTGTAATTTTAATCGAATTAATAAGATCAAGAAAGAAGATGGGACATTAGTTGTAGACCCTGAAGATCTAGCATCAGAAGCAGCTGTCCACTTTGAGACTATCGTAAATAACTTAGAAGGGTCAAATAGATTAGCTCGTAAGGAAATATTGAATAACATACCTAGAATTATAACTAATGAACATAATAAATTGCTTAATGCCAAAATTACTAAGGAAGAAGTAGAATATGCACTAAAAAACCTCTATCCAGATAAATACCCTGGACCGGATGGATTTCCTACTTCCTTTTTCTGCAATGTTGGAACTTTATTGGAGACGAAGTTGTTGCAACTTTAGAAGGTATGAGAAACTCAGGTAGAATTCTCCAAGAAATCAACAATACGTTTATAGCTTTAATCCCCAAAAATTCAAAACCTGATGGATTTGATGGTAACATGATATATAAATTATTCACCAAAACTATAGCAAACAGGCTAAAAAAGCTACTCCCCCTCATCATTTTGGAGGAACAATCTGGCTTTGTTCCTGGAATATCTATACTAAATGGAGTTATCATAGCACAAGAGGCTATTCATACAATCCAACACAACCACCTCCCTAGTGTTCTTATTAAATTAGACATCAAGAAATTATATGATACGGTAGACTGGATTTTTCTGTGCAAATGTTTAGAATCCTTTGGTTTCTCTAAACAATGGATCAATCTAATTTTTGAATGCATCTTTGGGCCTAAAATGTTGATACTGTTAAATGATAATCCTGTTGGGTTCTTCAATATCTCTCAAGGAATCAGACAAGGTGATCCTTTATCCCCTTTTCTTTTTATAATTATGGCAGAAGCTTTAGGTAGGTCCCTTACTAAGTCTAAGAGTGATAACTTGATTTCCGACATTAAAATTACTGAAGGAGTTGAAACTTGTACCCATCAACAATTTGTCAATGATAACCTTCTTTTTGGGAATGCAACATTATTAGAAGCCAAAGCTATCAAAAATATCCTAAACTTGTACTCCAAAGCATCAGGGCAAAATATTAACAAAGGAAAATATGAAATCTACTTTCTAAACACTTCAAAGAGCGTATAGAGAAATATTTGTAGAATTCTAGAATTTAATAAAGGAGAATTACCATGCAAATATTTAGGGCTTCCTCTAGACAAGGGTAACAAATCAACTAATCTTTGGGATAGAGTTTTGAATAATATTGACAAAAAGGCAGAATCTTGGAAACAAAAGTGGCTTACTAATGCTGGCAAAACAGTTATGATTAAATATGTTTTGTCTGCAATTCCAACATACCAAATGATGTGTCTGAGTCTTCCCAAAGGAATAGAAAGAGATATTAACAAAAAACTAAGGACCTTTTTTTGGAAAGGATCAAGTGATAAGAAAAAACTAGCAATGATTGCATGGGACAAGATTTGTAAACCTAAGGAGGATGGAGGTTTGAATATTAAAAATATTAAACAACATAATATAGCATTAGGTGCAAAACTGGTGTGGAAAATATATAAAGATCCTGCAGCTAAATGGGCTAAAATCCTGAGATACAAATATTTAGATGGTAATGATAATTTAAGTATCTTTAGACATAGTCTTCCTCTAAATGGCTCGAGAATCTGGAACTTTATTTTAGAATGCAGGAATGTCATCACGGACCATATTACTTGAGATATAGGGAATGGGGGGAATGCTCTATTTTGGGAAGATTCATGGGGTGCCCTCCCCCCTCTCAATTCTATTTTGATTAATGACCCATCTATAGATCATATTAAAAACATAAGGGGCATATATGTTAAAGATTATATAGAAATTACAAACAATAACCTGACCTTAGGATGGAACTGGAAATCCCTTGACAACTTGGGACTGCCTAGCATATTCAGAACAACTTTACAAGAAAACTTAAAGTATAGGAAAATTAATCCATCTACTGATGCGGATAGAATAATATGGGCCAAATCTAGAAATGGTGAGTACAATACCAAATATGGGTACGTTACTCTCTCTAATTTGGCTCACAATAGAACAATGCTTCCAATCGATCTATGTTGGAATAAAAATTGTCTACCAAAAGCTGGCATGTTTACATGGGCTGCTGCCCAACATAGAATTTTAACTACATAGTGGTTCTAGAAAATGGGTTATCGTGGCCCTTCTAGGTGTGCACTATGCGGAAAAGCATGCCAAACTATTGATCATCTTTTCATAGACTGTCAGTTTACATACTACTGTTGGACATGGCTAGCTCCAAATTTAAACTAGAAAACTGCCTTCTCTAATAATCTAGATGATCTTCTTAAATATTGGCCCAAAAAGAAGGACTCTGGTATATTTGGTAAGATTTGGGTTATTGCTCCTTCCATCTTAATTTGGGAACTTTGGAAAGAAAGAAATAGAAGAATTTTCAAGGATAAGAAACTGGCTCGTGACCAATTTTTAAATAAAGTAGAAGCTTGCATAGTTGAAGTTGTTAATAACGGTAACTTGATTGGAAGAAGAGATATGCAATTTACTCAAAATGATGAAAGTTTAAGTAAACTCTGGTTTGGGCTAAAAATCCCCCTTTTGTAGGCCAGCAAGGAATAAACAAAAAAACCCTTAGGAGTAATTGTGTATGGAAAGCACCTTCTTCTGGATGTTATAAACTCAATTTCAATGGTGTCTCAAAAGGCAATACAGGTAAGGTTGGGTTTGGATGTTGTATTCATGATGAGGCAGGAAAAATGTTGGCATATAAATGTGGCGACTTAGGGATTATTACTAATAATATAGCAGAATACAATGCACTTATTGAAGGCTTATTGTTGTGAAAAAAACTAAATTTAGACTATATTGAAATAGAAGGGGACTCAACTTTAATTATTAAATGCATTTAGAACTGGTAACACTCAGAATTGGAGATTGAACGGATTAGTGAAAAGAGGGACGAATTTGTTATCCTATTTTAACCATTTCACAATTAATCATATATTTAGGGAAGGTAATCAAACTACTGACTCTTTAGCTAACAAATGTGTAGATGGAAGAAATGAAGAAGCCATCTATACTTAATAACAATAAAATAAAGATACTCACAATAATAATAATAACAATTATAAATATATGAAAAATTAAAAATACAATTATAGAAATCAGTTGACCTTTTAGCAATTTAGGAGCGGACATAATATTAATAAGATATGTATACGTCAAGTATTTAACAAAACTTAATGACTGGTTCACCCATTACTGTTGTTTCATTGTCTGCTCATATGCGGGTGGGATCTAACCATAACCCTATTACTTTTCTGGTGGATTCCATATCCAAGAAAAGGAATATTCCTTATAGATTTGATAAAATGTGGACAATGCACCCACAACTAGAACAAAAAATTGAGGAATGGTGGAAGATCAAAATTAAAGGAACTGTTATGTTTATCCTGGCTGAAAACTTAAACATGTCAAGGAGAATATTAAAGCTTGGAATAAGGATACCTTTGGCAACATTTTTTCTACTAAGGCTAATGTTTTTATGGAGATGAAGGTCATTTAGGACAGTATCCAGCAGGAAGGGTATGATAAGATATCAAGAGATCAGGAAAATGAGAAACGAGTTGAGCTTCATGACATAATTGTCAAAGAAGAAACTTTTTGGAGACAAAGATCCAGAAAGACTTTCTTGAAGGAAGGAGATAGAAATACCAAATATTTTTTCATGACTACCCTCAAGCACAGAATGACTTACAGAATATCTAATCTTAATATCAATGGTACTCTTTTGGATGATGAAGATACTATCGAGGCTAAGATTTTTTTCAAAATCTTCTCCAACAAGACAAAGACTTGAATAAAGAAGAACAAAGGGAGTTTTTGGAATAAATTCTTCAAATTCTAAATGACAACCATAATGCCAGTCTTAATGCTATACCCTCAAATACTAAAATTAAAAAAGTTGTCTTCTCTTTTGATGGGGATAAAGCCCCTGGTCTAGATGGCTATCCAATTTTCTTCCAAAATTACTAAAATATTATTTAAAAGGATGTTACTAATGTTGTTAAAGAATGTTTTGGATCTAGAAAATTGTTGAAGGAGTTGAATGGCACCTTTATAGCTCTAATACCCAAAAAACAAGGGGCTGATAAAATGGATCATTTTAGGCCCATTAGCTTATGTAATATTGCCTACAAGATCATCTCTAAGGTCCTTACCACCAGGATTTTGTCTTTTCTTCCTTCCCTTATATCTTTGCAGCAAAATGGTTTTGTTCTTGGCAGACAGATAATGGACTCAATAATCTCTATACGTGAAAATGTGCATTCTCTGGTGATGTCGAAGAAGGAAGGCCTCATTCTTAAACTAGACTTATCTAAAGCCTATGACAGGGTTGATTGGGATTTTTTAGTAAAAGTACTGAGGGCTTTTGGCTTTAACAAGAAAAGCACTGATCTTATATCTTAGCTCATATCTTCTACTACTTTCTCAGTTTTGGTTAATGGCTTTCATACTTGTTTCTTTAAATCGACAAGGGGGCTGAGGCAGGGGATCCTCTCTCTCTTGTTCTCTTCATCTTTATAGATGAATGTTTGAGCAGGTACATGGAGAACCTAGTTATGAAAGGGGAATTTAAAGGATTAAATTCATCTTCTGCCAATCAAGTTTGTTCCCATCAGCAGTTTTTTGATGATTCGATTATAATGGGTGAAGCTTCAGTTAAAAATGCTTCCAATATCAAAAAAGCATTGACTAAATATGGGATTGCTCCGGGACAACTCATTAATTGGGGAAAGAGCTCGATGTTTTTCTTTAATGTTCCAGAAAAAATATAGATAAGAATTATGAGGATTTTGGGTTGTGATATGGGGACTCTTCTAGGCACTTACCTTGGTCTCCCTTTATGCCTGGAACTGCCTGAAACCTTCTAGAGCTCTTTAGTGGACAAATATCATAGCAAACTTGTTGGCTGGAAAGGTATGTTGTTGAGTCAAGATGGAAAGATTCATATTCTAAGATATACCCTTCAAGGTCTTTCTCTTTATGATTTGAGTATCTTTAAAATCCCCAAGAAGTTTGGAGAAGCAATTGAAAAGATCCAAAAAAAAATTATGTGGAGTGGAATGGAGAAAAAGAAAAGGATAGCTCTCATTGCCTGGGACAAGGTTTGTAGACATGTTAACAAAGGGGGTCTTGGATTATGCAAAATTAGAAATCTTAATGACCACCTTCTAGATAAACTTATATGGAGATACTATAACTCCAAGGGTGAATGGACTCTTATATGGGACAATAAATACACTAAGGAGAATTCTAATCTTGCTATCTTTGTCGGTAGGGGCAGTGGAGCTAGAGGATCCTTTATATGGAAAAATGCTCTCAAAAATAAAGAAATCATAAGAAAAGGCATCAAATGGAAAGTTGGAAATGGTAGAAATGTCCTTTTTTGGGAAGATGATTGGATATTAAAAACCCCCCTCAAAGAGTGCCCTGGATGGAAGGACTTTGAGATCCAGTGCAAACTTAGTTTTGGGAAGAAAGTTGTGGATTACTGGGATAGGGATCACTGGAAGGATCTAACGATTATTGATAATTCTTTGGGACAAATCAATAAACTTCTTAATTCTACTATTCTGATTGAGGAGGAAGACAAGATAATATGGAAGTATAGTCCGAATGGGAATTTAATTATCTCCTCCCTGTATCACCAGGAGTTTGAGAATCTTAATCAACCTTGTTGGGCAAAAGCTTGGATTAAAGACCTTACCCCAAAGATTAATGTCTTTTTCTGGATTTTGATGCAAAACAAGGTTTTGACAAATGATAATCTTAGAAAAAGAGGTGTGACAATTGTTAATAGATGTTACCTTTGCAATCAGGATGAGGAGAATGTGAATCACATGTTTATTCACTATCCCCATGTTAGGAAAATATGGGACTACTTATTTCAAATTCTTAACATTGAGTGGGTTTTCCTTGAGGACATGCGGAGTCTTTTCAACTCATGGAGTCATCCCTCAAAGAATGAAACTGTGGTCAAGGTGTGGAATTTTATACTCCCTTATGTTTACTAGGGAGTCTGGAAACAAAGGAATGAGAGGTTTTTCAGAAACAAAGTGGCTAGTGAAAATGAGGTCTTCTACAAAATCAAGAGAGCTGTCAAAGAAAACTTGTATCTAAAGGAGAGCTTTATGGAGCCTCTAAATGAGGAGGATATTCCCTTCTTCAATAACTGGAAAATTAAAGGTAATTTCAGGAAGCAGAAAAATAAAGCCAAGAGAGAGGAAGCAAGATGGGATTACCCTCTTAATGGATGGATGAAAGCCAATTTTAATGGTGCTTCAAAGGGTAACCTGGGGGTGGTTGGGTGTGGGATAGTCATAAGAGGAAAACAAGGAGTTCACAGGGGTATTAAAGCTATCCCAATTGGAACTCAAACTAACCATGTTGCGGAGGCAAATGTTGCTCTTCAAGGGCTTATCTTTGATAGGGATAAAGGGTGTAAAAAGTTATGGTTAGAGGGAGATTCCCTCAATATAATTAAATGCTTGAATAATGAAACTCCTGCCTCTTGGTCTATTTATAATATAATGCAAAAATTCAAAAATTGAAAGGTATTATTCATTCTTTTGAAGACTACGTTGTTTCGCATAACTTTAGAGAGACAAATGGAATTGATGATTGGGCTGCCAACATGGCATGCAAACCAGAGGTGAATACGCAATGGCATAATGGAGATGACATGCCATATCAAGCTAAATCATTACTGGATAGTGACCGACTGCGGAGTAGACAGAAAAAAGGTTATAAATGGTAAGTCTAATAAAGTTTTTTAATTCTGAAGTGAAGTGTCATTATTACCATCTATGGCGCAAGTACATAGTGGTGATTACGAACTAGATGTGGCACATATTTTGGGTGTATTTGAAAACACTGAGAGTGACTAGTGGTAATCTTAACGATATTTTTAAGAATTTTCACTGAGATAAAAATTTACACTAGAGAGCTAAGATGGGTGGCAGTAAGAAGCGCTTTGGGCTTGTTAACTATGATGAATGGAGAGAAATGAAAAAATTTTGGAGGATTCTGAAGGATGGTGGGATGGTTGTGTTTCTGGAGAAGCTTCATGGCAGAAACCCTACTATTTATAGGCAATTTTTCAAGACTTGGAAATATGGTAAGGTGATGGTGGGAAACCAATACATGGAAGTTATAGAGGAGATTATTGCTGAGGCTGCTGGTATGGGAATGGAGGGGCTTAAGTTCTGCAGAGACATAGCTATTTCTGATAAAGCTTGGGAGAAATTTTTGGACTCTGACGAAGAGAAGGCAAGGTTGGTTAAGGTGGATACTTCCTATCATAACCCTAAGTGAATATCCAGGTCATGGAGGTATTTTCTCTATGCGATCATTAGCTACATTACACTTGACGGTAGGTTTACCTGAGCCTATGGACATCATTTCATGCTTCTGAATCACTTTAGGCATAATGTGAAAGTTAGTCTTCCCTTTTATCTGCTTAGTTTGTTGGATTTTACTATTAATAGTATGCAGAAAGACCCAAAGGGTGATCCTGCCTCTCACGAGGGTCTTATACTTTTAATTTATGATCTGAAAAAAAAAAGGTGGAGAGACCTCTGCTGAAAAAAGAATTAGAGGGATGAGGAAGAAATGGAAGGTGAAGATGAGGATATCATGTATGAGGAGGAAACAAAGGAAGATGAAGAAGACCCTCAGGGGTATAAAACTCCTAAAAACCCAAAAAAAAAGGGTTCTTCGTATAAAAAAATAAGAAGAAGACTATTGTGGAGGGCTTTGATACAGAGAAGGATACTGATGATGATACCCCGGAGGGGAGTAAAATAATTAAGAAAAAAACTAAAAAGTTCTTTCTTCCAAGTCTAACAAGAAGAAGACTATCACGGAGGACTCTGAAACAGAGGATGAAGAGTATGAGGACAAACAGAAAAAGAGGCTAAGAAAAGAAAACGTGGAGAAGCCATGGGCAATGAAACTAAGAGCAACCAGAAAGGTAAAAACCTGAGCAAAAGAAGAATTGTGTTGTCCTCAAATGAGGAGGATGCAATGGAGAAGGAGCATAACACAGAGGTTAACCTCAGGGAGGATGATAGGGAAGAGAATAGGAAGGATAAAAAAAATGGTAAAGAAGTAGAACAAACCCCCATAAGGAATACAAAGAATAATGAGTAGAAGGATGTTGATAAGACGAAGGAGGAACCTGTCAAAAGCATTCAAAAAGATGCGACGGAGCATGAGGAAAAATATTTCCAGGCTAATGAGGACATATGTAAATTTTATGTGTTTGATGATATGAAGAAAAGAAAGGATTGTATTGTGGATTTCACCTGTACATTGGGAAAAATGTTAGATGACAATGCTAATATGAAAAATCAAATGGATATTATGAAAGGTAAGATCAATCTCATTAAAATTATTAGCATTAATGGTGAGAAACCTATTGCGGTCTGCCTGGAGGAAATGAAAGATGCGGTGGGTAGATCTAAAGCCCGGGTGGAAATTGTGAACAAAGTTTGCAACATGGAAAAACAACTGAAGGACATAAATGACAGGGCGGTGGAAGAAGACAGTGCAGGGAAAATCCAGATTCTGAATAGCCAGGTGGAAAATATTGAGGCTACGGTGCGCAAGATAGGGGAGCAATGTTTGGTGAGCCTTAAACCGTATACTAGGCATGCGAATATTTTGCTGGAGAAGCTGGAACAGGACAGAGGAGAAAAGGATGGAAAAGAGGTGAAGGATACCACGAGACTTGGAAAATGCATGCGGGCTAGTACCAGGAAGCTGAGTCCAAAGGAAGATAAAGAAACTGAAGACCTTAAGAACTCTGTCAATTAGATGTAGATAATGATTATTCAGGCACATGATATTATGGATGGCATGTAGCTGTCCTTTTCTTGGGCATTTCCTGATGACATGTAACTGATTGAATGTTTGATAATGTTAAGCTGAAAATGATGCAAGACATTAAATCAGTTAATGGTTTGTATTGTCATTGATGTCAAATTGATATCATCTGTATGGTCATATACATAATGCTAAAGACTTTAGAGAATCAACAGAACAGAGGTTATGCTTTCAGCAATGCATAAAAGTCATGTATTCACTAAGTAACAGACAACACCGACGGAGTGCACACCATCGATAAATACAGAGAAAAAGTCACAGTGATGCCCGACAAGCAGAAGAAAATGTTGCCTGACAAAGCAGAATCACAAGATGCCCGACGAGCTAAAAAAATAGTGTTGCCCAATGAGAAAGATCCAATGATGCCCGACGGACGGAGATCCCGAAGCTAACTGAAGTTATACCGACGGAACTGGCAGTTGTCACCGGTGATAAACTGCACAATTGACTGACAGAACAGAGAGATTAGAAAATGACAAAATATCTAGATGGCAGAGCTTAAGAATAGACTTAACTGGTTGTTTTATTTGTTTTATTCAACCACAGTTAAGCAATTGATTTATACAGCTGGCAAGAAGATAACTACGAGATAAATCAGGAGTTAAAGTTGTAAATCAAATTGGCTGGATTGCTTTTTACGCCAAGAATCAAGAATCAAGAATCAATAATTAAGGAATATCATGTCTATATAAGAGACAAGCATAATTCATTTCTGAAAGCAATCAGATATACGGGGGAGTGAATTGAAAGAAGATGCTGAAGAGAAACTAGTGAAGGGTAAACTTCATACAGTCCTGATCAATCAAGGTAAGGGAGATCTAAAGAATTTTGTAGACACCGACAAACAGTGAAGCACAGCATCACAGAGCAGAAAGTGTGAAGTACAAAGGAACTGAATTGATACATTGATCAGAGAGGTATTGTAAGTAAATAGATCTGAATATCTGCAATTCAAAGTTGCATTAGAAACATGTCATTGTGTTTTAGTTTAACCATTGAAGCATCAAGTCTCTTAACAGAGCAGGACTTAACCATCTTCTATAATTGAGGTATATCCTAATAGATTACCAAAAAGGTTGATTCATGATAGTAGCATCGGTCTTACCTAAAGCCTATTGATATTCTAAGAAGGAGGTTGATTCAAGGATGGTAGTAAGATTAGCATAAAGCCTATTGACAGTCTAGAGGCTGATTCAAGGATGGTAGCATAGATGCCAGATACTTATTGACAATCTATGTATAAAAACCCTCTAACAAGGTCGCACTTAACTGTGTGTTTGTAACCTTTAACAGGGTTGGATCCTAACAGGGCTCACTTCAGAAGAGTGAAAATTTGGGGTACCGGTCCCAGTGGTTTTTCCCTTAACAAGGTTTCCACGTTAAAATCGATGTGCTATGTGTGTATGGTTTATTACTTTATTGTTTTACATTTCACATATGCATTTCTGGATTGATTGGTACACTCTACATATTTACTGAGTATCGGTAAATAAGTTTTACTGCTTATCGGTAATCAAGGAGAATAAGGACAGACAAGGTAAACCGACAGACAGTTAATTATTTCAAAGGCATACATCTTGTAGGGACTTAATAATCTAAGGTGTATTGATTGGTGGATTAAAGTTTAAAAGGATAAAGTCTTGAGGCCACTGATTCACCCCCC
>MU223082.1:1164098-1182509 GCA_018584345.1 Thuja plicata | reverse complement strand
ATATGTGTATATATATATATATATATATATATATATATATATATATATATATATATAGTTTACATCTTCCATTGTATACAACGCATGTTAGTGGCTAAGAACAATGGAAGATGTAAACAAAATATGCATATATATATATACAACACATGTTAGTGGCTAATAACAATGGAAGATGTAAACAAAATATGCATATATATATATATATATATAGTAATACAAGACATGATCTTTCATATTCATGCAAATGGGCTCGCTGCTAAAGATATTATGCTTTTACAAGGCAAGTTATGTTGTAATCTACCATTCTTTCTGTTCTAAATGATATGATTCATCAAATGTATGTATATATACTGACCTCCCTGAAAGATATTTTATACTGACCTAGAGTTATTGATTATAAGGTCTAACAAAATTGGTTAGATAATATTGATTCTGCAGATGTTTTTGTCTACAGGAACAACTTAATCATGGAAGGTTAGGACAGGGATTAGATATAGGGATTATGGTTGTGCTCAAGTGAATAGTTCAGAGTGTTCAAGTCAAGACAAAGGCATTAATAGGGCAATTGTAAAGCCAAAGGCTAAAAATGTGATGGAATGCTCTTAGATATGGTATCATGTAAAAAATAGCTTGTTTCATTTATTATAAATGAGGGAATGCCCTCATAAGGATATCTAATGTGTAATATAATGATCTGGACCTTGGTCCCGTGCTAGACTGGAGGTTTTCTTCTCCATTCTTTCCTACCAATGCCCACTATGAATGGAGAGTCTGTAAATTATAATTTATAAATAATTTTTTGGCTACGGCCTTTTACCGATATTTAAAAAAAAAAAAAAATAGATGACAAGTATCCATACGCATAATATCACATAATACCTCATCATGATAGTTTCCAATTTTGAACTTTACCAGACATTGTTCAATGACCAAAACTTGTTGGATTAAACAATGGAAAGTAGGGACTGAGAGGGGAGGGATGAATCAGTACCACGAAAAACTTTTAAACACATTCATTGATTAACATTATATCATTGTTCTCTGTTTACTGAGTTCATAACATTGAATATAAACATTGTAAAGCATAAATCATAACATGAAAACATATAACAATGTACTCATGACACCATTATTTTGGTTACGCAAAAATCCTTGGTTAGAGGGAAAAAATGATATGGGAATGACACCCACAACCTTCACTACTACAACAAAAAGGTTGCTCGGTTAGAGCTACCAAGTTTTAGCTATTTCTAATTGCTTACCTTGTTAAGAGTATAAATACTGTTAAGTCTACATTGTTAAAGGATTTTACAATCTCTAATCTCATAGATGTACCTGGTTAAAGGATTTACAAATATAAGATTTGTTAGGATCTACCCACTGTTGGGATTTAAACTTATTAGTACAATAACTCTCAATACAATAATGTCTATAAATAATACATCGCATACTAATGTTGTTCAAACTCTTTATGCTCTGATACGTGTTACCTCACACTTCACTTGTTAACAATGTCCATGATCAACTCCTCTGCTCTGTTGTAGTTGATCTGTACTCAGTGCTACTCTGCTCCTCAACAATAACATCAAAATAACTTTCACTCATCACTCTCATCACATCAACTTTACCTCTAGAATTCATCCAAATTATAGACAACTTTTTGCCTCTTAATCATATAGATTAGGTATAGCTTGTTTTCCTCTCGACCGTTAGATCTTCTCTGTCAACAAAACTCAGTGTATTGGGTGCTCGATGACCTTGTCACTTTTACCTCAGTACTTGTTCTTTTTCTTTGAAATGACAAACTCTTTTTTATCGCTTAATCTTCACCTTAGATTTCTAATTTGAATTTTCCTATTCGTTGATCTTGTAACAAACTCTCTTTATTGCTTTGTTGTCACTATTTTTTTTTATAAAATTATGACAACTATATTAAATTTAACATTTTTTATTAAATTTGATATGGTTCTTTAAAAACTCTAAGTTTTTCCTAATAAATAAATAAATTTGTTTATTTATTTCAAGTTTAGTATTTTCATTTTATTTTTGTTTTTTGTTTCTTTTATTTTATTTAAGTTTTTAATAATATATTAACAATATGTTATTTAAAAATCTTAAGTTCCTTTGTTTATATTAAATTACATTTTTATCGTATAATATGTGATTAAATATAAATAATTTAAAACTTCCAAATTGCCTCCACGCGGACCTTATACTCTTCATTACATATATGTAATGTTATGCGTAATAAGGATGAAAAGTTCCCGACGCTATAAGGAAAGTGGACATTTTGTCTCACTTAACAAATGTCGCTGAGTAGCGGAGGTTTTTTATAGCATTGCATATATTATTACATTTGATATGTAATACATCAGATTTTAAAACTTCTGATTACCTTTAAGTTATCAGGATTTTTATCAAGTCTTGTATTTTGTTTTTCATGTAATGTGAAATACAATGGAGTTTCAAACTTCTGAAGTTTTTAAGCATTTCGGAAGTTTATTTGTTTTATATCCTGAACTCCCTCAGCCGTTAAGATTGAGTCTTGTGAAGCTTAAAAACACCAAAAATGGAGGTAAACGTGGAGTTGGCAGAGGTAGCACTGAGCTGGAACATGAAGTTTAAGCCAGATTTCAATACTAAGAGACTCTAAGTTTTATAGCAAATTGTTGAGTCACGCCATGAATGGATGAAGTGTTTCAGTCAGTTTGTTGATTTGGGGCTCTATCAAATCCCATATAAGCTTGTGATTCATCCATTTTCAGAAAACTTATAGTTTTTGAAACCAACAATGGGCAACGTTTTTACAAGTCTGTGACTCTTTTCTAAAAACCATAGTTGTTTCTTCACTTTCGTGGTCATTCTTGCTCAAAAATCTTGGTCGCAATTGCATTTTCACAGTTGTTTTTATCATTTTCCAGTCATTTTTATCAAAAATGTGGTTCTTTCTGTGTGTTTATAAGTCATTTTTCCCATAGAGTGGGTCGTTTTTGCAAAAAAAAAAAGTGATTTTGTTGAGGTTTTTCATGGTCATTTTTATCAATTTGTGGGTCATTTTTTTTTTTCCTTTGGATGGATTTTATATACATTTTTCTGATCATTTCGACCATATCTAGGGTTTTTAAATAACCATTTTTTGCCAAAAACATGATGGTTTTAAGCAATTTTCGTGGTGTGTTTTCCATAAGATACCAACGACTAGGGTCTTTTCCATGTTGTTTTTGCTAAGAATGATTATCTTTTATTCTTGATCTTATTGTTTTTGAGATAGATACTGTCTATCTTTTATGAAATGCAGCCACAACTAGGGACTGAATATGTCCTTTTATTCCAAACAAGTTGCATTTGTTGTCAAAAGATGTGAAAATCTACAAGTATAATAACAACATTTACACAACAAATGCTGAAAATGAAAAAAATTTCATCCAATTGCAAGCCTTCTGATTCCCATAATTTTTCCAAATTCTGGAAATCAGAATTTTCCATTTGAGATGAGAAATGTAACAATGAAAATTTCTTCCCCAATGGCTAAGATACTTGTTTTCACGCCTTGAGAAATCTGAAGTTTCCTTTATTTTCATGAAATTCAACATGCAACCATGATCAAGTACTTCAAATATATTCTCTTGAAATTTGAAAATGAAAATGGTGGAAAGTGTTATGATCTTCCCAAACGAGGATTTCCAATCTTGACTGTAAGTTTTGTTGCATGAAATCCTTCACGAAACTCAATGTGCAATGCTTCCAAAAAGTTTCATTTCCAAGTATTTTTCTTGAAAAAATTAGAAGTTTTTAGGTCCTGTGCATATACAACTACATGTTGCTTTGCATGCAATGGAAGATGCAATCCTACCGAAAACTTCCATTGTTGTCTTTTCTGAAATGGGAACTTTTCATACCAACTGCATGTTCATATACATGTAATGAAACATGCAGTTGCACCCAAAAATTCCACTACTGACCTTTCCAAAAGGGGAACTTTTCATACCAACTACATGGTCAACTACATGTAAAGAAACATGCAGTCACACCGAAAACTTCCACTATCATTTTTTTCCAAAATGGGAACTTTTTATACAAACTGCATAAGTTGTTGCATGTTTAAACTGCACTTGCACCTCCATCTTCATTGCACTCTAAAACCTCTGAATTGGATTCATGGCCCACAAAAAGAAACTATTTCACTTCAACTTTGCTTGAAGCCCAGGTTGCACAACGATCTACCAAGTTTCAAAAGCAAAGGTTACGGGTGTTTATTCAAAGTCAGAAGAAGCAATCATCGAGCCCGAAGGAAAGATGAAATTCAAGTTTAATCAATTTTAGAATGTTTACAAAACTGATCCCATGCAGGTGACAATGAACCAATATGAAGGATCATGAACTTATTTCCAGTAATGGGTGAAAATGAAGATCATTAATGTTACCAAGTGCAGAAGTCAGTATTGTTTTATGCAGATGTTCCCACTCATTCACAGATTTGAGATTTCCAGCATTTGGCAATCTGGTGACGGAAAAATCTCTTTAATAAGAGATTGATGTAATAGGGGTCGTGTCTTGTCAGACACTTAGTTTATTTTTCATCATGCATTCTATAATATAGTTTTGACAAGGTGCATGTAAAGCATAAAACTGTAATTACATATGTAGTCAAACATGCAAAGCAAAAATTTGCAATTACATAACTCATTACGTGTAATCACATTACATAGGAATGTAATGTTGAATAAGTCAATTGTAGGTAGTTAGTTGTTGAATAAGTCTCGATTAGTTGGGTTTCTCCCACTTTCCACTCTCAGCCCCTCACCTATAAATAAAGGAGGGTGCTCATTGTAATTGATGATCTTTATGCATAGCAAGAAAACTCTGGTGAGATTGTGCAAGTTCAAACTTTGCTTTCATTTGTCCAAGCTAACTTTGAGTGAATAAAAAGTAGGTGTTTTTCAATCTTTAAGTTGAGGGACCTTGTGGATTTATTATTTGTGTTTCTATAAGGATATTGAACTTGATTTTGTATACTTTGCGCTATAATTTTCAATTAGAGGCAGTTACAGTGAATACATAGTCTTTGAGTTGTGATTCATAATTTTATTAGAGATAGAGTAGAAGGTTCATATGCTTTAAGTCTTTGTGCTTATTCTATTGAAATATTTTAGTTTGAAATTATTGTGAGATAATATATAAGTCTTTGATCTTATATACATATTTTGTAGTCTATTATTAACTAGTATGCTTAGCAATTAATATTTCGGTTAATTCTAAGTTTATTGGTATTATTGTTTCAACTAGTATCTAAGTTTCAGGTTAGATTCTAGTTGAGTTAGTAACAATAAGAAGGGCGCTTCCCCTAAGTTGAGAGGAGAGATTTATTCTCACATACTGTGCCTAAATAAATTTTGGAAGTAGTGTGCTTATGGCTACTTACAAAATATTTAGCCAACAATTTTTGGCGACTCCGCTGGGGAGCAAGCGCATAAGTGTTTCTTACAAACTGACTTTGAGCAGTTGTGATTATTAAATTGCAATTATATCCAATTTTTAAAAGCTTGATAAGAAGATTAATCAAGAAGTCTTTGAGCTTCTAATTCATTTTCTCATCCTGGAGAAGCAATAGAGGACTTTGTACCTTCTTGGACACTTTGCTTCTCTAAATTTTTCTCAAATTTTTACACACTTTTCAGGTGCAGTCTTTTTCTAAAAAAAGAGAGAAAGATTAAACGTTTTTTCTACAAGAGAGAACTAAATGAAGATCCATCCAAGTTAGTATAGATTTATTTTGCAAAAGGTTGATCTAATTATTCTACTGAGGACATGACACACATTCGGAAGCCTCATGCTTTTGTTTGAAGTATACTTGTGTCCTATCCATTGTAATTATTCCATCATATTTTTTTTTCTTGTAGTTTTTCAAGATTTTACCAATGATATGTAAATGGCTCAAGGTCCTTGGGGAAATGCTTTTGGTCCATTGAATTTGGCTTTACTTCTACATGCTCTTCCTGATGGCTCACAAAATAATTTTCCAAAGTTCTTTGGTAATAGACAACATCCATATGAAAATATTGTTGCTTTTAACATTGCATGCGATGTTCATGGTGTTGAACATGAGGACGTGTCTATAAGGTTGTTCGTGGAAACTCTCCAAGGCGTAGCTGCTGATTGGTTTTATCATCTTGCACCACAAATCATCACAAACTTGGATACTCTCATAGTCAAGTTTGAAGAAAGGTTGAAGCCACTTGAAGATGCTTATGCCCTATTGGCCTAACTCACTCATTTAAAGAAGGCATCTAACGTACCTATGCATGAGTTTGTGGCTCATTTCAATAAGTTGACATGAAAGATTTCAGTTGTTTCTCAACCTACAAATACAAATTTGAAGTGTTTCTTTGTCAATGCTCAAATTCCTGAAGTCAGTTTTCTATTGCGAAGAGCAGCTCCCGCTACTCTTGCAGCTGCACAAACATTGGCCATTGGAATTGAAGATGACCTTATTCTTGTCGGGTAGATAAGAATTGAAGCAAGTGGGTTTGAAGGAAGTTATCTTTCTTCTGTTTCATTTTATTCCATGACAAGGATGAATCCTATGGTGCAGAGGTTAGCAAATGAGTTGCTTGCTCTAAAAAAGCAAATAGCTCAAGGTATGTTCTTCGTTCCTCATGAAGATGTACAAAGAAAGCCTTTTCTAAATGTTGCTCATAGTTCTGTTGTTGGGAATCAACAAAAGTTGGTTTCATCACCAAAGAAGATTTTTATCAAGGCACCATCAGCGAAGGCAACAACAAAGCATCCCAAATCTAAGGACAATGATCTTCCTATACTCTTCCAAGAAAAGGAAGAGGACATAGCTGGTGACTCTTATTTTTGGTTCACACAATCTCAGAAAGTTGTTGATAAGAAACAGAAAGATGAAAATTTTTCATCTAATGTTCAAGTGAATGAATAAAATCATGTCATTAGACATGAAAAGATGGGCATGCATGAAGGTCTCAGTCAATCTCACAATAGTGCATCTTTGTTTAAAGGTCACGAACTTGAATGACTGTTGCATAAATGTCGTAAACCCGAACTTGATGAAGATACTTTCATAACTACTATAGAAGAGTTTTTCTCAAGTCTTGTTGATAATTCTCCTCAATTTAAAATTTGTGAAAACATACTGAAGAATGCGTTGCAGTCATGTATTTGTCTGAATTGCATGAAGGGAATCATTTGGAGCATGAGACTTTCATGGTTGAAAAATCAATCACTCAAGTTGCAGTCAACAAGAAGAATTCAGAATTTGTTCGATCAAGGGGATGTCCCATAAGGCATATAGTTTGGTTGGAAGCCAACGGGAAGTCAAATATTCCACTTGTACTTGAGCATGAAGATACAATTGAGGAAGAGGTTAAACATACATTTGCAATTCAACATAAGCATTCTGAATTCATGGCCTCATCTTGGAGCAGTAATACATTTGTTTCATTTAAAGAGGAAGGTGAATTTGTTCATCTCTTCCAAGGAATGTTGCATAAGGCATTGGCATCATTTCTCCAGTTGTTCGTGGTTCATCTACAAAGTTTCCTATGAACATGCAAGGTACTACAAGCTGCTGAAAAAAGGTAGCTATTTTCTTGAGCTAGTAAATGGTTTCGACTGAAAAGTTGCATTGTCAGCTAGTTTTAATTAGGTAGGTTTTCTTTGTTTTCAATAAGTGTGTTTGCACAATTTTGTTTTGTTTTAAGTAGGTTTTGCTTAGCGTCGGTCGCGTCATCCTTGTTGTTGTGCGTCATTTTAGTCTTTCATTTTGTCATTTTGGTCACCTCACTCTATAGCCCAATGAAATGGAAGAAGGTACTTGGAGATTCTGGATTCTACATTCCTCGCTGTTTCTAAGAACAAACGAGCCATATTCCCGAGTCAGAGCCAACTGTTGTCGCTATTTTTTTTATAAAATTGTGACAACTATATTAAATTTAATATTTTTTTATTAAATTTGATATGGTTCTTTAAAAACTCTAAGTTTTTCCTAGTAAATAAATAAATAAATTTATTTATTTAAATTTTAGTCTTTTCATTTTATTTTTGTTTTTTGTTTCTTTTATTTTTTTTTAATTTTTTAATAATATATTAACAATATGTTATTTAAAAATCTTAAGTTCCTTTGTTTATATTAAATTACATTGTTATCATATAATATGTGATTAAATATAAACAATTTAAAACTTCCAAATTGCCTCCCCACGCGGACCTTATACTCTTCATTACATATATGTAATTTTATGCGTAATAAGGATGAAAAGTTCCCGACGCTATAAGGAAAGTGGACATTTTGTCTCACTTAACAAATGTCGCCGAGTGGCAGAGGTTTTTTATAGCGTTGCATATATTATTACATTTGATATGTAATACATCATATTTTAAAACATCTGATTACCTTTAAGTTATCGAGCTTTTTATCAAGTCTTGTATTTTATTTTTCATGTAATGCGAAATACAATGGAGTTTCAAACTTCCAAAGTTTTCAAGTATTTCAAAAGTATCTTTGTCTTATAGCACGAAGTCCCTCAGCCATTAAGACTGAGTCTTGCGAAGCTTAAACACGCTGAAAATGGAGGTAAATGTGGAGTTGGCAGAGGTAGCGTCGAGCTGGAACATGGAGTTTAAGCTGGATTTCAATACTAAGAGACTCCAAGTGTTATAGAAAACTACTGAGTCACGCCATGCATGGATGAAGTGTTTTAGTCAGTTTGTTGATTTGGGACTCTATCAAATCCCATATAAGCTTGCGATTCATCCATTTTTGGTAAACTTACAGTTTTTGAAACCAACAATGGGCAACGTTTTTACAATTCTGTGATTCTTTTCTATAAACCGTGGTTGTTTCTTCACTTTCATGGTCATTCTTGCTCAAAAATCTTGGTCGCAACTGCATTTTCACAGTGGTTTTTATCATTTTCCAGTCATTTTTATCAAAAACATGGTTCTTTCTGTGTGTTTATAAGTCATTTTTCCCATAGAGTGGGTCATTTTTGCATAAAAAGTGATTTTCTTGAGGTTTTTCATGGTCAATTTTATCAATTTGTGGGTCATTTTTTTCTTTGGATGGATTTTATATGCATTTTTCTGATTATTTTGACCATATCTAGGGTTTTTAAAAAACATTTTTTTGCCAAAAACGTGATGGTTTTAAGCAAGTTTTGTGGTGTGTTTTCCATAAGAGACCAGCAACTAGGGTCTTTTTCATGATGTTTTTGCTAAGAATGATTATCTTTTATTATTGATCTTATTGTTTTTGAGATAGATACTATTTGTCTTTTATGAAATGCAGCCACAACTAGGGACTGAATATGTCCTTTTATTCCAAACAAGTTGCATTTGTTGTCAACAGATGTGAAAATCTACAAGTATATTAACATCATTTACACAAAAAATGCTGAAAATGAAATTTTTTTCATCCAATTGCAAGCCTTGTGATTCCCATAATTTTTCCAAATTTTGGAAATCAGAATTTTCCATTTGATATGTGAAATGTAACAATGAAAATTTATTGCCCAATGGCTAAGATACTTGTTTTCACGCCTTGAGAAATATGAAGTTTCCTTTAGTTTCATGAAATTCAACATGCAATCATGATCGAGCACTTCAAATATATTCTCTTGAAATTTGAAAATGAAAATGGTGGAAAGTGTTATGATCTTCCCAAACCAGGATTTCCAATCTTGACTGTAAGTTTTGTTGCATGCAATCCTTCACAAAACTCATTGTGCAATTCTTCCAAAATTTTCCATTTCCAAGTCTTTTTCTTGTGAAAATTGGAATTTTTCAGGTCCCGTGCATATACAAGTACATGTTGCTTTGCATGTGATGAAAGATGTAATCTTACCCAAAACTTCCACAACTGTCTTTTCTGAAATGGGAACTTTTCATACCAACTGCATGTTCAGTTACATGCAATGAAACATGTAGTTGCACCCAAAAATTCCATGACTGACCTTTCCAAAAGGGGAACTTTTCATACTAACTACATGTTCAACTACATGTAAAGAAACATGCAATCACACCGAAAACTTTCACTGTCATTTTTTCCAAAATGGGAAATTTTTACGCAAACTGCATAAGTTGTTGCATGTTTGAACTACACTTGCACCTTCATCTGCATTGCACTCTAAAACCTCCGAATTGCATTCATGGCCCACAAAAAGCAACTTTTTCACTTCAGCTTTGCTTGAAACCTAGGTTGCACAATGATCTACCAAGTTTCAAAAGGAAAGGTTGCGGGTGTTTATTCAAAGTCAGAAGAAGCAATCATCAGGCCCAAAGGAAAGATGAAATTCAAGTTTCATCAATTTTAGAATGTTTTCAAAACTGATCCCAAGAAGGTGACAACAAATCAATAAGAAGGATCATGAACTTCTTTCCATTAATAGGTGTAAACAAAGATCATTGATGTTACCACGTGCAGAAGTCAGTATTTTTTTATGCAGATGTTCCCACTCATTCATGGATTTGAAGATTTCCAGCATTTGGCAATCCGGTGATAGAAAAATCTCTTTAATAAGAGATTGATGTAATAATGTTCGTGTCTTGTAAGACACTTAGTTTATTTTTCATCGTGCATTCTATAATATAGTTTTGAAAAGGTGCATGTAAAGAAAAAAACTATAATTGCATATGTAGTCAAACATGCAAAGAAAAAAATTGCAATTACATAACTCATCACATGTAATCACATTACATAGGACTATAATGTTGAAAAATTCAATTGTAGGTAGTTAGTTGTTGAATAAGTCTCGATTAGTTGGGTTTCTCCCACTTTTTGCTCTCAGCCCTGTTAGTTCCATTTCTTGTTGATATGAAAAAATACTCTCAGAGAGCTTGCTCTATTTATCCCAGACACTGGCCAGGCAAGATGCAGAACGACAGAAAAAAGGTTTTGAAACCTCCTACACTTTGAGCTCCACTAACTCAGGCGAGATTACCCTTCTAACTTAGAATAATGAAATCACTGAATTATTCTAATTAACTATGGATGAAATTACAGGGGTTGATCACTACAACTTTGATTGAAAATAGACCAGACCAAAAGTAAATATTAATTTTAATAGTGATAGTCACACTATTTAATGGAAATAGACCAGTGCTTAATCCTAGGGCATGGAGTGACTTATGAACAATTTTAACCAGCTTCATCATGAACATGAACTTAAAACAATTACAACATCTGACATAAACACAAATATACCTTATATACCTATCTCAACACACTTAACGAGTTAATTCATCAAATTCATTGTATACCCTGAATCTTATTGAGACATTCCTAAGGCATTTTTAGTCTTTCCTTGAAAGAACCCTATAAGTATTTCATAATCTGCCTGACAGACATATAAATTGAACATTTCTTAAATATTCAATCTAAATAAAATTTAGAACACCAAAATGAAGACACAATACTCATTATATGCTTCAGAAACTGTTAACTGGATTTTATTTTCATTCAAAATTAGAATTGCTTGCTACATTCAACAATAATTCTCCAAAACCTATTGTATTGGTCTTGAACCAGAGTTTATACAATTATACATTGCATTCTCACAAATAAAATGGCTATCCCTTTTCCCAGTAGTCTTGGAATCCTTTTATAATTAAGAATACAACAAGCTACCGACTTACTGGGAAAGATTTACAAAATATTTTGCAACAACCTTGCAACAGACAAGAAATAAAACTTGTAACAGAACACGGGTGGCATCAATTTGCAAAGTCTGAATAAGGTTTGTTGTTGTTGTTGACAAGTTCCTCCTCATCCTTTCAGCTTTGCCTCCCACCTATTTACCTCTTTGGCGGTGGGCCAATCAAAGGTTTTTTCTTCTTCCAGCTTCGCAACAGCTTCTATCCACCTAGCATCCATGGTAGTTCTGGCCTCAGAAATGAACTTGGCCATATCTCTCTCAATCTTGAAAAGGCTATCAATCAATTCCT
The DNA here is from genome assembly GCA_018584345.1 of Thuja plicata. Classification (NCBI taxonomy): domain Eukaryota; kingdom Viridiplantae; phylum Streptophyta; class Pinopsida; order Cupressales; family Cupressaceae; genus Thuja; species Thuja plicata. Next base: position 1,170,545 of record MU223082.1, on the reverse strand, counting down.
TGCAATATTCTGTATTCGTATCCTTTTCCAAGCGTTGCTTTACATCTTGATTTTTTAGTACAACATCGAAACCAGCCACCCAATCTGATTGTGTTTTCAAAACACCTGTTTCATCATAAATTTTTGGGATCAATGATGGACATTGGTCACCAAATAACTGCAACTTGTTGTCTATCAAATCAAATTTGCCATTGAAAAAGGCAAAGGAGTAATTCAGCTTACTAACCATCTCAATGGTATTTGCTACTTTATCCAGGAAATCATCACTATATAGCATGACATATTTTAACTTATCCAAAATCCTTTCCTTCCCTGACCACATTTTTAAAGAAAGTTCTAAGAACATCATAGCTTATGTAGCTGTCTTTGAGGCATCTTGTAACGACCCATATAATGTATACACTATATCAGTTTTCTATTTTAGGACATCAATCCTGTGCTGCATGAGAAATATAACAGACATAGCATTTATGCTCTGTTCCTGTGATATATCTTTTGATTGGCTTTCTACCAATGCAAAATATTCCTTAACTCCAATGGCAACATCTGTCACAACTTTTGCCACTTCCTCAAGGATTGGAGTTTTTTCCCTCTTACTTTCTATTAACTCCTCTTTTAATTTGGAAATTTCCTCTTCTAATGTGTGGTTCTAGACCAACACTTCTTCATGTTTGTTCACCAGGGCCATCATTTGGCCAAAATTCATTTCATACCTTTTGGATAGGTCATCAACTTTTGCCAGGTTCATAAATGAAACTTGTTTCATTAACCAAGCTATCTCAGTATCCAAAGTATTTTGCAAATTCCATATCATCCTGTCTGCCCTTTTCTCTTCTATGATAGTCATGACTAAGGGTTTCTGTGTGGCAAGAGCTAGTGACCATATTGCCAGGGTTTTGGATTTAGGATCAAATCATGATCCTTTCAATACTTCATCCATTTCAAACTCTATTTTCAACAGAGGATCTTCTTGCCTCTTGATCTGATCAATAAAGAATGTGGATTGTAGATCCCAACCAGGCATAAGTATTACACTAATACTCTATACCAGCAGCTTGGCTTGTTCCACAGTAATCTGTTCTCTCAGGATCATAATCTTGGAGTATTTGTACAATTTCCTCATTCTTATTTGTATTTTCTTCTTCTGCAATTAACTCTTGTCTCAAGTTCTTTTGTTTCAACTTAATCAAGAAATTTTTTAATTCCTCAGACTTTATGAACTCATCATCCTTCTTGAACTCATTAGCCATCATGACCCTCTCGTAATCCTTTTCAAATAGTACCATTTGATTGTCTCCTTGGCCCTCAACCTCAGGCTCTTTCTGCAATTATCTCTTCAACTTTCTGAATATTTACCATGCTTAGAGATCATGGCCTTGGCCATGCTTTTCCTATCCTGCACCATCTTGTGATATTTCTTTTGTTTCTTCCTTGGTGGCTCTCTGGCCGAAGTAGCCTCTTCATCGGCCTCTTCCTCTTCATGTTGTTCTTCTTTTTGTTGTTCCTCTTCCTGTCTTTCCTGGTGTTCTTGGTCATGTAATGCAACTGGAATTGGGGACCCTTTAGATTGTGCATCTTCAACACTAAATTGTGGTACCTGTGCCATTAGGGTTTCATAGTACTTGAGAATTTCCTCTATCCTTTGTAAGTATGGGAGATCAAGGAAAAAACCAGAGAATGAATTATCTGATTCTTTCCACTCAAACTCTACTCTTAGGAGGTCATTCCACTTCCTTCTCCTGTCCTGGAATTCTTTCTTATTTATCTTGTTCCTCACAACATCCTCATCATCCAGTGGCTCATGATCCCTAATTTTTTCCCAAGGAGTCATTCTTTTTAGGGATGTTTGCACAAAATATTTTGGATCACAGAATTTGGCAATTGCTACAGACATTCTGTATTGCTTCAAGAAATCATTTATCAGATCAAAAACCCTTTTACCGATGGAGAAGTCAAAACTCATCCACAATCTGGGGATAAAAGTTCCCTTCTTATGTCCCTCTAGAAATTCCTTATCTACCCAAGTAATTTGCCAGACAAATTCTAAGAATGCAATCCTAGGGGGAACAAACTTGGGAAGGATGTGAGGGGGCTAAGTACAACCATATGCTCTGATGATAGTATTGTAATAAAAAAAGAAGAAATCAGCCCAATTGTGAGAGATAGGCCAATTTGGGACATACTCCCAAGGTCTCAAAATCTTTCTAACCTCAAAAGGAAGCCTGTGCCTATCTGTTCTTAACAAATTAAAAATTGGGTCCACAATCCAGTTGCAGAAGCATACAAATGATGAGTTGTTGGATGAACTATCCCATACCTCAGTCCATCTTTGGATTGGTGCATCCACACCATACTCTGAGACAAATAACTCAAGCTCTTTATCCATTGATGCTCTGTTATAATACAAAATCATATACATCAAATGAGAGTAATGCTTAAAGTAGGTGTTGGAGTATCCAACTATATCTCTAGTAGTGCAGCATGGATAGCATCAACTATATATCCAACATAGTCATAATCAGTATTGACCTCCGGGTGCTGGATGTTCATGGCCATCATAAGTAAATCTTGAGACACTGTGGAATCTCCATCAAAATCTAGAACCATGCTCAAACCATAGACTGTGCATTTTACATAATGATGAAATAGGGATAAGTCAAAAGCTGGCTTGAAATTGTCGTTCCATTCATCCCAGTTTGCACTGTTTGTGTTCAGAGTTCTGGGCAGCGACTCGGGAAATTCTTCCACATACTTCTTCAATGTAACCTCTTTCTTCTTCTTAGACCCTTGCGAGGTAGCGGGAACAATAGCTTGACTCATCCTTCTTCTTCAAAATTATTATCTCAGACAGAATACTTCAGACCAACAAAATTTTTCGCTCTTCGTAGAAAATCTCAGGATGCAGAAATGAGAGTTGTATAGAATCAAACTCAATCATTCAAACTTATAGCCATTAAATCTTGTGTCTTGTCCACTTGAATTCCAAATTCTTTCACTTGTAGTGTCATGAAATCATCACTTTGTCACTAATGCTACCATTAATTTGCACTATTTGATCCTAGCTGGAAAAGAGTGTACACTTTTCTCTTTTTGCACTCGTAAGCCTGAAACTAGCCACGTGTCAATCTGGCGCCAACCCACTATACTTTACTCATACTCAGAATAGTCCTTGCGAGTGAGTGATGTAACCTTTTACTTTAACTATTCGCACACTCGCCATTTTTTTCTACCTTGGTTTTCATCTTTTGTGGGTGAGTGATGACCTAATTTGCACTCCATCATTTGGCAGTCGCATACTCACTATCTTTCTACCCTTTGCTTTTATGTCCATGCGAGTGTGTGATATTACCTTTTCTTCAACCAAGTTGCACACTCGCTGCTCAACATTTAGCTTTGTCTGAATCTTCATGAGTGAGCGAGTACACACTCATTTCTTAATCATTTCACAATCGCATACCCACTGGCTTCCAAATCATTGCTTTTGGATCTGAGCGAGTGAGCGATTTTCATTTTTATCATGCACTTTATTTGGTCGCTCATTCGCGCTGCAAAACACTTCAACTTATAATACTAGCGAGTGAGCGATGACCCTTGTTCTTCATTCGGTTGCAAACTCGCTGTTGAAAAATCTCTATGGCTTAATCCTTTGCGGCTGAGTGAGCTTTTGTATCCAAATCTTAAAATTCTCTTATCGCACACTCACTGACCCTTTTTTATTTTCTCAAATCTGTGAGCGGTTGAGCGATAGTTTCAGTTTTCCCCATCGTGCACTCGCGGGCTTGAAAACTTAACCATCTCATAGACTGTGAGTGTGCGGTTGCCAACCTTCTTTCTTCAATCGCATACTCGCTAACAACTTTCCTTTTGTCTTTATTTGTGGGCGAGTGAGCGATATCCCTCTTCTTTTCCTTATCGCACGCTCGTGAGCTCATTTTTTCAAACTTCAAATCATCAGCAAGTGAGCAAGGTGATAAATGATCTCATAATCGCCCACTCGCACACCTTTTAAAACATTGAAAAATACCTATGTGACTGAGCGGCGAGCTTTCAACTTCATTTTTGGCATAACAGATCGCTTACTCGCACTGCAAAACATATATGAGTTAAAACTTGAGCGATTGAGCGACCTCTACAACCTGACTTCCTCGCACAGTCGCTAACTTAAAAACATACATGAAAACCTAACGCGGGTGTGCGATTACTTCATTTTTAATAACACTCTCTTGGTCGCAGAGCATAAAGTTAACAACATAACATTAAAGCGACTATGCGACACACAAGATTTTGAGTCATCACGGGCTCGCTAGACCTTCTTTTAAATGAGTAAATCCCTCGTGAGTGAGTGATAAACAGAACCATTTCTAACCCGCTCAACCGCAAGCCTACGACCCGACTTCAAAAATACATCGTGATTGTGCGATTTACATTCTTTAGCAACCAAACCGCTCACTCGCACCGCTAATCATGACTTGACACAATTTTACCGCGACTGCGCAATTTAAATTAAACTGACTCATCGCTCACTCGCACAACTTGAAAACATGTTAAAAGACCAATGTGACTGAGTGACAAACATTTAAAAATAGAACATCATTAATGAATTTTGACCTTTTTCAAGCACAGTAAGACATGGGATTTAAACCAGAAAGCGCAGGAAAATAGTCAATGCTAAGAATTTGAAAATTTTCTTGGTGTAGTGCTAACAATGGCTCTGACTGGGGAAAGTTAATTGCAAAATTGACATTAGAAGCCACATCTCTAGGAAATAGACCACAAACCAAAACAAAATTGTACATGCACACACAAAAACCACACTTAAAATAGTGAAATCTAACCTACTATGCATGGAAAAAGTAGCTTTACGAGAAATAATGTTTTAGGAATTGTCCATGCACTGGCAATTCCTGTATCTCACCATTAGGGTCTTCCAAGAAATAATAATCTTGACCATGAAATTCCTGGATTACAAACAGGCCCATCCATAATGACTCAAATTTACCATGTTTGCTCTTTTCTTCTTTTCTAGCATTCCATTGCAACACCATATCATTTATCTGGAATTTTCTTTCAGTTGCTTTTTTATCAAACAAGTACTTGGATTGTTGTTGGAGCTTCAGGTTTCTTTTGTGAGCTTCTGTTCTTATCTCTTCTAGTTCCACCAATTGATTCATTCTTTCCATCATGGGTTCTTGATTTTCCAAATCTTCTTCCTGCAAAAATTTGTATACTGGTAACAGGTTGTTCAAAGGCAACCTTGTCTAATTTCCATAAACCATTTCAAAAGGGGAAACCCCTATTGCTCTTTTTACTGTCACCCTGTCAGCCCATAGGGCTAACTTCAATTTTAAATTCTAGGACTTCTTATTTCTATCTAAAATCCTCTTAATTATTTTCATGAGGCTCTTATTATTAGACTCAGCCTGTCCATTTTCTTGGGGATGATATGGTGAAGAGTAAGATAAAATAATGTCATAATCTTCACATAAATCCCTAAATTCTTCAGACCTAAAGCACATGGCATTATCCATAATTAGCTTAGTGGGCAAACCAAATCTTGTTAGAATGTTGTCCATTAAAAGGTCCATTACTATCTTGTTGGTTGCCCTCTTTGTTGGAATTGCTTCTATCCATTTTGTGAAGTAGTCTGTAGCCACAAGAATCCAACTGTGGCCACCACTGGATTTTTCTGTAAATTCACCAATAAAGTCCAAACCCCATTGGGTAAAAGGTGCTTCAATGGTCATAGGATTTAAAGGTAAGGCTCCTAAAAATTTCATTTTAGCAGAAAACCTTTGACATGGTTCACACTTTTGTACAAACATTTGAGTGTCTCTGAAAAGACATGGCCAATAGAATCCAGCTCTGATTATTTTGTGAGCTGTGGTTTTGGTAGAATAATGCCCACCACACACACCACTATGAATTTCATTTAAGACCCTTTCAGACTGTGGTTTATCCAAACATAATAATAAAATTCCATCTCTATTCTTCCAAAATAAATCACCTTGTATCAGGACATACCTCTAGGCCTGCAGTCTCAGAGTCATCTTCTGATTATCTGACATATGTTCTGGACATTTAGCATTTTTTAGGAAAAACACAATATCAGTATACCAGAACTACAATTCTATGCTAGTAAAATTCATGTTTATTGTTTGTACATCATTCATTTGGGCTAACTCCATATTTGTATGAGTCATTAATTTGGCCAAACCCAAACCCCTTACCAATTTGGTAACCTAAATTTCCAAATTGAACTCTTGGATCCTACTAATCCATCTGCACCTCTTCCCAGTAACTTCAGATTGAGATAATATGTCTTCACTGTGGCATGTGGCACATAAGCAATTATTTTTGCACAAACAAGATAAGGTCTAAAAACCTTGACAGCCTTGACCAATGCATATGCTTGTTTCTCCATTATCTCATAGTTAAGTTCCGCTGCTT
>MU223082.1:1117116-1147651 GCA_018584345.1 Thuja plicata | reverse complement strand
TCCTCCATGTCACTGACTTTTCCAATTCCCTCTGCGATGTTGACAAGTCAACATATTTTCTTCACTCTGACTGTTAGTCGCAATGTCGCGAGACTTAATAGCCATTCATGCTGATCCTGCACTACGTTGCATTATCGCAACACTGATAGACTTCACCACCTGTTATCCTGTGACCCACTATTACTTAACCTCCTGTTGTCCTACGATCATGTGACACACGGTCATCTCATTGTCACAGCACTTATTCCCTTAACTGCCAATTTCCTTGTGACTTGGCGATACACTATCGTCGCATTGTCGCCACACCAATTAACATAACCGCCGATCTCTTCCGACTGTGCGATAAGCCTTGTCATGTCATCGCAAACTGTTTCCTCCTGACCATTGAGCATCTGCCAACTTCATGATAACCATTATCGCTTCATCGCCAGCTGTTTCATCCTAACCGCCGAGCATCTGCTGACTTCGCGATAACCCTTAGTCATGTAATCGCAGACCGTTTGATGCTAACCGTCGATCATCTTTCGAATTGGCGACCAGCCTTTGTCGTGTCATCATAGACTGTTTGATACTAACCGCCGATCATCTCCCGACTTGGCGACCAGCCTTTGTCGTGTAATCGCAGACTGTTTCACGTTAACCGCTGATCATCTGCCGACTGCGCGACTGACCCGCTCTTTCGCTAGGAGTTAAGAACTGTTAATGTTTAGGATAGAGACTGACTACTAACTGTGATCTGCTCCTGAACCACCATTGCTAAAAAACTAGGGCTTCGGAGCTAAAACCCTAGGGTGCTCTGCACCAGCGCCTCTTACACTCGGTGAAGCCTTTAATACTGGTGGCTTCTGAAATTTCTTAACATACGGCTCAACTTCATCTTCTTCATCATCAACTCCAAGAGTTATTGATAGATCATCAATCATTCTTTCCAATTTCTTTAGCGCCTTAGGTATCAAAACACCTTTCTTAATATTTTCTTTGACTTCCTCATAGGTTCCCTATCTCTTTTCCTTCTTATCAACATGTTTATCTAGAAGGGATTCAACTTTTTGTGAACCAATATCAATATCAACTTTGTATCCCATAGGTGGTATCTAGGTAGTTCTAGGCTCAGAAGCCTTGATGATACAAATGTTAGTGTCTACCTCAAAACAAACATTATCTTGATATTTTTATACAAGTTGAGGTGAAATCCCATACCTCTTATGAATTTTATCTTGAAACTTAGCAAAATAATCATTCATGATTACATCAAGATTATCTCCCAAACTCAGAATATAATCATTGATTTGATAAATAATAGGCTTATCAGCACTCCTTGTCATATCTCCAATAGAAGGAAATAAATTTTGAAAGTAGAAGAATGTGCATACCAATAGTGATCCAAATTTCAATGTCCTGGTCTTTGCCTTCTTTATAGTATTCAAGTTGTCTTTCAGTTGTTTCAATAGAATCTCATAGATATCAAGTTGTAAACCTCTTTCTACAATTTTGAATGCTAGGTCAATTGATCCACAGGGAACACTATCCACTCGGGATGATTAGAATACTCAGTAGGAGATGAAATTACATGAAAATCTCAATTCAGGATCATTAACATTAGATATTCTCATACCTCTTCCATCCCATTGTGCTTTAGTCAGCTCGGTAAGCTTTCCTTTGTCAATATTCTCGATGGCCTTAGGTCTATCACCAATAGGGTAACCAGTAACAATGTACAATACATCTTTGGTGATCTTCATTGGTTGTTCAAGCCACATAAACTAATCATGTACTTGGCTGAGTACCATTCGGGCTTGAATACCCTCGATATATGAAGTGCGTGAACCAAACCCTTGGTTTCCAAATAAATGTGATCATCTTTGATCTTCCCATTCTTGCACAACTTGTTGTATGAAGCATCAATCTCAGCTTCACATATCTCTTCAATTTTGTAGTGAATGAAATTGTGAACATCTTTGATTAATATAACTCTCGATATGATTAAAGAAAGGGCTCTCATCATATCTATTTCTGTGGCCTTTGCAGGTGGAATTTTGTACTTGGGATTCACAAGCTCAACGATCTCGACTAGAATAGGCTTCTGCATCTTAGGTGCCATTACCTTCTCCAAATTATCATTGCTTAATCAAACTAGGGCTTTTCTTATATCTATCAGTTTCATAAAATCAACTCAATCTTTACCAGATATCACAGAAGTAATCTCAAATACTCTTATCTTGGTTCAAATTTACCTCTTAGATCGCTCGGTTTCTCTCAAATTGATGGCTTTGCAATTTTCTCAAAGTTCTTCGAAAACGTTAGGTAACAAATGAATATAAACATGACCTATTTATACCTTTTTCCTCAAGTAGGGTTTCCAACGAATATATTGAATAGAATTTAATGTACTTGTCGACTGTCTTTTTCACTTTTCACTGATTACAATTTAACTTCTCTGAACCAAATAAACAAAATAACATTTATATTTTCTAATCAAATAAAACTTCACAACATATCCAAATTCATCTAAATATGCTCATATAGATCTCTACTCAAATGTTAGGAACCGATTTAAGATTTTAACTTTGATTTTAAAGTTCCTACATAGGATCTCGGTGAACCCGACTCAGTAGATGAGGTGATATCACTAGTTCCAAATGAATTTCCATCTTCCCGAGTCTTCCTTCTCCATGTTTTTTTTTCATTTGATCTCTTATCTCTTCAACAGTGTTGGTGCTTTCTCAGTAGTTTCATCTTCGATTGGTGCATTTGCTTGGTATTTGAAATTTTTAGCTAGGTGACCTACCGTATGACAATGGAAACATGCCATGCAAGGGTTCCTCCATGATCTTATGTTGTTTCTTCCATGCACCAACATACAATTTTCTGCAATGTGTCGAAATCTTCCACATGCTGTATAAGAGATTCTTGTATTGTAGTATCATGGTATTAATGTGCCTACTCAGTTGGTTGGCCCTTTTGTCTTGGTTAGGTACCCACTTATTATTCTTTCTCTTTTATCTAAATTCTTCAGACTTGTGACCATACTTATTGCAAGTATTTCAATAACCATCAAACTTAGGTTTCCTTGTATAGTTATCAATCTTGGATCTACACTCAAAATGCTTGATGTCCATACTTATTACATCTAAAACAATAACCATCAAATTTTGGAGTGCTCAGTACATTACCTCTTCTGCTCCTACAAACATTTGGTGTGTTACCAGGCTTCCCACAATAGTAGCAATGAGGCTTCTTTTGCTTTGGTGGGGTTGTTGTACCTTGATTTTTAGATGGATTAGAGGACTCACCTTGCTCGATAGTGTTGTTTTCATTGAATCCAAGTCCTATTCTATCACTCAGTTGTTTCTAAATTTAAAAATGTTTGTCCAATTACTTCAATGCTTCTTCATTCTTTTTCAGTACTTCCTTGGAATCCTTCTCAGCTCTCAAATCTTTGTTCAATCTCTCAACTTCATCTTTCAGTGATTGATTCTCAAATTCCTTTCTACTACCATCTTGATTTGCATTCATTACTTAGTCGGTCATATCATAGTGAACTTGGGCCATTCTTATGATCTCATTGTCTTTCTTAGTTAGCCTTACTTCAATTTGTCTTTTATCATCTTCACTCATTCTTTTCTCATCTTCATCTTTTCTTTTTCCTTCAATCAAATCAGTCATTCTGATACTATTTATTTCTAGGTCTTTATTCATCAAGTCCAACTAATCGGTAAGTGTATCATTCTTTTCTATCAGTTCTCTAATAGTTGTATCTGACTCATCATTCAAACTTCCTTCAAATGATGTCTCAAGTGTATCAACTTTGTCTTGTGTGATCTTCAGTTCATCATATAGTTTCTTTCTCATCTTCAATGACTTCTCCAATTTCTCCTTAGATCAGTGATAAAATCCTATGCATTTTCCAACTCAAACTCAAGACTATCAATCCTCTTAGATTTCCTATAACTTTCCATAGCTATTATCTTTCACTCAGAGGTGATCAAACCCTTATCTCAAGATTCTGGGCTCTAATACCAATTATTGGATTAATCAATGGAAAGTAGGGATTGAGAGGGGAGGGGTGAATTAGTACCACAAAACACTTTTAAACACATTCACTGATTAACATTATATCACTTTTCTCTATTTACCGAGTTCATAAAATTGAATATAAACATTGTAAAACATAAATCATAACATGAAAACATATAACAATGTACTCATGACACCATTATTTTGGTTATGCATAAATCCTTGGTTAGAGGAAAAAACTGTGGTGGGGTTGACACCCACAACCTTCACTGCTGCTCAGTTAGAGCTACAAAGTTTTATCTATTTCTGATAGCTTACCCTATTAAGAGTATAAAGATTGTTAAGTCTACCTTGTTAAAGGAGTTTAAAATATCTAATCTTAGAGATGTACCTGGTTAAAGGATTTACAAATATAAGATCTGTTAGGACCTACCCAGTGTTGGGATTTAAACTTTTTAGTACAATAACTCAATACAATAATGTCTATAAATAATGCATCACATATTAATGTTGTTCAGACTCTTTATGCTCTTATATGTGTTACCTCAAACTTCACTTGGTATCACTGTCCATGATCAACTCCTCTACTCTGTTGTAGTTGATTTGTACTCGGTGTTGCTCTGCTCTGCTCTGCTCTTCAACAATAACATCAAAATAACTTTCAATCATCACTCTCATCACATCAACTTTACCTCTAGAGTTCATCCAATATATAGACAATTTTTTGCCTCTTAATCTTATGGATTAGGTATAGCTTATTTTCCTCTTGACCATTAGATCTTCTCTGTCAGCAAAATTTAATGTATTGGGTGCTCGGTGACCTTGTCACTTTTACCTCGATACTTATTATTTTTCTTGGAAATGACAAACTGTATTTTGCCCCTTGATCTTCACCTTAGATTTCTAATTTGAATTTTCCCATTCCTTGATCTTGTAACAAACTCTCTTTATTGCTTTTAGAATCTTCTAGAATTCTCTGACCACGCATTGAATTCAATTTGATCATGTTTTTCTTTAACTGTTCTGCTCGGTAAACTATCTTCATAACTCAGTAAGTGCAAATGCGTAATGATTAACCTCTTAGCTACTCATAATATAATCAGAATCTCTGCAAAATCCATGAAATAATCTGCTGCAAATTTGCTCTTTGTTTCTCTGCTCTGCTCTGTGATCGTTGTGTGAACAAATGACTTCATATCGATCAAATTTATAGCAAATAACTTTAGGTAGCGCAATAAATGCTCATCACCATTCACTCGATAGACACACATGATGCTCAGTTAACACTAACAAAACTTTAGCTCAGCGAGTATACCACATATTTAGTTGCCTTAACAACTCGGTTGTCTCACACATATTCACCGACTGCCATTTCTAACTCGACACATATTAACTGACTCAACTAGATCAAATTAATCAAACATGTAATGCCATAGTGTTGTTGATGACAATTATTCAATTGTGTATTGTTATTGATGTTTACATAAATGTAGTGATCTTACACAAATGTCTATACCTAAATCAAGCACAGTCAATGTATGCCATGTTCTCTTGGGAATTGAAGAAGACCAAAGTGATTTTCAGTTCTAACTGAGTTCACTCAAGCAATACAACAACGGTCGGGCATTAAAGGATTACAATGTTAACCGAGTTATGCTTTTAGTGTCAGTCGACTAATAATAGTTTACATTTTATGTTTAATTGGTTACATGCAGCCGACAGACTTAAGTTTTATTATGTATTTGGAAGGTTAATCAAGCCGACTTGACAAATCCTATCATATATATACAAGGTCAAGTTTGGATTTAATGTGTACAATTGGAAGTAATAAGCATAAACATATGGTAGAGTTTTGATATGAAGAGTGAAGGAAAAATCAGATGGGATTCTGATTAAGGATAGAACATACAAAGCTGCAATAGAATATTTGATCAGTAAGGATCCAGTTCCAGAGCAGAGATCTGAAACAGTAAAGATAGTTGCTTCGTCAAATAGGTCAATCCATTGTTACTCTCTAACAATTGTAACAGTGATCAAAATCTCTTTACAGAGTAGACTTAACAGTCTTTCATAAATCCTCTCACAAGGTGACATTTCCACATTGAAGTGTTTGAAGACCTCTAACAAGGCCACTCCTTATAGGGTGATTAAATCCTCTAATAGGGTCACACCTAACAGTGTTTATTGTAACCTTTAATAGGGTTGGATCCTAACAGGACTCATTTCATAAGAGTAAAAAATAGTAACTAGTTACAATTGGTGGTTTTCCCAAATTGGGATTCCACATTAAATCTTGGTGTCATCTGTGTACATGTTATTTTATTTATGCTTTATGTTTCTACACTTAATCACTAAAGGATAATCATAGTTAATATCTTAAGTTTTCTTTGTTAACCGAGTAACAACATAATATCTTTGTTGACCAAGTAACAATGATAAGTTTGATAAAGATATCTAAGGGACTTGGATTTGTTTTTGTGCTAACTGATTCACCCCTCCCCTCTCAGTTACTCAACTCATTTCCAACAATTGGTATCAGAGCATTTGGTGCTTTCAGGGAAGGTTTCAAGGCCTAAGCTAAAGATCAGAGATGTCATACAGAGGGGAGATTCACAAGCTTAACAAAGACAACTTCACTGCATGGAAAGATTTGATGAGGCTACATCTATCTACTATTGGAGATACTGGTTTGAAATTCTTGGATCACAAGTATGTGGAACCACCAAGACCTATGTCTGTGGATCAGATGGTGGACATGAAGAATCATAACATAATGATGATTGATATAACTTCTTCACTCAGCTATTCTGGATTTGATGAATTCAAGGGCTACCCTACTACCTATGATATGTGGAAGGAACTACATGATATACATGGAGGAGATGAAAATGTAAATAGAGCCAAAGTAGAAAGTCTCAGAGGTTAATTTGATCAGATGAAAATGAAAGAAGGAGAAGACATTACAAAATACAGTGAAAGAATCAAGAAAAGTGTCAATGCCATCAGACTTGCTGGTGGAATGATTGAAGACAAAAAGTGGTTAGTAAGGTATTGAGAACTTTACTTCCTATATATACAATTAGAGTTTCATCTATTCAAGAGATGAGGTGTAGTAATGATATAACTCTAGACACATTGGTTGGAAGGTTTACAACTTTTTAGTTGGACAATTTTGACAATTATTCTCATAATCCTAGAAATTTTGAGTCTGCATTCAAAGCTAAATTAAACCTTGGTAAGATGGATAGGAACTCAAAAGGAAAACAAATTGACAGTGATAGTGATGATGATTCTGATGATGAAGATCTGGAAATCATTGAAGCATTACTTGAAAAGAGGGATGCCAAAGGAAAAGGACAATACAAAGGAAGAATACCATTGATTTTCTTTTCATGTGATGAGGTTGGTCACATTGTTGCTAAGTGCCCAAACAAAGAAGACAAAGGTGAGAGAAAGTTCAACAAGTACAAAGGCAAGAAAGATTTCAAAAGTTACAAAATCTACAAGGAAAAAGATAATAAATCTTGTTATATTGCAAAATATTATGATAATGATGAAATGGTTTACATTGTTATTAAGGACGAGTCAGATAATGAAGATAATGAAAAGACTGCACTTTACTCTCATATTAACAAGAATGACACTTGGATAATTGATAGTGGTTGTTCTCATCACATGACTGGTGATAAAACTAAATTTGAACATCTTGAGCACTATGATGGTGGGAGTGTCAGTTTTGGGAATGATGAACCTTGCTATGTGAAAGGTAAAGGTTGTATTGCTCTAACAAAAGGATCAAATGTGATAATGCTTATTGGGTTGAAGGACTAAGGTGTAATATACTAAGTGTGGCACAGTTGAATAACATTGGTTTCAAGGTAGAATTCATGAATGGTAAGGCCAAGCTCCTGGATGGTAAAGGAAACCTAGTTGGAACTGATAGGCAAACAAAAGGTAATCTATTCTATCTTGATCTCACTGAAAGTTCATGTTTTATTGCACAAGTAGAAGAAAGTTGGTTATGGCATAAAAGGTTGTGTCATGTGAATTTTGATAACCTGGTCAACATAAGCAAGAACAAAAGAGTAAGAGGTATTCCTATTATGAAGAAACTTGAATTGGCAATATGCAAACAATGTCAAATTGGGAAGATGGGAAAAAATAGTTTCAAGAGGAAAAAATTTACAATACAGAAGAAGTCTTGCAGTTAGTGCATACAGATATGTGTGGACCAATTGGAACAACAAGTTACATAGGAGAGAGGTATTTAATTCTATTTTTTTATGACCATTCTAGAATGATGACTGTTATGTTTCTCAAAGAAAAATTAGAAGCTTTTCATAAGTTAAAGTGGTACCTTGCCAGAGTTGAGAAGGAAACAGGAAAGAAACTTAAAAGCCTAAGATCTGATAGAGGACGCGAATTCATTTCTAATGAGTTCAATGAATTCTGCAATGAAAGAGGAATCAAGAGACAAGTATCTTCCCTAGGTACACCACAAAAAAATGGGATAACAGAAAGAAGAAATAGATCTATTATGGATTGTGCAAGAACCTTGATGATTGAAAAGAATGTTCCAACCAAATACTGGAAGGAAGCTATCAGCACTAGAATTCACACATTGAACATGGTTCAACTGAAGAAAGGTACTGAGAAGACACCTTTTGAATTATGATATGGTTATAAACCCAATATTCATTATTTCAAAGTATTTGGAAGTAAATGTTACATCTTGAAGGAAGTAAGAAATGGAAAATTTGATGTAAAAGGTGATGAAGGTATATTCCTAGGCTACTCCTGTAAAAGCAAAGCATATAAATGTTTGAATCTTACTACTCATAAAGTAATAGAAAGTTTACATGTAAAGATTGATGAGTTTGCAGAGAGAAGTGAAGAACAGAGCAATAAAGAGCTTGAGGATTACAGAAACTTTGTGTATTATGAACTTGATACTATACCTAAGACACGGGCAATGGTGATTGGACAACAACCATGTCAACCACTAAATTCATCAGCACAAACCTTGTTGCAACTTGTGCAACCTGAGATGCTAAGTGAAGAAACCGAGTCTCAGATAGAGTGAACCGAGTCGCAGACATAGGCACCCAAGTCTCAGACAGAGGCACCCGAATCTTAGACAGTGGAACCTGAGTATCAAACAAAAGAGCAGAACAAAATATTTGAATATGGTGAACCAAGTGGAACAAGCCCAGAATAAAAAAGGAAGCAACCTGTACTTGCAAAATATGTCAGAAGGCATCATGCACCTGAGAAAATAATTGGAGATTAGACAAAAGGTATAATGACAAGGAACAAAATTAAAGGTACATGTTTGCTTAGTGAAATTGAACCTAGATCCATTAAAGATGCATTGAATGATGAAAGTTGGATAGAAGTAATTAATGAAGAGATTGAGCAGATAGAAAAGAAAAAAACTTAGACTCTTGTACCTAGACCAAAAGACAAGAATGTGATTGGTACTAAGTGGGTTTTCAGAAAGATGAATGAAAAAGGTGAAGTTTCCAGAAACAAAGCAAGATTAGTGTGTAAAGGATATGCTCAATAAGAGGGTATTGATTATGGAGAAGCTTTGGCTCCTGTTGCAAGACTTGAAGGAGTCAGAAATCTTCTGGCATACACATCACATAAAGGATTCAAGGTATACCAAATGGATGTAAAATATGCATTCCTGAATGGAATTCTGGAAGTGGAAGTCTACATTGAGCAACCTGAAGGTTTTGTTGATCCTAACAAAAGAAATATGGTTTTCAAATTGCATAAAGCCTTGTATAGACTGAAGCAAGCTCTTAGAGCCTGGTATGAAAGATTGCATGGTTACCTAGTAAGTATTGGATTTCAGAGAACTAATGACAATAGTAGCTTGTACATCAAAGGACCTTAGAACAAGATACTATTAGCAGAGATATTTGTTGATGATATACTATTTACTTGACAAGATGGTTTATGAAAAGCATTCTCTGAAGCTATGAGTAAGGAATTTGAGATGTCTATGTTTGGAGAAATCAAATTCTTTGTTGGGTTACAAGTTCATCAGATGAAGGATGGTATCTACATTACTTAGTCTAAATACATCAAAGAGATATTGAAGAAATTTGGAATGGAAGATTCCAGACTAGTTGGGACACCTATGTCCACTGGACATAAGTTGTCTAAATATGATGACTCAAAGGAGGTAAATTGGACTACCTACAGGTCCATGATTAGAAAAATTCAATATGTTGTTCACACTAGACCTGATATTGCATTAGCAGTTGGTATTGTTGTAAGGTTTTTAGCTAATCCTAGAGAGAATCACTTGATGGCTATCAAAAGGATTTTGAGATATCTTAAGGGTACTGAAGATATAAGAAAGGAGGAAACTTTGATTTGAAGACTTTTACTGATGCTGATTGGGCATGAAGTGTTGATGACAGAAAGAGCACTAGTGGTGGAGCGTTATTTCTTGGTAAGAGGTTAGTCTCTTGGACCAAAAGAAACAAAATTTCATCTCTCAGTCTAGAGAAGAGGCAGAGTGTGTTGTGCAACAGTAAATTGTTCAAATATCATATGGTTCAAACATCTGTTGTCAGGTATGAAGGAGGAAATCAAAGAACCAGTTATAATCTACTGTGACAACACTAGTGCAATCAACATTTCAAAGAACTCTGTGATACATACTAAGACTAAGCATATAGAAATAAAGTATCATTTCTTGAGGGAATTGGTTCAAGACAAGGAAGTAAGGTTGGAATATGTGAATACTAAAGATCAAATTAAAGACATATTCACAAAGCCGTTACCTAAGGATGTATTCTTGTATCTTAGAGGAAAGTTAGGTGTGATTCCCCTAACTGAGGCTCACTAATGGATAGATTAGTGATGCATCAACTTAACTACATAACATATTTAACATGTTGATGCAAATTGTCAGAGCTTATTGCATATGAATTAGTACATCAGGTACACTACAAATTCATTGGATAGTGTCTTTTGTTAGAGTAATAGACCTTTGAATTATTAATTAAATCATTTCGATCTAATTACTAACTCAACTATTCACTCTAGTTGCTTAAGCTTACCTTAGGTTTTCCCTTTTAGGGTTTTGTGTTTCCTTTTATAAGGATTCACCTCTTTGTATTTCATAAGGAGTTTTTCCACATCTCATTGTAATCTAGAAACATATTGTTAATATATTGTTTTCTTGTGCACATGATGTGTCCTCTGGCTTTTTGGCCTCCATAGCTTCTTCTGTCTTCTGTCTTTGCTTCTTCCATGTGACAGGTTTGCATGCAGGTGTTCTTGGGAGAATAGGGTTTTTCCTATTTTAACATGGTATCAGAGCCATTCTGCTGCCGCTTGTTCGATTTCTTTTGAAGCTGTGGATCAAGCATCCTTTTTTCTACTTTTTTCAGTTGTTTTTATTGGATCTGGGGAGTCTCATTTTTTTGGTGCACTTTGGACAAAAACCAACCTTATGGTTGCGTCTAGAAGGCCCAAAAACCCCAGAATCCATATAAAACATGACCTATTTGGCCTCTGGGGCATCTGGGAGAAATTTTTTATGGAAAGAGGGTCGTACGAAACTGGCACACTTTTCAAGGCGCGAGATGCTGAGATTTGAGTGTAGAAGGTACGAAGGTGGTTTTTTTCCACATAGGTGGTTTTGACTGCTTAGTGGGCAGTTTTTGGTGCTGTAAGGGGTTTTTTCAGAAATTTTCAAAATTTTGGTGTCGTTTTCAGAATCCGTGATTTTTCAGAGCTTTTTAACCCTCCCTCACTGTTTTCGCTCTATTTGGAGCATATGGAGGTATTTTTCTGACTTCTTTATATCGTCAGAAAGCTCTTTTCGATGATGGAGGTTGGGGTTTTGGGTTCTGCCGTTTTGATAGTGTTTTTTTCTGTCAAAGTCTGATGTTTGGTTTTGCCTTCTGGGAGCCATATCTTGCTGATTCGGACTCTATTTTTGGAAAACCAAATATCGTCAGAAAGCTGGTTCAGTGAGATTTTCAGTTGCAGTGGTATTTTTTCAGATTCTACTCTAGGTTCTCTCTCCTTTGAATTTTTCTCTTTCACACTCTGACAGATTACTTGGGTTCTACAGGTCCTGGGATCTCTTCTTTTGATCTTCTGGCTCACTCTTCTTTGTGAATTCTGAGCATTGTATGCTTCTCTTCTGTAGCATTCTCTTTTTTGTAAACACACTGAGATAAAGTGCCTGCTTTTGCATATCTGGGATTTCGAGCACCTTGTGTGTTTTTTGTACTCGCACTCTGTTATAAAGTGCCATGGGGGGTTATGATGTTTTTCCATTTTGTGCTCATCCACCTTTGTCAAGTGAGCATACCTTCCATGACATTAGCCCATGCTGTGTGTCGGTGACACCGCCCTTTATCTTGTGCTTGTACTTTTGTTGCATTGTTGGTGTTCCTGATTCTTCTTTTTGCAGATATTTCTGGCATTGCATTTTAGTGTTCCTGTCACCCCTCTCCCTGTTCAGCATTATGGGAGGGGGGGGGGTTCCCAGCACTTACTTCTAACAGTGTTTACAGCTTCATGCTTCGGAGATGCTTCTTGCTCTTTCTTGTTCCTTTCTTTGGGACTTTCCCTAGATTGGAGGCTTAGTTTCCTTCATCTAGTTTATTTCTTGTACTTGGGTACTTGATTAGGCCTTGTTGCCAGGACCCTCCTTTCCTGCTTTCTACAGTAGCCTCCTAGGTTTTTGCTTCTCCCTAAGCTTATCTTAAGGGGGGTGTTAAAGTAATAGACCTTTGAGTTATTAATTAAATCATTTCGATCTAATTACTAACTCACCTATTCACTCTAGTTGCTTAAGCTTACCTTAGGTTTTCCCTTTTAGGGTTTCGTGTTTCCTTTTATAAGGATTCACCTCTTTGTATTTCATAAGGAGTTTTTCCACATCTCATTGTAATCTAGAAACATATTGTTAATATATTGTTTTCTTGTGCACATGATGTCTCCTCTGGCTTTTTGGCCTCCATAGCTTCTTTTGTCTTCTGTCTTGCTTCTTCCATGTGACAGGTTTGCATGCAGGTGTTCTTGGGAGAATAGGGTTTTACCTTTTCTAACATCTTTGACATTGGTTTTCAAAGAGGGAGAGATTATTGATGTCATGCCAAAGAAATTATTAAGAGAAGTATTATTGATGACAAAGGGAGAAATTTTATCAAAAATAGAGATTGATGTAAGAGAGAGAAATTTGTATTTCAATGATTGTGAAGACAGAGGGAGTTTTTTGGATGAGAATCAGAATGAACCTAAGGACATTAATAAAATTTTATCCTTGTTAATGTTTCTCGATAATTATTTGTATTATGACATGTTGTGTTTCTATCAATGCTAAGGAGGGAGATTGTTGATGACAATTATTCAATTGTGTATTGTCATTGATGTTTACACAAATGTAGTGATGTTACACAAATGTCTATACCTAAACCAAGCACAATCAGTGTATGCCATGTTCTCTCAGGCATTGAAGAAGACTAAAGCAATTTTCAGTTCTAATCAAGTTCACTCGGGAAATAAAGTGACGGTCGGGCATTGAAGGATTACAGTGTTAACCGAGTTATGCTTTTAGTGTCAGCTGACTAACATCAGTTTACATTTTATGTTTAATTGGTTACATGCAGCCGACAGACTGAAGTTTTATTATTTATTTGGAAGGTTATTCAAGCCGAATGACAAAGCCTATCATATATATACAAGGTCAAGTTTGTATTGAATTTGTGCAAGTGGAAGTAATAAGCAGAAATATATGGCACAGTTTTGATATGAAGAGTGAAGGCAAAATTAGATGGGATTCTGATTAAGGACAGAAAATACAGAGCTGCAATAGAATATTTGATTAGTAAGGATCCATTTTAAAGCTAGATCAGAGATCTGAATCAACAAAGACAGTTGCTTCGTCAAGCAAGTCAATCCATTGTTACTCTCTAACAATTGTAGTAGTGATCAAAATCTCTGTATAGAGTAGACTTAACAATCTTTCATAAATCCTCTCACAAGGTGACATTTCTACATTAAAGTGTTTTAAGACCTCTAACAAGGTTACTCCTTACGGGGTTATTAAATCCTCTAATAGGGTCACACCTAATAGTGTGTATTGTAACCTTTAACAGGGTTGGCTCCTAACAGGGCTCACTTCAGAAGAGTGAAAAATAGTAACTAGTTGCAATTGGTGGTTTTCCCAAATTGGGTTTCCATGTTAAATCTTAGTGTCATCTATGTACATGTTACTTTCTTTATGCTTTATGTTTCTACACTTAATCACTAAAGGATAATCACAGTTAATATCTTAAGTTTTCTTTGTTAACTGAGTAACATCATAATATCTTTGTTGACCGAGTAACAATAATAAGTTTGATTAAGACATCTAAGGGACTTGGATTTTTTTTTGTAGTAATTGATTCACCCCTTCCCTCTCAGTTACTCAACTCATTTCCAACAAGTGCATCTTAATTCATGCTAATTTGGCATATGTACAATGAATACAAGAACTGATGTAAAATATAGCATTATAAAACATAGTTCCATACCTGCTTGTATTGCTCAGGTGGAACCACCTAATCCATCGGATGAGGTGTCACCGACTGTTTTCTTGGTCCTGCAGTATCATTTGATGCTCTTTTCCACATTTGATTTATGATCCTTACGATTTCTTCGATTGTGTTCCCATTTCCATAAGTGTATATTTTGTCTGCATAATCTCTTCTTAAATGTCCTACCTTGTGACAGTGTGAACATGTCATTCCAGAGTTTGACCAATTCCTAGACTTAGTTGTCCATTTTCTCATACAATTTTTTGCTATAATTCCATATTTACCACATGTTGTGCAACTACCCCAAGTGTTATAATCCCATGCATAAGCATTGCCTTTCCTTCTCGGTTGATTTACCTTTTCTTGTCCTTTAGGCTTCCAAATTTTCTTTGTTTTATTTATGCATGCTTGTGATGTATGACCATGCATGTTGTAATTTTGACAATATTTATCCATGTATAGTTTCTTCTGTGGTTTTTTCACTTTGGATCTGCACTCATGTGCCTGATGTCCATGCTTATTACAGTTATAGCAAATACCATTAAATTTAGGAGGGTTTCTAGGAGTACCTTTTGGTTTGCTTCTACAGACGTTTGATGTGTGGCCAATTTTTCCACAATGATGGCAAGAGGGATTCTTAGGATTAGGATTTGAGTATACATTTCTCTGTTCAACTTGTTTTGATGATTCTCCTTGCTCGGTATACCCTAATCCAGTATTGTTGTCCAGTCTTCTTTGATAGTTCAAAAATTCATCCATTCTCTTAGTACTGTCTTTAGATCTCTTTATCACTTCATTATGTTGCTATAAAATCTTCAATTCATTCCTCAGTTTTTCATTTTCTTCTTTCAATACACCAATGTATTCTATTTTTCTAGCAAGCTCAGTATTCACTCGGTTTTCCTCATGACTCATATCAACCACTTGATTGGTGATCTCAAAGTGATGTTCAGTAAGTCTCATTATCTCAGATTCTTTTTCTTGTAATTTTTTAGTCATCTGTCTTCTCTCATCAACATCCATATTTCTATCTTGTTAAGATTTCTTTGCATCATTCAAGACTTCAACCATTCTGACCATTTGTGTATCTTGACCGATATGTAGTGCTTTCACTTGTTAAGTAAGTTGTTGATTGCTCTCAGATAGCTTTGATATGATTCCTTCAGATGCATCATATATGCTACCAGATTCAGATCCAGATGTCTCAAATGGGTCATGAATATCTTCTTCCTGATAATCAATCTCACGAAAGCAAAGTGCCATGTCCTTTCTCTTAATCAATATCTCCCTGAGTTTCTCTTTAGCTTCCTTGTATTGTTTGACATAGATCTGCAACTGTAACTTCTGATTTTCAATAATTTTATCAAGTGTATACCTTTCCATTGTAAGATATTTTCTCTTTAGTGATTAAAATTTCTAAATAAGAGAAATATCTCTGATACCAATTGTTGGGATAATAGAAAGGTGCGTACTGAGAGGGGAGGGGTAAATCAATACCCTTAATAACTTTCAAACAAATCTTTGTAACCAAATTGTTCTAATATAAACAACTGAGTAGATAAAATTCACCAAACATATAATGTCACTGCTGAAATGTAAATTAATGTAAAGTAAACAATACACATACATAAAATTAAGTACCCATGACACTAGTGTTTTGGTATAGCAGAAAACCCCTATTAGAAGGTAAAAACTGCGATGGGGATGAGACCCACAAAACTTCACTACTACTGTAAATAAAGTAGTCTGTTAAAGCTTACAAAGATTGATCACTTCTGATGATCTTACCCTATTAGGAGTAACAATAAGATCAATTAGATCTACCTTGTTGGAGGATTTAGCAACACAAAGTATGTGTGCACTTTGTTAAGAGATTTACAAAAGTTGGTTTAGTCTACCCTGTTAGGAGATTTTGGGGTCTATTAAAATGGTTAGACAGTAACATGATTGTGATTTGAACAAATACAATCTCACTATTGTGGATAATAGATCCTTTAAGTGCAATATAAATGTATCACCTTACTGTGAATGATAATACCTTCTGCTCTGCTCGGTAGCCTTTTCTCTATTCTGAAAATTGATTTACTACAATGTAGACTTGTCCCAAAAATCTTGTCTGATCTCTGATGTCCATAGTGTGACGGCTACTTGATCATTGCTTGATCAACATACATTAAACAATGATATCTTTATATTATATATCAAACTTTATGACCTAATTAGGGTTTTACAATCCCTTCCATAACCTAAGATCAATCGTGTACAAAATTTACCTTGATCATCTAAGCATAGGAGATATAAACAATTAATGTTGTGAATCTATAATTAATGTTCTCCTCGATCATTGTAAATCGTTATCTAAGTCGAGAGAAAGTTGTTACCTTGATTGATGTGCCACAATAAAATTTTATGTGATTGCTGGTCTGCTCGGTAGATACTGTCTCTCAGTGCTTGGTGTTGTCTATGTCTCTTGGTGTAGACT
Source organism: Thuja plicata (assembly GCA_018584345.1). Classification (NCBI taxonomy): domain Eukaryota; kingdom Viridiplantae; phylum Streptophyta; class Pinopsida; order Cupressales; family Cupressaceae; genus Thuja; species Thuja plicata. Next base: position 1,130,596 of record MU223082.1, on the reverse strand, counting down.
ATGTGCTTCAGTGTATACTGTTGCTCTGTAAAGTCTATCTACCTGGTGATCATTGCACTCGGTTAACTCTGTACTTCCGTGATCATATCGACTTGTCTGTTTGTGAATCTGTTACCGACTGGGTATTTTGAATGTATGAATACTAATGAAAAACTCTAAAGGTCATTTTGAGTAACAATTTCTAGATGCAAATTGATTTGATCATATTTGTTATTTGAATGCATATTCATTTGGCAATTTTATTTTCTTTATGGAGGGTTTTATACAAATCAATCTTTTTGGTTAATTCTATTAAAATCTCCAATGCCTTACATCTAACAAGATATGATATTTAGTAGTTCATTGAAGACTTTTCAACTTCATCAATAGACCAAAACCCAATTGATATAATTTAAATAATTGATATAATTTAAATTTACATTATTAATTTTTTAAAGTGTAACTACAGATATTGTCTCAATGCACACCAAAAAATGAATTGCAATTACAAATATTGTCTCAATGCACACCAAAGAATGAATTGCAATAAAAACATTAAACCCCAAATTCACATATAATAATATGTAAAAATGATCAAATCCATTTTAACGCAAGATGAAATCAAGCATTCAATCACGCCAGTGAATCATCCTTAATTTTAACTTAGTTGTTAAGTATTAATAATCCTGGACTGTGTCAAAGGTCCCATATATTAAATTATGAAAAACATTATATGGAAAAACTGAGAGAAACATATCTGGAATCAACCGTAACCCTTCCTAATATCATATTGATTGGAAAACACGTAAGATATTATAAATCTGACCAACTATATTTAATTCTTATAGAAACAAGTGATCACAACGTTAAATGTCATCCCTTGGATAGCTCATTTTAAGCCATGGAAAAGCTTCCTCTTTTAACAAGAGGCTACTCCCAATTTTATTGAATGTCTCCAAAGAGACTAAAACGAGGCTAGTTTTGGACGGATTTCTTACTGACTGCTGATGTACTCTCAAAACTGCAGAACCAATGCCTTTAATGTTAGCTATAATTTTTAGATCTATAAAGAAACAAATAATTGAAAATCATATGAAGACATTTACAAAATATTATGAAGTACATTGAAAATCATATCACAACATTTACACAACATTATGTAGTACTGCAACTTTTTGTAACTTTCCCACCCGTTAGTTTTCAAATTTTTGAGTTTTGTTAATTGTGGCTACTAGAGAAGACTCTGGCCCTCCTAACATACCCCTTCTCTGTCCTAACTGAATCCTTGTCCTAGGCTCCATGGACTGCGTTGTGGCCCACATAACATTTGACCCTATGATTACTGGCTTGTCACCTTATGCTTTCTATTATCCTTCGGTGGGCGCAACCACTGACAGTGGGCATGGTGTTGTGGGAAGACCTATGGAAAATTTAGATTCCACTAAAACGGATCCCAAGTGTCGTATAGATGGAAGGAATCAATCATCTCCCTAGGATGGTGCTTGGAAATGTGCTCTTATGGGCCAACACACCTCGGAGGTGGTGCATTCACAACCCCCAATCTCTCTTGGGGAGGATGACCTAAAAATTTCTCTCTCAGATAGCATCATGGATAGAATTTCCTCTTCCCTCCACCTTTCTCTAGTTGGGAGGTTTCTGGCATTCAGTCCCACAATCAATATGGTTAGAAGATGGGTGAATTCTTGTTGGAAGCTTAAACGAAGTGTTTTCATCTCAACCATGTTGGGGGGGGTTATTTATATTCAAGTTTACCTTGAAGGAGGACCCCATTTTTGTCCATTCAGGCACTTGGTGCTATGGGAAGCATAGTATGGCCCTTGTGAAATGGAAGCCCAAATTTGACCCAAATATCAAGCTCAACAGGTTCGCCCCTATCTGGTTCAGACTTTCAGACTTACCCTTGGAGTTCTAGGATGAACGTATATTCAAATGGATTGGGCATTCCTTTGGACACTTTGTTTCAGCTGATATTGTCATCGTTCAAAAAACCAGACTAGTGTATGCCAGATTTTGTGTCAATGTGGCTATGGACAAAACTCTACCAAAATTTGTATCTCTAAAATCCAAATGGGTAAGTGGACCCAAACTATTGTTTATGAGAATGCCACCCTATTCTACCAATGATGCTCCAAGAAAGGGCATGTCATTACGAACTGCAAGGCCCCCCAGGAGAAAGAACCTAAAATGAAGGAGAAGGTGACAAGCCCTGGAACCTCTGGAGATGACTCTAGGCTAAACACCACTACTGTGGATGAGGTCCCCATTATTGCAACCATAGTTCTAGCGTCGACGACTGGAGAAAAAACCCCAAGGTGAGATAGGAGAGGAATACCCCTTTTTGGAAGGAATAATAAGCCTGATGGAGTCACCAAAAAAATAAGGGAAGCCCAACTCCAGTGATGTTATTAACCTCGACATACCCCTAGAGGAGGGGGAGATCCCAATGGATGAGAGCAGTTTTGGGGAAGGCCCATCCAACACGATAGGGAAGGAGGTGGACACAGTAAGGTTGAATGTTGTGGACTTTGTAGATATGACATTGCCTAATTGCACAATTAGGAACAGTTCAATGAAGCTGGAGGACTCTAATTTTTGGGGGATATGTGCCCCTCCCCTACAGGTTGCTCCTCGACCTCTGAAGTAGTGATGAAATATATTATCGACTCATCGATCAATAGATTGTCCCCCACTTCCCCAATGGAGATGGAGTTGGGCGAATGACAGCTAAATCAAAGGAAAACAAGATGTACCAAGAAGCCTGATGTTGGCACTAACACTAAAGTGGGAAGACCATCTGAGCATGTCCTCATAATGAAGGCAATGGCCAGGGAAATTTCCAATGGAAGGAAATTAACCCCAGAGGCTACCCAAAGACACAAAAGATGAAGTTCCTATCCTGGAACTTAAGGGGATTGAACAACTTGTAAAAGTAGTATGCTCTAAGACAAAGCATTATTGACCTAAAGTTTGATGTGCTGCTCATCCAAGAAGCTAAAATGACTCAACAAAATTTTGCTAATCTTGTCAATCATTTTTGACCGGGGGCGGGTTTCTACTACTGTAAGGTGAATGAGGCTTTGGGTGGAGTGGCTACTTTGTGGAACCTGGGTAATTTGTCAGCTAAAGCTGTTGCTTTTTCTCCCAGCTTTCTTGCTGTTTGATTTAAGATGAATAACTTGTCTTGGTGCATGGTTAATATCTATGCCCCCAACACTAGAAATGGTTGGGCCTCGGTCTGGGAGGAAATCACTAACCTCAAAAATCAAAATGGGGATAATCTCTATATGATTGCTGGGGATTTTAACGCCCTTTTATCTCCTTCAGAGAAAAGGGGAGGTCTGGTGGACAACAGTGATAGTATGTAGGACCTTGTTGAGGTCATTAAGAAAAATGACCTTTTTGACCTAGAGCTGTAGGGGAATCCTTTCACCTAGTTGAATAATAGGAAGGGGCAGTATCTATTTAAGTGAGGCTAGATAGGGTGCTGGCCTCAGCGAGTTGGTACCTGGATCACAATTTGGTTCTCTCATCCATCCCTCTCACGGTCTTGGACTACACCCTGATATTGCTCAATTGGACTATGCATCCTGCGTATGGACCGCCCCCTTTTGATATGAAATAATATGGAACTCCCATGCTAACTTCAAAAAATGCACTCAATCCTGGTGGAACATCCCAGTGAAGGGCTCTACTATGTTCAGGGTAGCTAGTAAACTGGATAATACGAGAAGCGAAAAGCTTGACTAAATCCACTTTTGGGGACATTTTCAAACAAAAAATTGAAATTGAGACCAGGCTTGAGCAACTTCAAATTAGTATGGTGAATGGGAATCTCTCCATTAAGGCCCACCTAGAGGTAGAAATGGAAGGATAATCTAAATAAGGAGGAAATCTACTGGAAACAATGCTCAAGAATCCAGTGGCTTAAGGTGACATGAACACCCCTTTCTTCCATAGATCTGCTTCTAAACATAAGAAGAGGAATACAATCAGGTCTCTATGGAATGACAATAACGAGGAGCTTAAGGAGGATGAGAAGATGGGGAGGTGGGCTTCCCAATATTTTTCCAATGCTTAGTCATGACTTGACGTGGACCATGGTGCCCCTACATACCGACTGCTAGATTGCATCCCTACTACCCTAAATAAGGTTTATAATGATCACCTTCTAACGGGGTCATGAAGGAGGAAGTAAAAAAATCAGTGTTTTCTATGGGAGCGTATAAGGCCCCGAGCCCTAATGGTTTCCCCCTGTCTTCTTCTAGGAATTCTGGGAACTGATTAAATATGATCTGACTAGAGCTACCAAAGAATTCTTCAGGATGGGTAAGCTCCTCAAAGCCTTGAACAAAACTTATATTTTGCTTTTCCCCAAGATTCTAGACCCAAAAAATTTATTTGATTTTGACCCATAAGCCTTTGTAACATGGTCTACAATATCTTTGTGAAAGTCATGGTCAATAGGATTAAACCTCTTCTCAACAGATTTATAAGCCCCTCTTAAAAATGCTTTGTCTCGCACAGACATATCTTGGATGTTGCGATTACCACGCATGAGGTAATTCACTCTATGGATAGATGTAATAACCTTGGCATGGCTCTCAAGCTGGACATCACCAAGGCCTACACTAGAGTTGACTGAAGTTTCTTGTATGTTGTGTTATTCAAGTTGGGATTCCAGGAGAAGTTCATAAGAATCATCAAGGGGGCTGTGGAAAGTGTTAGATACTATGTTCTGGTTAATGGTTCCCCTTTGGGAAAATTTTCTGTGGAGAAGGGGCTAAGACAAGGGCCCCCCCTTTCACTGTACCTTTTTTTATTATTGTTGTTGAGGTCCTCAGAAGGAACTTCACCTCTTTGGTTTAGGGAGGCCAAATCCAAGGTATTAAGCATGCTTCCTCTATCCCCGCTGAGGTCTCACAACAATTTTTTGATGAAACTTTCTTGTTTGGAGTATCCTCGGTCATTGAAGCTAGAGAATGGAGGAAACTTACGGATGATTATGCTAAAACTTCAGGACAACACATCAATTATAACAAAAGTAAGATATACTTCTTCAACATAGACAAAAATCCCGTAATAAGATTATTCATATCTTGGGATGTCAAACTGCTGAGCTTCCCGACACCTACCTGGGTCTCCCCCTCATGGTTAAGGATGTTGGCATACAGTTCCGGAACACAATTCTTGAAAGAATGCATAAAAAATTTGTTGGTTTGAAGGGTAAAGTCCTCAATAATGTGGGCAAGCTTCAATTACTGACGACTTCTCTTCAAGGGGTCCCTGTTTACTTCCTACCCATTTTCAATATTTCTATGGGGATGACAGACAAACTCAAGAAAATCCAAAGGAACTTCCCTTGGACTGGTCTAGAGGAAAAGGCCAGAATCAGTCTGGTGAACTGGTAAACTATTTGCCTACCTAAACCGTTGGGGGGCTTGGGAATTAGAAGGATTATTAACCTTTATTGAATAATAGATTACAAGGTATATATACTAATTAAAGAAATTATATTTCCACAGTCCATGTTGATTGAATTTGAGAGCTTCTAGATTTAAGTGTGCATATTTTTTGTATAAAAAATATACACAGTTAAATATACAAGCTCTCAAACTCAAATTATATATACCTTTATGAGAGAAGATTGCATTATGCAACCAATAATTATTAATATCTTTTTTTTCATATAACTGACTAATTTTAATGATGAGAAATTTGAAACTAATCAAAACATAAATGACTCACGCTCCTAAAATCCATAAAAATCTATGATTCAAATTTTTAGGTAAGACATTGCTTTGATATTACTATTTTTGGTAGAGAAGCAATGACTAAAGATGGATTTCATAATGGTTTGAGTTCCTCCTCAACAATAATTTTAGTTTTACCAATGACGTGTCAAGTTAGATTCTTCTACAATGCAATCAACAAAACATATGGTGGAATAAATTTAGACCCTACAAACCAAATTTATGATCTATAATCCATGAAAATATTAAAAAATAATTATCTGACATAAACCTTACAAAATTGAATAGAGAGGGTAATTAGCATAAATTCAACCAATTAGACATCTAGAACTTGGGTGGCTATCTCCATAGACAAATCTTATATAAAAGAACCCCAAAAATTTTAATCAAATGATCTAGACTCTTAAATAATTGAGGAGGCAGTCAAGTCAGGCAGCTTGATATATAATTAATAAGGTTATCCCAATCAATTATTATTCTACCAAAGATAATTGTGCTATCAAACAATTTAAAAATTAATATTTTTGCATTATATTTGCTTAGATAAGCTCTTAAATTTTATGAATTGCCTAAGGATTTTAAAAAGGCATAAATTAATCCCACTACTTGACTTGCACTTATTACCAAAAGGAGAAATTTCTTATAGTAATATTTTTCTCCTTTATATGTTTGTTTAGGTTTGTTGTTGGTCCACGGAGAGTGGGGGGGGGGGGGGGGGGGATCNGGGGGGGGGGGGTGAATCAACTAAAATAAAATATAAGTGCTTTAAACTTAACTCACTGATTCACTCGGTAGAACTGAAAAAAATTACAATTGACTCACCACATAACTCAATAACATAAACAATAACTCATCACATAATAAACATAACAATCATTCAAACTCATGTGACACCAGATTTAATGAGGAAATCCAATAAGGGAAAAAACCTCCATGGGAATTGTCTCCCTCAAGAAAATGTACTCTTCTGAAGTACGCTAGGTTAAAAGCTTATCATGTTAGAGATTACATACACATGATTAAATGTGACCATGTTAGGGGATTTCCCTCAGATCTATTAGGATCTTCACTATGATAGGATTGGCCTGGTTAAAGGTCTTTAAACACTCTTCTAGAATGTCATCTATCTCTAGGATTTACAATAGGACTGTTAAATCCACTCAGTTGAGAGATTTTCTCTATTACAAATGCAAATAAGAAACAGTGTAAACATTGATCTATAAATTTAGCAACTACCTTTTCTTGGTTCAGATCCTTTATGCTCTCATGAATAATGACATCGAATACTTCTTCTATCTCTGTTCTAGAATGTAATTCAACTTCTTCTTCCTTCTCTGCTCTGCTCGGTAACTCTCTGTTCTTCAACACTTTAACTCTTCTCAACTTCGCCAACATCTCTAACTCTTCAGATCTCATCCTTCATATAGACATTATCTTTCCTCTTAATTTCCTTTATTAGTTTTTCCAACATTTGCAGTCAACCATACGATCATCTTCTTCATGAATCTTAGCTCGGTAAATAACTTTAATTGTACTTCATCATTTGAACTTTTCTTGGAACTCAAACAATCAGGTTTAACCGCTTAATCTTCACCTTAGATCTTCTCTTTGAATTTTCTCACTCATAGATCTTCCAAATAAATTACTCTTCATCCTTAGCATCATCCAGATCATCATATCTTCACATTAAATTCAATCTTATTATCATATACAATCAATGTTTTGTACTAGGTAACTTGCTTTGCAACTCGGTAACTATCTCACAACTTGGTAACTTGTCTCACTCATTGTTCGGTGTCTAACTCATTCTCGGTGCTAATAACCGACTAACATAACTCTTTACCGACTTACTCTGTCCAACTTGGTAGAGAAACTCATTTCATATGAAACTTAAATCTTTGCAATCTCTGACTTAACCAGTCAAATGTACCAACTTGATAACATCAAATGTATAGTAGAAAACAACTATACCAACATTACTTTATCATTGTCTGATCTGTATTTTTCACCCATTTAACTTCTCTAACTTATGATATGGTAACTCAATATAAATCAGTAATCAATTGCTTGACATCAATGACAAAATAACGACTGATCTAATCATTTCTACAATCATGTATACCTAGTATCACTCGGTCTTCATCATCTCCATCAGATCTTTAATATCTTCATTAGTTGATTACCAATTTCCCTCTTTGGCATTGATCACAACACTATAGTCAGACTATAGAAATTGATGATGAAAACTCTCAATACTATCAATCTCTTGTTCTGTCTTGACTCCCTCTGATTTGATAGTTCTATTATGATTCAATCTCTCTTTGATCTCCTTCTTGAGTAAATAAGGTCAATTCAATCTCTCCCTTTGTGAATAACTCTCCCTCATGGATAAATATGATGAATTCAATCTTTCCCTCTTTGAAAACAATGCCAAATATCATACTTCTAAAAACTTGTCCAGGCAGTGGATTATACCTTACATGCATTGATTCTGATTTCATACATAGATCTCGCACAACTTCAGCAATCACCTAAAATGTGTCATACTAACATCAATTAAATAAAAGATATTCCAATAAAGTGTAGAATTGATGCAGTATGCCTCATGCTCTTAGTGAATATTGGATAGGGGAAGAACCCCTAACTTACCTCTGAGATACTTAAAATAATCTTTCGGTAATGGCTTTGTAAATATACCAACTAATTATTCCTTTGAATTCACATACTCCAATATCACATTCTTCCCTTGAACTTTCTCTCTCAAGTAATGACACTTGATAAAAATGTGCTTGGTCTTTGAATGCATAACCGGGTTCTTTGATATATTAATAACACTTGTGTTATCACAAAAAATAGTAATTGGATCTGTGATCACCTCTTTCATACCTTCAAGTAGCTATTTGATCCATACAATATTTGCACAATTCATGACAGTAGAAACATACTCAGCCTCGACAGTAAACTGTGAAATACAACTTTGCTTCTTTCTCAGGCATGTGATCAATCTTTTTCCCAAAAAGAATGCTCCTCTACTAGTACTTTTTCTATCATCAATATTTCCAGTCCAATCAGTATTAGTGTATATTGTCAGATCAAAATTACCTCCTTTCTTATAAAGTAAACCAAAATTTTTAGTGCCTTTCAGATATCTAAAAATTATCTTCATTGTAGACATATGTGTCTCCTTAGGATTAGAAGAAAATCTTGCAACAATCCCAACTACGTGTGCTTTATCAGGTCTGTTGTGCACTGCATATTACAATTTACCAATCATGGATTGGTAAAGTGTGTTATCCACTTCTTGTGTCTCATCTTCCTCTGACAATTTACAACCAGTAACCATCGGTGTTCCAACAGGCTTGAAATATTCATACCAAAAGTATTGAGGATCTCTTTGATATACTTTTCTTGTGTAATGTAGATCCCATATGTAACTTGTTGAATCTGTAGACCTAGAAAGAACTTAATCTCTCCAATCATTGACATTTCAAATTATTTTCTCATCTCATCAACAAATGCTTTACATAATGTGTCAGTGCCTACAAAAATAATATCATCAACAACAATCTCAGCAATCAAAATTTTGTTGTTACCGTCACACTTCAAATACACATTACTATTGTCACTTGTTCTTTAAAATCCTATTTCGATTATATAATAATGCAATCTCTCATACCATGCTTGGGGTGCTTGCTTCAATCCATATAGGGCCTTGTGTAACTTACATACCTTGTTCTTGTTAGTGTTCTCAATGAATCCTTCAGGTTGCTCAATGCAAACTTCTTCTTCAAGTATCCCATTCAGAAATGCAGACTTAACATCCATTTGATATACTTTTAATCCTCTATAAGTAGTATATGCTAGAAGAATCCTAACTCCTTCTAATCTAGCAACATGTGCAAAATTCTCTCCATAGTCAATACCTTCTTCTTGTGCATAACCTTTGCAAACCAATCTTGCTTTATTTATGATTACTTCTCCATTCTCATTCAACTTGTTTATGAAAATCCATTTAGTACCAATAACATTTTTATCTTTGGTCCTAGGTACTAAATTCCATGTATTGTTCTTCTCAAATTGATCAAACTCTTCTTTCATTGCTTTCATCCAATCCTCATTTTCTAATGCATCGTGAACTTTCTTTGGCTCAAATGCATATGTTAAACATGTGTTGTCTCTTACCTTACTTCTAGTCATCACTCCAACATCTTTACTTCCAATTATCTTGCTCGGACAGTGGTGTCTCCTCACATACTTTGCTAAAATAGGCTCGGTAGGTTGTGGTGATTCATCTTCATCACTTGGTTGTGCAACTTCCTATTTAGCTTCCTCCTCGTTAGGTGATCTTGACAAAGTGTTAGGAACATCAGGTTGTACATATACAAACTTCTCATAGTGCTCTAGTCCCTTCTTGCTTCATTCATCATTCCTTTCTAAAATTTCATCAATTCTCACGTTTGCACTCTCAACAATTTTGTTAGTAAATTTATTCAAAAATTTGTAGGCTTTACTCCTTGTAGAATATCCTAGGAATATCCCTTCATCTCATTTTGAATCTATTGCCCCACTTTTCATCCTGTACCCATGCTATCAAAGTGGAGGATTTTGAAGTCAGAGTCAGGTCTAGTCTTGTTTGAGTCTAGGTCTAGGTCTTCCTTAGGTAGGAAGTTCTTGCCGGGTTTCCCTGCCACTGCCTTTCCTTCTTTAAGTCGGATGGGTTATCTAAAAGTCTTTTCATTTTGGGTAGGTTATAGATCCCAACCCGGCAAGGATAATGTTTTCTTATTGATGATCTTTTTCAAGCAGAAGAGTGATTGGGAATCATAATTACCAGGCATTCATAAGAAATTAGAGAAGATTCTTCATATAGATGATGCAGTGACAGAGCTGTGATTGTAGATGTGCGACACTACATCATATGTATGTATCCAGTACATTTTCCACAGTCCCTAAAAGTGGATGATTTTCACTATTTGCAAGCTTGGATCTGTTCTCTGATGTTTTACGATCCTGTTGGTGAAAACCGCATGAGATTTGGAGTCGAAATGAGAAAGTTATGGCACGGCGGGATTTTTCATTTTGGCTACTCCATGGCAGAAAATGGAGTCTTAGCTACTCCGTGGTGGGATTCGCACTGACCAAGTGTGAAATCCGCAAGCCTACATAAGTCACCATTGAGCTTTAAGGAAATTTTTATTATTATTTAAGTGTTTCATATCGCATGTCCTTAAGTTAAAAGAAGACTCATGCAATTAAATTTGACATGCGGAAATACGGCCAGTGACTACTCCAATGCAATGGCGCACCTATTTTCCCAAATCCCGCCAGCTCTGTTTTTGAAGTTTTTTTGAGTTATTTTTCTAAAAAATGATAACATGGGTTCTCTTGAAATGTATCGAAGATGATTTTGTCTAGAGGAAGTTTTGACTGAAAATGCTTGTAGATGGTTGAGGCGGGATTTCCAAATTTCAGTGCTCCAAAGCCATTTTCGCACCTCAGAGGCAAAAACCCGCCAGTCTATATCTTGGCGATTCCAAGTTCTTTTTAAATCCTATTCATCTGGGTCTTTTTAAAATCTTCTAAAGAACATTTCATATGTTGAAAGTGTAGCGTGAAAATACATCAGATGCTCAGAATGGGAATTCACGTTTTGGGTGCTCCAGAGGCATGCCGGCTATGATATTTAAAGTTTGTGGCAGTTTGAAAAGAGTGATGCTTTTCATTGTATCAAAGCATAGATCGAAGCTTCATGTCTTCACGATCTCAGTGCATCAAACAACTCTCACATATGTTACATTTCTGGCTTTCGAACATGTGTCAAACTTCACCATAGTACCGTGTTGCTAGTCTTGATCAGGGAATCAGGTGCCCAATATATGGATCGAGGAACAGTTTTACGAAGTCATGAACAGCCTGTTGATGAGTTAAGATGGCCGAAAAGTGGAATTGATTCCCATTTCAATAATGAGCGTATGTATGATGACTACAATCGGGTGTGGATAGGCAGAAATTAAAGACTGTTCTGTATGTATAGTAGAGCCGAATTCATACTCATTCCATACATTTTCCACAATTCATAAAAGTTGATAGTTTTCACTTTTTGAAGGCATGGATCGATTCTTTGATGTCATACGATCGTATAGGTGAAAACTGCATCCAATTTGGTGTTGAAATAAGGAAGATACAGCCTGGCGGGATTTTGAGTTTCAGCTTCTCCGTGGCGGAATTCTACCTAAGAAGGTAATTTTCCGTAAAGGTAGAAAAGAAGGAGCGCAGAATCAAGAAAGACTCAAAGCAGAGAATTAGAATTCAGCTTCTTCGTGGCGGAATTCTACCTAAGAAGGTAATTTTCTGCAAAAGCAGAAAAGAAGAAGGAGCGCAGAATCAAGAAAGACTCAAAGCGGAGAATTAGAATTCAGCTTCTCTGTGGCAGAATTCTACCTAAGAAGGTAATTTTCCGCAAAGGCAGAAAAGAAGAAAGAGCACTGTGGTGGACCCCACAACGGGTTTTCGAAGCACTTTTTCAATTTTTCGGGTAAGAGAGAAATGTTTAAATATTGACTCAGAAATTAAAATAAGGTATTTGCGGAGAATTGAAAATTGCTTTCTCCGCAAGCGGAGTTCTCACTTGTAGAGTAATTTTCCGCAAGCAGAGAAATGCACCCAATGTTATATTAGGCAGATTTTCTCTAAGTGGAGCACCCCGTTTCTGATTTTCCGCAAGAACACGGAGAATGGAAAAGTAAGAAGCAAGAGTGAAGAGTGACGAATGTGGCACCCTCTTGAAGATGATCATACAGATGAAAGAGAATTTCTCTAAGTCCTTAGAAAGTTTGATTGATGCTTCTGCAAGTGGCACGAATAGAGCTACAGAACTGTAAAAGTTGAGCGGGCACATACACGTGGCCATGGAAGAGCTACCAAAGCTTATCGGACAAAGACGGAAAAGGGAAAGGAGGCCAAATGATTTAACTTCCCCTCTTCTTTTCTGTTTCCTTTCCCTTGTAATTAGTTGGCGACAGAAGTGGTTTCCTGCCATCTATCATTTAGAGGGAGATGAACCGATTAAACTTCCTTTGTAACGGTCATCCCCTGGCTCTATATGTATGAAGTTGAAAGATTAATGAAAGTTCGGAAAATTTTTGGTGTGGAATGCTTGATGTTACAGAGACAATTGAAGGTGTTTTATGTCAATTATTTTCTGTTCCAGTTAATTAGATGTTCTTTCTCTTAGTCTAAGTTACATTAAGAAAGAAAGGATGTTTCATTCTTTTGTTGCAAGGATGTGAATAAACCTCAGTAGGATGTGCTGTGGGATATTCAGAGAAGAGCTAGATAGAAGTTGTTAATGATATGATTCATTTTCTTAATTTGAATTTCAGTAGGAAGGAAAAGATGTTTCTTTCCTTTGTTTTGAGGATGTGAATGAACCTCAGTAGGATGTGCTGTGGGATATTCAGAGAAAGATTCATTCAAAGTTTTCATCATTTAATTTATCTCTCTGTTAGCAGTTGCTGCAGATTAGTTAGCGCTGAGCGTATGAATTCATAAGATGTGTGAGTTCTATAGCTTGGTTCATAGATTAGAAAGCTCTCCTTGCCTAGATTAAGTTCTGTTTAGGCTTAATCCGGTTTGCCTCTTCTGCTCTCGGGTTAAGAGCATACCCTGTGTTAGTTTTAGGATCAAGACATAATTCATTGCATATCATTCCAAAAGGGAGCTGTACCTAC
>MU223082.1:1084995-1096259 GCA_018584345.1 Thuja plicata | reverse complement strand
AAAATAATGAGACCTCAGAACAACCCGCCCGGCTAAGAGAAGGAAAGGCAATGACAGGGAAACCCGACAAAGATAGCCTACCTAAGAAAGACTTAGACCTAGACTCAGACTGACCAGACTGGCTATAACTTCAAAATCTTCCACTTCGACAGCATGGGTACATGATGAAAAGTGGGGCAACAATGTGAACAACCACTATCTATAATCCATGTTTCATTCTTACTTACTTGTGATATGAGGGATTTTGGTTCTTCTTTCTTTTCTCTATGAGAATAATCTTTAATAGCAACATATACAACTTCTTCATCATCATTGTCATCTGGATCATCATCACTTAGTCCTTCATTAGCAATATGACAAGATTTATTACCTTTGTTTTTGTAATCTCTGAACTTTCTAAATCTGTTCTCTCTTTTGTCTTTATCTTTGTTATCTCTCTTCTCATCATTGTCTTTCTCAGGGCATCTAGATGCAATATGTCCAATCTTTTTGCAGTTAAAACATTTCAAGGGTAGCTTTCCTTGGTATTTGCCTTTGCCTCTTTGTATCCTTCTAGCCAACAAAGCTTCAAACTCTTTCTCATTCTCTTCATCTTCAACATATAACTCTTCTAAACCACTTTGACAACTATAAAAATTCTCACTAGCACTACTCACATAACCATCACTTGCTCTAGACTCCTAAGAATTTCAAATCTTCAAACATGACTTAAATGCAGACTCAATCTTAGATGTAGAAGTTAAACTATTGTCAAAATCATTAATCTCAAATGCAATCAAGTTACCAATGGTTGCATCAAGTGAAACATTCATATGATGAATGGATCTCAGTTCTTGTATTGCAAATACTCGGATGGCGTAACTCAGTAGCAGGGTTCTCAACATTTTTCTTGTAACATCTTCCTCTGTTATGCATCCATTAGCTCCTCTAATAGAATTAACAATATCTTTCAGTCTTGTGTTGTATTGTCTAATATTTTCTCCTTCTTTCATTCTCATTGAATCAAATTTGCCTCTTAAACCTTCTGCTTTTTCCTTTTGAACATGCAAGTCTCCACCATATGTTAAAAAAATATTATCCTGCATTTCTTTCGTTGTAGTACATCCATCAAGTTCATTATATTCCTGGTTGGTAAGGGTCGCAGCTATCTCAATGATAACTTGTGTGTGCTCTTGCTTCTATCTCATATGATCAAGTGTTAAAGGGCTAGTTGTAGGTGCAACATAATCATTATCAAGAAAGTGAAGTCCATACTCTCCTATGGCAGATACATGCAATCTCATTTTGCTTTTCCATGTACATAAATGATCCCTATTCAACTTTAGTGCTTCCCTCTTATACATCTTTAGATCTTAACTCAAGTCCTTTCAAACTTGACACTTTAGAGTACTGAGCTCTGATATCGATTTTTGGTCAATAGAGATGCGGGGGGGGGGGGGGGGGAANGGGGTGAATCAGACAAAATGAAATATAAGTGCTTTAAATTTAACTCACTGATTCACTCGGCATAACTGAAAAATAGTTACAACTGACTCACCAAATAACTCAATAACATAAACAATAACTCATCACATAATAAACATAACAATCATTCAAACTCATGTGACACCAGATTTAACGAGGAAACCCAATAAGGGAAATAACCTCTGTGGGAATTGTCACCCACAAGAAAATGTACTCTTCTGAAGTATGCTCGGTTAAAAGCTTATCCTATTAAAGATTACATACACGTGATTAAATGTGACCCTGTTAGGGGATTTCCATAAGATCTTTTAGGATCTTCACTCTATTAGGAGTGGCCTAGTTAATGGTCTTCAAACACTCTTCTAGAATGTCACCTATCTCTAGGATTTACAATAGGACTGTTAAATCCAATTGGTTAAGAGATTTTCTACGTTACAAATGCTAATAAGCAACAATGTAAACATTGATCTGTAAATTTAGTAACTACCTCTTCTTGGTTCAGATCCTTTATATTCTCTCATGAATACTAGCATCAAATACTTCTTCTGTCTCTGTTCTAGACTGTAATTCAACTTATTCTTCCTTCTCTGCTCTTCTCGGTAACTCTATGTTATTCAACACTTTAAATCTTCTTAACTTTGCCAACATCTCTAACTCTTTAGATCTCATCCTTTATATAGATATTATTTTGCCTAGATTAATCTCCTTGATTAGATTTTTCATCATTTGTGCTCAGCCATACGATCATCTTCTTCATGAATCTCAGCTCGGTAAACCACTTTACTTTTACCTCGTGACTTGAACTTTTCTTGGGACTCAAACAATCAGGTTTAATCGCTTAATCTTTGCCTTAGATCTTCTCTTTGAATTTTCTTTCTCGTAGATCTTCCAACTAACTTCCTCTTCATCCTTAGCATCATCCAGATCATCATATCTTCGCATTAAATTCAATCTGATCATCATTTACAATCAATGTTTTGTACTCGGTACCTTGGATTGCTACTCAGTAATTATCTCACAACTCGGTAACTTGTCTCGCTCCCTACTCGGTGTCTAACCCTTTCTCAGTGCTTGGTGCTAATGACCGACTAATACAACTCTTTACCGACTGACTCTGTCCAGCTTGGTAGAGAAACTCATTTCATATGAAACTTAACTCTTTGCAATCTTTGACTTAACCGATCAAATGTACCGACTTGATAACATGAAATGTATAGTAGCAAACAACTATACCAACATTACTTTATCATTGTCTGATTTGTATTTGTCACCCATTTAACTTCTCCAACTTATGATATGGTAATTCAATATAAATCAGTATTCAATTTCTTGACATCAATGATGAAATAACAACTGATCTAATCATTTCTACAATCATGTATACCTAGTATCACTCGATCTTCATCATCTCCATCAGATCTTTAATATCTTCATAAGTTGAATAACATTTGCATCTTGGGGTAAACATTTATTTATATGCAATATTCAAAAGGATTTTAATGTTCATAGTATGATGGGAGGTGGGCATTGAAAATCCATGAAGGAAATTATAACGTATTCACAAGTACCAAAAAGGATTTTTTTTAGTAGTTAGAAATTTTAGAAAATAATGATCTTCTATATTTTATCTCATCGCAATGATTAGAAAGGGACGAATCCTCATTCTAGATCTAAAAATTGATATTTCCTATTTTTGGTGAATGAAATATTTATTTGAGATTTATTGAATAATAGATTACAAGGTATATATACTAATTAAAGAAATTAGATTTCCACACTCCATGTTGATTGAATTTGAGAGCTTATAGATTTAAGTGTGTATATTTCTGTATAAAAAATATACACATAGTTAAATCTAGAAGCTCTCAAACTTAAATTATATATACCTTTATGAGAGAAGATTGCATTATACAAACAATACTTATTAATATCTTTTTGGTCATATAAATGACTAATTGTAATGATGACAAAATTGAAACTAATCAAAACATAAAGGACTCAAGCTTATACTGAAATCCATAAAACTCCATGATTCAAATTTTTAGGTAAGACATTGCTTTAATATTACTATTTTTGGTAGAGAAGCAATGACTAAAGATGAATTTTAAGATAGATTTCACAATGGTTTGAGTTCCTCCTTCTCAAGAAGAATTTTAGTTTTACGAATGATGTGTCAAGTTAGACTCTTCTACAATGCAATCCACAAAATATATGGTGGAATAAATTTAGACCCTACAAACCAAATTGATGATCTATAATCCATGAAAATACTAAACAATAATTATCTGACACAATCCTTACAAAATTGAATAGAAAGGGTAATTAGCATAAATTCAACCAATTAGGCATCTAGATCTTGGGTGACTATCTTCATAAACAAATCTTATATAAAAGAACCGCAAAATTTTTAATCAAATGATCTAGACTCTTAAATAATAGAGGAGGCAGCCAAGTCAAGAAGCTTGATATAGAATTAATAATGTTATCCCAATCAATTCTTATTCTACCAAAGATAAGTGTGCTATCAAACAATTATAATATTTTTTTTACAGTATATTTGCTTAGATAAGCTCTTAAATTCTATGAATTGCCTATAAATTGATCCTACCACTTGACTTGTACTTATTACCAAAAGGATAGATTTCTTATAGTAAGATTTTGTTCCTTTAAATGTTTGTTTAGGTTTGCATCTTGGAGTAAAAATTTATTTATAAGTAATATTTAAAAGGATTTTAATGTTCATAGTATGATGGGAGGTGGGCATTGAAAACCCATAAAGGACATTATAACGTATTCACAAGAAGAAAAAAATGATTGGTTTTTAGTAGTTAGAAATTTTAGAAAATAATGATTCTATATTTTATCTCATCACAATGATTGCAAAGGGATGGATCCTCATTCTAGACCTAAAAATTGATATTTCCTATTTTTGGTGAATGAGATATTTATTTGAGCTTTATTGAATAATAGATTACAAGGTATATACATTAAAATTAAAGGAATTATATTTCCACAGTCCATGTTGATTGAATTTGAGAGCTTGTAGATTTAAGTGTGTATATTTTTGTATAAAAAATATACACACACTTAAATCTAGAAGCTCTCAAACTCAAATAATATATACCTTTATAAGAGAAGATTGCATTATGCAATCAATACTTATTAATATCTTTTTGGTCATATAAATGACTAATTGTAATGATGAGCAAATTGAAACTAATCAAAACATAAAGGACTCAAGTTAGAGAAATCCATAAAACTCTATGATTCAAATTTTTAGGTAAGACATTGCTTTAATATTACTATTTTTGGTAGAGAAGCAATGACTAAAGATGGCTTTTAAGATAGATTTCACAAGAATTCAAGTTCCTCCTTCTCCGGGAGAATTTTAGTTTTATTAAAGATGTGTTGAAAGTTAGATTATTCTATAGTGCAATCCACAAAACATATAATGGATTAAATTTAGACCCTACAAACCAAATTGATGATCTATAATACATGAAAATATAAAAAAATAATTATCTGACATAATCCTCACACATTAAATATATCATATACTTGAGGTTTAGTAATTTAGTATGCCACAACCATGATTATGAAAAGAATTTCATAAAAAGGTTTCATTATACTTATGATATATGTTATAGAATGGATAGAAATTAACCTACCAACATATATTCTCCATGAAGGAATTATTTATTACATTTCTTATAGCTCTTTCATAAAATGCAAGAGTAGATAAACTTTCATTATACTAAGATAATGTTCAACTCTCTTTTCTTTCTTTTCTTTTGTATATCTATTTATATATAAGATAAATATTAGTTTCAGTTCTAAACAACAGTTATAAATAAATTGAAGCTAACATGTGCTATACACTCAAATTTAATCATATGTTTCTCCCATAATACTTGCAATAATTTATCCTACTATACAAATACATAGTAACAATCTTAAATATTATAACATCGAGTGCAAGCTTCAAACTATAGAGGGCCTTACCAACACTCTTATTGACCGGGAATCTTGTTATCATTATAATAGGACTAGAATAGGTCATGTTGGTGCTCTCAAATTTTGGAAAAATTTGGAGTAACTATGTTGAAATTTTTGGCTAAGGTATGTAAATGACTCCCCTCAAAATTGTTTAGAGAAGCTCACTTTGAGAGTGAATAAGTTGATGCGCAGTTAGTGTCATGAGAAGCTGCTTTGAGGATGTGTTCAAATCATATAAGAAAACATAACTTTCAGTTTTCAACCTCCTGCAATCAGATTTGAAAAGTTTTTCATGCACATGTTTTATGGGGCTTACACCAAACTGCATCCTACACATTTCCAGAATAATTTGAGTGGCCTACTTTGGAGGTTTATATCTCATGCCCAATTAGCCATCATGATGAAAGAGTTATCCCCTATATTTTACACATGAGAGAGACCCCCTGTATTCATTTTCAGGCCCTAATGAATCCATCTGATGAGTTTCCCAAGTCAAATCCAAACTCAACTTATTCAGTTTCTCTGCATATACAGTCCACATCTGCGAGATAGCCTTTTTCATAAAGCTATATTTCACAATCAGGTGATTGTCATGTAAATACAATTGTTCCCTTGTTTTGTACATATCTCAAGGTACTTATATGCTGATTCTTGGAGTTCCATGAGGCCATCTGCTATTTTTATTGAACCCATTTCATGTGCAATTTAATCAGTTTTCAGCTTGCATGCTTAAAACAATTTTAGAGTGGTCATCTTGAACCATCAATACATTGCAAACTAGAAGGAGTTGGGAAAATTCGTCACTCACACATGTTCTTTGTATCTCAGTGAACAAGTCCTCTTAATGATGGATTCTCTGGGAGTTATTTGATAATTTTCCAAAAGGGATGTTGAAAGAGTTTCAGAATGCTTCCCGTGTTGTTTAGTTGCAAAAGAATGAGAAGGACAATTTTGACAACTATTTTTTTCACCTCGGGAATATGAGATTATTTTTCAAGGTGATTGTGAGTATATCAGTCCTTGTGCTTGTCAAGTGTCGGTGCCTCATGATACTATTTGACCACTTTTGAAGGATGTTTTTAGAGGCTCCGGGATCAGTTTGGGCACTTATAAGAATGGTGAAAATTCAAAGTTTCAGTGAGTTGCGTCTTCTTTCTTTTTGATTCAGATGTGTAGGGAAATAGTTTTAGTTCAGTTCCTAGATCTAGTTGAAATCATTTCGAAATCCTTTTTAGTCGGGCCCATATGAGGACCTGACTTCCTCATGAGGTTGCCATAACTCAAGGTTTCTTATTATTTTATAATTAATGATTTGAATAATAATATAAACCTGGAGGATCATAGAATACTCTAGACTTGCAACAAATCAAATACATGTTTCACATGTCTTGGGATGTTTCCAGTGGGGTCAAAGAGTCGTGAGGGTGAATTTTCATTTGAATCATTATGTAATGATTTAAATAAGTAATAATTTAATTACGAATATCAATAAAGATTTCATCTGAAATTGATAATGATGCATCCATTAGATTTGATCTTCTTGAACAACTTATCTACTATTCTTTGTGGTTCTATTGTTATGCTTTTATAACAAGGTTTGGGTCTTCTCAAAATCTAACTTAACTTAATCACAAATATTATATGGTTTGTTGGTTAATACTTAAGAAATTTAGGGTTGCATTTTGGAGTTTGTTGGATTGAATTTATTGAATATAGAATTAAAGAAGAGTCCAATAATATACAACACTATTTATCATAGTTATTTTTAAACATCCTCCAATTCAACTATCAAATGCCGACTTTGACTAAAAATAAGAGAAGTAAATTTTTTATTTAAATTAAGTGAAATGTTAAAAAGTACTATTCAATATTTGAACATTAAACTAAATGATATTTAAATAAAATAATAAATTTAATCCTTGATCAACTAGAGATGCCAACGTGCTAAGGATTGGGAGGCTCTCCTTTTTGAATTGTCATCCTTTGATTTTATCCTCCCCCATTTTTACTTTACAAATATCCAACCACAAAAAATCACCATTTTAAATGACAAACATGCAACATAGATCTTTTCTAGCTTTGACACAGTGTGGTATATGTAAGTGGAAGGAACTTAGCAATTAAATTTGGACGTGGCTAAGCTCCCTATAAAATGTACTTTTGACAAATTTCAAAAATCAGAAAAAATAAAAAAAAAATCACTTTATATTCACAAATTTGAAAAAAAAAAGTTTGACATTTTTTTCATCTTTACTACATTTTATCTAGAGCTTAACAGGTGCCATTAAATTTTATATCTAGTCATTTATATATCTCTTTCATCTACTTGCTATAACTGTTATTCTTTATAATCTTCCTTTCATTAAAAAAAATAAAAAAATTCTACTTCCAGACAATGGCATTATCTTGTCAAATCACTCTTTTTAGTCCTACCTACTGGTAGTTTTGGATCTAAGTATGGTCACACCCCTGTTTAAGAATCTTCACACATCTGGTCCATTCATTCAGAGTATATCCCCGCAATCTTCACTCATTTCAATTCATGTGAAGAACTTTGAACCACTAACGCACCAAAGTCACAGTCGATAGAGACCCGCTAACCCGTTTTTCCTGGGTCTGGGAATCTAATTACTTTTCATCGAATTGAGTTTTGTTTTCATAAAATCCATCAAATTATGCAAATAAATTGTAATGCTTACTGCAATGATCTTCTTTCAAGATCAGTAAGATTATGCCCACTAATCACTTTTGATGTTCACTGGAATGGGTTATTATAATGTTTTTCATCGTCAAACAATGCACTTAAGAGATGACTTATAAGTCAAGTCTTGCCGTATGCTTCACTGCTGTTTGCGCTTCACATGAACCTTCCTATACTCTGGCTTAGCTGGGTCGACCATTGACTGATGAACATTAATGTTTGGTAGCTTTCTGGTTTGGAAGAAGCAGAGAAGGTGCTGATGAGGAAAATTTAGGACTGATATTTCAACGAAGACTCTACTAATTCAAAGCCTCAAAAAGATTGAGCAATGAACTTTGATCATAATTCAATGCCCAAGTTCATGAGCTACCTGTTTTTAGACAATTTGGAGAGACTGTTACAAGTTTGGATATAGGGAAGTAGATGCATTTTTTGGTCCACCTTGACTTCAGAAACTACAGGGCTTTAATGGTTTGGGCTTGAGAGAATTGACTTTTAGAAGACAGGATGAGAGTAGGAGAATTAGTGCGATTTTTCACATTTGGGTCATTGTAATTTAGAAGTTTGGAGCTACTGAAGCTCACTGGAAAGTAAGATGGTTGAAAATTTGTGAAGGGTATGAGATTGGATCCACTATAAATTAGAGGCAGAATGGGGTAGCCACCAGGCTGCCTGTTTTCAAGGTGTTTGCTGGGATGATTGGATTTAGGATGCAGTTGTAGATGTAGTTTACATTTATGCTTTGTAGGTGTTTGAGAGGCAGAGAGGAGACTGATATGCTGAGAGAGTTTTCATGAGGCTAAAGGAGAAAGTTATGCTGTCTGCTTCCATACATCCATATCTCTAGTTGTAATGTAGATTGCTTAGGAAAATTTGAGGGGAAATCTTGAATGGTGATAAGGAGGATCCTATAGCTGAGGCGAGGATACTAGAACTCTATAACTGTGACTGGTTTGAATTGAAATCAGCAAAGAGATATGGCCTTGAAGTGCCGTTTGCTAGCACTTTCTGTAGTATTCTTCCATGTTTTTCTGGTGAGTTCTCCTCATGCTTTTGAGACTGAGCATCAAGATGGTTCTTTTAGAGGCCTTGATCATGATGTTCAAGTTCTTCTTGAGTTGAGGAGATCACTGGAGGTGGACTCATCATTCTGGGACAGATCAGTGTCTCCATGTGAATGGTTTGGTGTGGATTGTGATGAGATCACTACAAATGATGGTGTGGGGAAGGAGAAAAGGGTAGTGCATCTGGAATTGGATTCCAAAAAGTTGAAAGGAAGTTTACCTCCTGCAATTGGAAGGCTTTCTGAGCTGAAAAAGCTTTCTTTTGCTAACAACTTGCTGGTGGGAAGGATCCCAGAAGAGATTGGTTCTTGTCTGAAGTTGGAAGTTATGAACCTGAGTGGAAATAAGCTTTCTGGACCAATTCCTTCTGAATTCTGCAATCTCAGGAGCCTCAAGGTATTGCATCTATCTGATAACACTCTTTCTGGTGAGATTTCATTCCTTAGTTTGAAAACTAGTAGTATTCCTGATGGCTTATCAGAACGTCCTTTTCCATGTCTTGAATATCTCAATTTGGCCAACAATCATCTCACAGGTATGATTCCTTACCATATAGACAGGATTTCGACCTTAGATTCTATTTTCCTAAATGGTAACATTCTTGTAGGACCCATTCCTCAAAGTCTGGGTTCTTTACCAGCTTTAGAAGTCCTTGACCTGCACAACAATTTTCTCCATGGGAAGATCCCAACAACATTAGCCAACAACTCCAGCAAACTGCATTCCTTGGATGTGTCAGGAAATTTCCTAATAGGAAGAATTTCTCCTTCCCTTGGAAGGCTACGAACTCTCAGGTTTCTAAATGTTTCTAACAACAATTTGGAAGGTCCTATTCCATGGGGAGCTTGGTTTAAGTATGGAGCTGACCCAAGTGCTTTCTCTGGTAATACCAGACTCTGTGGCCGGCCACTAAAAGCATGTCCAAAAGCAGCAACCTCTGATTTGTCTTCTTCAACATTGTCCTCATCATCTTCTTCACAGCTCTCAGCAGAAGATCAGCTGGAGAAGCAACAATCACAAAGCTTTCTTTCAGGTGTTTTAAAGAGGTCAATTCCTGAATCTTCACTCTCAGCTGGTCCAAAAACACGGTTTGTGTTAGAAAATTTTGACAAGTTACGTCCACCTCTAGCTCCAGCTCCAGCTCCAAGTCACAACAGCACAATAAATGGTACAGCCCCACCACCAGTACAGACAAAGCATAAGAAGAAGAAGCTGCCCATCAAAAAATGGATTTTAGGTGATGCCTTAGGCGTAATAGCAGGGGCAATCTCTGCATTTATGTGTTCATTTTTGTATAGAATGCTCTTATACTGTATCCGTGGAAGACCCAAGCTTCAGGGTGCTAAGATTTATAGTTCCCTAATAAAAAAGGCTGAGGATTTGGCCTTTTTAGATACAGAGGATGGTCTTAAGTCAGCAGAGCTCATCGGGAGAGGGGGTTCAGGGGAAGTTTACAAGTCTCATCTTCAAGGTGGCTTGGAAATTGCCATTAAGAAAATTGCTCAACCATCTCCTAATTCCACAGATATATCAGATGAAGATACAAAGCTTCTGGACAAAAGAATGCGACAAATCCGTGCAGAATTGGATACTCTAGGCCAAATCAAGCACAGAAACCTTGTTACTCTTCTAGCCTATATTGCAAGACCTGATTGCCATCTATTAATCTATGAATATATGAAAAATGGTAGTCTCCATCAAGCATTAGAAAGGGTTGCAGAAGGCACACTGGAATTAGCATGGCCTGTTCGTCATAAAATAGCAATAGGAATTGCTACAGGTCTGCAGTACCTGCATTTCCACAGCACCCAAAAAATCATTCACCGTGATCTGAAGCCTGGGAACATCCTCCTTGATGAGAACTTTGATGCCCATGTTGCTGATTTTGGCCTCGCAAAGGCTCTTCCTGATACAGCCACACATGCTACTAGCTCAAATGTAGCAGGAACAGTGGGGTACATTGCCCCTGAATATCACCAGACGTTAAAATTCACAGACAAATGTGATGTTTATAGTTTTGGGGTTGTCCTTGCTGTTTT
>MU223082.1:1045848-1069832 GCA_018584345.1 Thuja plicata | reverse complement strand
TGTGACAGAAGATTCTCCAAGGTAGAGTGATAACTATTTCAGCAGTAGATCACAGTCGCATTAGAGTATTCTCCAAGGCAGAGCAGAGCTTCGTATTAGAGTATTCTCCAAGGCAGAGCAGAGCTTCATTATTTTCAGAGCAGAGCAGATAATTGTTAGTTTCACCGTGCAATTTTGTAATACTTGATATAGTCTATTTTTTAAATTCAACTAATAATATTACTATCACAATTCAACTGTATTGTTTTCAAACCAATTCATTATTTACATTTCTCTAATAATAATTCACAATAACTCATAAAATTTATACTACAAAGTTAATTACGATTAGCAGCATGAATATTGATGAAACTGTCTGATCAAACACAGCTTATTTAAACAAATCCCAAAAACTTACATGAAAACAAAAACTATATATATAAACAAACTAACAAATTTTTTTAAACTAGCAGAACAAAATGTTTAAAAAATCCGAGCAGTGATTCATACTAGAGCTTTCTTTTTTGCCTTTTTTTATCAGCCTTGTCCCATTTTTTCTCTTTTATAAACCCTTGTTTTTTATGACTGTAATATCCATATCATATTGTAGAGCTTGTACTCGTCCACAGTCAAGACTGCTAACTGCCACATTTTCTTCTCGCTGATATCGACAACAATATTTTTTACTATAATTTTGTAATTTAGTTGATGGTGCTCTGCTCTAGAGTACAGGGTCATATGAGAAAAAATCATTTTTATGTCTTTTTGATATGGGAGGGTCTATTATTAGAACATTTTTTAATAGGTTTGATAGTAATTGTTGATTTAATGTTAAATATATGTAATAATTAAATGTAAGAAATAAGTTTCAATGTTTGTGTAGTTTTGGTTTAATGTTTTGTCTTACTTAGTTGTTGTAATATAATTGTTTATTCTTTTCTTGAAAGTATGTCTTCCCTTATATGTATTGGTTCGGTTATGATTTCAAAGATTTTATTGTTGATTATGACTATTTATAATTAAATTATATGTATTACATAGATCTAGAAAGTAATAAATTATGTGGTACATCAGTGCACTAATAAAATAATAAAACATAAATTAACATGTAATTATTGGTCTATTCTTTTTAAACTGGTGCTAAAATAATAAATGAAGTAGGGAGTTAGAATATCATTTGGTTGTTTCTCAATTTAGATGTGTTGATGGCGGAGATTGCATTGTAGTGTGCTTGATCAAATTTAAATTTCCCCACGCTTGCTAGACTATAACAGATTTATTTTACAAAACTGAGACTACTTGAGATTAGATCATAGTTATGGATTAGTTTGTGGACACGTTTTCACAATGTAATTTTGTCCTTTGCCAAAATGCTCTTCAACTAGTGCACCTTTACTTGTACCTGTATTGTAGATGATTGAGATGTTTAGAAGAATCTTTGAGATTCAATGTATGTAATTAGAAGCACAAACCTTTCTCTATTGTGACTTGTATCTCTGACAAATTTACAATAAATGCAAACGAACATGATAATGTATGCAAATGGCTAGTGTAGCATCCTTGAATGTTAATATAAAAATACAAGTAATGCTCTTAATATTTTTTTCAAATGCTACAAATGCTCGTAATGTTATTAGCTTTGGAAGAAGGAATATATAATTGTGTTATCTTATGCTCAAAATATAGTTAATTAAGTGTTGGACTACACATTATGACAAAGGTCAAAATAATTGTAAAATGATAGAGTAAAAGAATGAATCATAAACTTCTCTTTTACAAATATTTATAAATGTGATAATATACAACTATGCCACAATTTAGGTCCATAATTTTTTTTTAAATAGATCACTCATATATCATTGTTATTTTGCATCCTACATGACTATTATAATGGTATAAACTCATGCTAATTTACAACTAGTCCATCTTGATGAAAAGATTTTAATGCAATAACATATCAATTAGTGGTATACTCTTGTATCAAATTGTCTCATAAACTAGTCTCTATTTATCCCTTGCTCACACTTATTGAACTAATTTTAATACATTAATTCCTTACCCTAAGTTCACCACCTTATCCTTATAATTTCCAAGTGGTCAATGATTGATACAAAACAATCTTAAGTAGTTAAAAAATAATGCTAGAAATTGAAGGCATTAAATTTGAATTAAAATTCCTCCCTTAACTAATATAAAAATAATAAATTCATGTAATCACATAGGCCACTTCCATGTTTGTGAATATTACCTCCAATCTTTCTCATTATCATTAGTTTAGTCCACTCAAGGGTTTGACCAATTAGAACCAACACATCTATCAACTTAGCAAGTTCCTCAATATTATCTCTAGACACTGTCTTGTTAGATTTACAAATCTAAGGAAAAAATAAATAGATTCTAAATAAGGCATAGATTTTTAGATCAATTTTACAAATGACCGATCAAATTTATGTGATAAATCAACTTTGTAGTACTTCATATACAACTACAATACATATGAATGAGCTATAATGGTGTCGTGCCAAAGGAAGCCATTACATTTACTTGATATCTCTAAAAAAAGAGTTAGAATCAACATAAAAGAACACGTATGTAATGAGATGCCCAACACAAAGACTCTTAACAATGAATTTTTCAAAAGGTTCACCCAATGGGTTTATTGAATGTATCATAATAACTTGGGTCTTTTAATAGGATCCTATTTTGGTAATGTGTGATTGATGAGTATTTTCTATATTTAAGCAACCCTTACCAATACCAGTCATAGAATGTAAGAAAATCAAAAGAATAAAAAGTTGTAAACATGATATCAATGTGTTCATATTTGAATATCATGCTTTAAATATAAAGATTATTGGTTTACAGGTTTGCCACATAATTCTATATTCTTCCACTTAGACAAGCTACAAGATGTCCCAATAGTTGAGATAAGTGTGATGTCCTTCTGCAATCACTCTTTGCTTCTTTTATAGGGAACAACTACCTTCTAAATATTTGCAATGAATTAAAATGGGTATGATTTTAAATAGAAAGTGGGAAATGCATAGCTTTTAACCAGAAATCTTGAAAGACTTGCAAACTATTTAAAATTGAAGAAAAACTTACAACAATCAACTTCTAATCGATTCTTACTCTCATATCGCAGTATGATGGGGATTAGAAGAGAAAACTTTAAGAACTTAGCTTCATTATTGGTCATTCAATATTTATACACAAATAAACATATCCTAACAGTAATTGATTTGGGGAGAATCAATTACATCAACTTTCTTGATAGAAAAATGAAATAGAGACCATTCAATAACACATAGAATAAAATTCCATCCACAATAGCACACAATCTACAATTTCAAGAACCACTAGATCATAATTTCCATTTCCAAAATATTAGAGTAACTAATCAAAAAATCAAAACATTGAAGTATTTTCCAGTATTCACAAAACACGGTTTGCATCAGAGCCAAAACAAGAGATCCCTTTTTTAGTTATCGTCTATACATATATAGCTAACCCATTATGATGTTTTAGTTTCTAAATAATGTCTTCTTGTAGACATCCAATTTAAAACCCAAGTACTCTTAAAATACTTTGTAAAATAAATGGCTCTTCAGAGCCAACAATTTTGAGTGTAAATAAAGAAAAATGAAAATGAAACTAAGTAAGTTGGGGAACATCATCTCCTCCTAACTTCTCCAATGATTCCACCTCATCTTTTGATGTTAACTCTTCCTCTTCTAGCTCATCCCCCTCTTAGATTTGGATCAGGTTGGTAATTTTGTAACTATCTTCATTCTTTTCACATAATCTACGTACCGCTGAAGAATAATCCTTATTAGGATAGGTGGTAATATTTTTTTTTTTATCAGTAATAGTGAGATATTTTATTAGATGCAGAATATAATATTTACATTTCAAGTGTGAATGCCCTGTTTTGCACAGGCATGCAGCTAGTCATAGACCATTACAATCCTATCAGAACAACAAAAAAACACAAAATGGATGCTGGGTCATTTCATCTGGCATATCTGTGCCTCCTTCCATGAGTTCTGCACTTGCTCTCGATTACATATCATTTTCTTCTAATTATGCCATTCCATATAAACCAGAGGTGCATCAAAAAATCCCCATAATGGATGGATATAAACATAATTGTCCAGAAGTGGTGTTATGGCCCAATCAAAATTGGAATGTCATTCTCGGCTATGATCCATATTATGTAAACTACTAAAAAAGTATATGTTTTTCCTTCATGGCGAGCATTACATTCTTACTTGATTTCTTCAAACTTGGGGTGCTCGGCATGCGTTCCCGCACAGTCCGTCTTCTGCGGGGGACTTGCAGGTTCAGAGCCAAATCTCTGTCAGCCAGTGATGGGGGTCACTCCCTTATTTCTACTTTGATGGTCTCCTACCCAATGAATCTATCCATGCGATAGTTATCTTTGTTGGTTCCCCACGGTCATCGCACAAATGGGATGATGCCTTGTACTCTTTCCCGGTCTTCGTCAGCAATTCCTTCAGTGATGTTGAAACCCACTCTCGGCCATGCCCATTCAAGGAAAGAGTCCATGCCATCTAGGAGATCCATGTTGAACAAATCCGCCATGACCTCTCACACCTCCTCGTGTTCCACTTCCAGTTCTAAAGCCCATGCCAGCAACATTGAGGGAATGTCCACGTTTAGGCAGCCTCTGTGGGTGGCCTCGATGAACTTTGGGCCCAGAGTGTCCATACCTGCATCCTCTAGATCCTTAGAGGACCACTTAATTAGCTTTCAAAATTGATTTGCTTTGATTTTTCCAAAGAAACCTTTTTGTTGCTTTTTCCTCCCTGGTTTGAGTGTGAATGTCACCTCCATCTCTGCAATCTCCAAGACTTGTGCTCAAAAAACTTGCAATTTTATCAGTTTCACAGAAAATGAAGGATGATATAACGCATTTAAAGAGTGTGAGGAGGGTGTGAGCATTTATGCGGATTCCTGCATATTGATTTGAAATTAATCAGAGCTTTTAGTGTTAATGATTCCATCCCATCGACGTCCCATCTTCATCAAGATCCTGTCCTTTAACCCACCTTTCATCCTTCCGATGATTAAGTTGGCACGAGCCAGAGTTGTAAACTCGCATGGCATTATTGTGCTTTTATTCCCAAGTCTCTAAGTGACATCACTTTGGCATTTATGAGGGGATGAAGTGTAAATTCCCATTTTTGCCGCCACTATCAGACAATGATGTTTTGAAATGGATTGAGATGTTGTCAGGTCCTTTCCTACCTTCATTTAGAATTTCCTGTCACATCAGTCTAAAATGAGAAAGTAATCGCATAGTTTCCCAAACCTGCAAAACTGTCATTTCTTGTGACGAGGGCTAAACCCTGTGCAGAGTAGCTGGCGTCTGTTTCTCTTCACCATCTATGATAATATTAGTGAAGATTTCATATTGTTTATTCCCCACCACTTTAAAATTGGCTGCCCAATTTGATAGGCAATCAGCCTCAATATTACCTGCTCTTCTAACATGTGAAATTTTGAATTTCTCATAGCCATTGAGTAGTTCAGATATATGTTTGATATATGATTGAAGGTGCCATGCCCATATGTGACCTTTTTGGATGGCCCCGATGATGACAGTCGAATCCCCTTCTATGTGGAGATTTTTAACTTCTAGTTTAAGCCCCATTTTGACCCCAAGCAATGCAGCTTGCACCTCTGCCATGTTATTTGTCCCTTCATTTATCCTTTCTGCTTCCAGTGCAACTAAGTTGCCTTCCCAATCTCTCGCAATGGCGCCTATGCCAGAGACCCCAGGGTTACCTCTAGAGGCCCCATCAAAATTTATTTTAATCCAGTCCTTTTCGGGTGGTTCCCACTTAACACCCTCCTTGGTGTGAGACTTGTGTTTTGAGCCACTCCCCCATGAGCGGATTTTAATGCCTGGCCATCTATTTTGAATCTTTGAATCCCAATGAATGAATGGGCATTTCATGGGTTTGTTGTTAGTTGATGTGGTCATAATTTCCTCAATTGAGTTATTTATTCTTCTCATGAGCATGGTTAAAGTCTCTTTTTGGTCTCTGAATGTTCTGCAGTTCCTCTCTTTCCAAATTTCCCATAGTAGAGATGAGGGGAAAATATCCCATATTACATCAAGACGGGATAGGCCCGGGGCAGAGGGCCACCCAAGTAAAACTCCATCAAGTGTATTTTGTAGAGGGCCATGCCATCCCAGATTTTGTTGGATCATTGCCCAGCAGGAATTTGCGGTTTTGCAATTGACCAAAAGGTGATCAACATTCTCTTCCGCCTCACCACACATTAGGCATTTCGTGGGTCCTAAAAAACCAGGTTTTTTCCTTCTCTCCCCTATCAAGATTCTACCTCTGGATGCCAACCATGTGAAGACCCCAGCTTTAGGAAGGTAGTGTTTATTCCAGCATGCTTTGTGGGCCATTGTTCATCCCTATCTGCCTTTTCCAGAATCTGGTAGCTCGATTTGACTAAATATTCTCCTCTTTTTGATGCACACCAAATCACCCTGTCCTTGTCTGAGGAGAAAGGGATCCTTCTGTCTTTCAATATGCCTTTTATTATGTCTTTTTGTTGGTCCAATAAGTTCTCCTGCATTACTGATTTCCATTGCCATTCTCTGCTATTAATTTCACTATTCAGTTCAATGTAGTCTGATATATGTTCCCCCCCAAGCCTAGGTGAAATAGTTTCAAAGATAATGTAGATTGCCATCTATTTTTAGTGCTGGGAGTCCATTCCATGAGTCATCCCAAAATTTTGCTGATTTCCCATTTCCAACATTCCAAGATATGTGGTCCGTGATTATCTGTCTGCATGAGATAATGAAGTTCCACATTGCAGAGCCCCGGGGAGGATTTCTGACGGTGAGAATGCGATTTTCATTGGGGTTTTCAAGGTATTTAGCTTTGAGGATGCGAACCCACATGCAATCTAGTTTTTTTTGGATTTCCCATATAAGTTTGGCTCCCAGTGCAGTGTTCATAAGCTACCAATTTCTTATTCCCGCGCCCCCCTCTTTCTTGGGCTTACAAATCTTATCCCATGCTAGTAGTGGGATTTTGTCATCCTGAGGTGATCCATTCCAAAATAATTTCCGCATACCTTGACCAATTTTATTTAAGATGTTGGTTGGAATCCTTAGACAGAACATTGGAAAAATAGGCATTGCTGATATTACTGATTTTAACATGAGAATTCTACCTACCGAAGAGATCCATTTCCCCTTCCAGCCTGACATTTTTTTTGAAATGGCAGAGGTTAGGTCAGCCCATATTTCTAATTTTCTGACACCCTCAAAGAGTGGGATCCACAAATATTTGGATGGGAGGGTTCCTTTCCTCATGCCCAGAACTTTACAAACGTCCCTTTGTCGTTGTGGGGCAGTGTTAAAGAAATAGATTTCTGATTTCAACTAGTTGACCTGCTATCCTGAAGCAGAGGTGTATTTGTCCAGTGTTGATTTCATAGTTCTCATTTCTTTGCAAGAGGCCTCCCCCCAAAAAGGTGTCATCATCAAATTGCAAGTGTGAGAGGGTCGGTACTCCCACCACCACCTTGATTCCTTTCCATACACTTGAGATTCTTTTTTGTTTAATAAGTCTACCTAGGGCCTCTACCATGATAACAAAGAGGAAAGGGGATATTGGATCCCCTTTTCGAATGCCATTGCGTGTTTCAAAGAATCCCTATGGGTTGCCATTAACTAAGATAGAGAGCCACACATTACCCATACATCCTTCAATTCATTTTATCCATTCCTCTGCATAACCAAACTTTGCCATGATTTTGGAGAGGAATCTCCTATCCACCTCATCATAAGCTTTCCTGATGTCGAGTTTTACCAACATCATGTCTGTCTTTTCTTTCTAGACCATGTGGATTGCCTCATGGGCCACAATGATCCCTTCATATATCGAGCGCTCTGGGGTGAAACTGCTCTGCTCTTTTGAAATAACTATTTTCAAGGTTGTTTTCAGTCTGTTGGCCATTGTTTTGGATATAATTTTGTAAATGACATTACAAAGGGCTATAGGTCTGTAATCCCCGAAGCTAGAGGAATCATCCTTTTTGGGGATTAATGCAATGAGGGTATTGTTCATATCTTTGAGGATAATTTTCCTTTACGAGCCTCCTCAACCAATTCCCATACCTTTGTCCCCACAAGGTCCCAAAAATGTTGGTAAAAGAAAGCAGTGAACCCATCCGGGCCCGGAGCCCTATCTCCCCCCATCCCAAACAGGGCATTTTTGACTTCCCTAATAGTTGTTGGTTTCAGGAGGGCTGCATTCTGGGTCGGGCTTATGCATGATGGGATAGTGTTTAAGATGTCCTCATAGTCGGTGTTTTTCTGCCTTTCTGCACAAAAGATTTGTGAGAAGTATCTCACTACTTCCTCTTTGATGTCTTGCTCCTTTTCCAAAATGAGTCCCTACTGATTTTTGATAGAGAAAATCTTGTTTCCTGCCCTTTTCACTTTGGCAGAGTTGTGGAAGAACTTTGTGTTACAGTCTCCATCCTTGAGCCACAACTCTCTTGATTTTTGCCTCCAGTATATCTCCTCCCTAGCCAATGTTTCCTCATATTCTTTTTTTAGTTGCTACTCCAGTAGAAATTCCACATTAGTCATTCCATTGGTGATAATGTGCTCATTTAGGGTTTTCAGCTCCTCTTCTAATCTGAATTTCTCCACAAAGATATTTCTGAAACTCTCCCTATTCCATATTTTTAGCTTCTCTTTAAGGAATTGAAGCTTTTTGAAGAAGATGAAAGCCAGGTTCCCATCTATGGTTGGTGCATTGTTCCACCATGATTTCACCATGTCATCAAAGCCATCGGCCCTAAGCCACATAGCTTCGAACGTGAAAGGGCATCTGTCAGGGATAGAATCCTCTTGTATTCTCAATCCAATGGGGTAATGGTCTGATCCTGTTATCGGGAGTATCTCTTCCCTACTTATCCAATCTGTGGCTGTCCAATCCCCAGCTAGTAGAAATCTGTCAAGCTTCTCTGTCTTTGGTTTGTCCATGTATAGTCTCCACCTTTTAGTTC
Organism: Thuja plicata; assembly: GCA_018584345.1. Lineage (NCBI taxonomy): Eukaryota > Viridiplantae > Streptophyta > Pinopsida > Cupressales > Cupressaceae > Thuja > Thuja plicata. Next base: position 1,060,778 of record MU223082.1, on the reverse strand, counting down.
TACCTCCATTAATCCATTATCCATGTAGAAAATTTGAAAGTCCCTCTGACTTTTTCCAGCCCATCCACGGCCACCTTTTTTGTCTTCTGGCATCAGGATGGCATTGAAGCCATCCCCAAGGATAAAAATTTCAACCGGATTATCCTTCGGGACTAATGAGATTTCCTACCACAAGATGAGCTTGAGAGTAGGATTATTGGGTCCATAAATGTTTATAATGTTGATATTTTTGAGAAGTTGCTTAGATGCCACCCTCGCCCAAATCCATGATTTATGTTTTTGAATGATGTAAATGTTTACTGCCTCTTCCTTGCCTAAGAGAGCCAGGCCTCCCGACGCACCTTATGCATCCATGAAGAAGCATTTCCATCTCAAAAATTTTGCTACAAACATAGCACAGTCCTCATCCTTCAGTTTGGTTTCTTGAAAGAGCACTAGATCTGGTTTCGCTTGATCAAAACACCGCTTGATCAGACAAACTTTGTCAGAGGCATTGCAGCCCCTGACATTCCAAGATAGGAGTTTCATTTCTTTCGGGAAAGGGTAACACCCTTTCTTGATCTCAATTTGTGTTGGCCACTTGCACTTCCAGCCTTAGCAAGCCTCATTTTTAGGGTGCTTGCTCCACTCTTTTTATTTTCTCCAAAGGCAACTTTAGCCCTGGAAGAGTCTGTTTGTTCTATGGTTCTAACTTCTGTGATATCGATCTATTCTGAGAGACCAAGAAAGTCTTCTGTGTCAAGGTCTTCCCCCCTTCCCAACTCTTGTGGCTCAAACTGTTCCCCCCACTGTCTCTAGCTCCCTCAAAGGATTCCCCTAGGTTCCTAATAGGAGAGATGGGAATGTCCTTTATTAGGGTGCCTGTATTGTCAACCCAGGTGGCAGGGACATACTCCTTTTCCTCCTCAGCCATCAAAGTAGGCATGTTCTATCCAGGGATGCCACCTCCAGCAGAGTCAGTCCATTGCACTTCCGGAATTGATTTTGGACTCCCTGAAGGGTTGAGTTCAATTGTGGGTGGATCTGTGTGTCTCTTTGGACTAGTAAAGGATAGACCCTCATGGGGTTGGGTGGGGCGGGGATCAGAGATGAGATTCTCTTTGCATTCATTCTGCTCCTCCAGATGTGCGGGCATTGGAGTTACATGACTCTGAACCGGGATTGTGCTTGCAGGGGTGGTGTTTGGTTCAGGGTTTGCGGGAGCTAGCTTATCAGAGTAAGGGTTGTCATTCCCACAAAGATTAATGAGCTTATCCAAATGTGGGAGAGGGGATGTACTGGGAATGACTTCAAGGTTGGGTTCGGTGTGGGAGCTCTCCCCTTTTTTTGGCATGTGGGTTATATTTCTAACCGCAACATCCCCAATTTTAGGTTCGATTTGAGTCTCCTGTTGTCCTCTGTCACACAAAAGCTCTTCCCAAATCACATAGAGCCTTTTTCCTTTACCCAAATCCCTGACCACATTGATCTCCTCATCCTCTCAGCATGTTTTTTCAATCAGTTGTTTCCCAACTCCTTCCCTAGATCTGAGTTCTAGGGTTTCAGGCAGAGGAGTAGCTTCATTCCAAAGGATTAAAATATTGATATAAGTTGACAGATCTTTTTTATTGAGGGCCTCCCCCCAATCTAAAAAGGTTCCCCACATGTTCCCCACCATTTTTAGGGTTTCAATGTTCCAGTATTCCTGTGGGAGGGTTTTGAGGCTAATCCATAGAGGGACGTTCACAAACATGTGTTTGGATGGATTGAAATTTGGTTCCCAATCTTTGATGTATAAGCCCAAACCCTCCATAAAATGAGGTCCCGATTGAAGAAATTCCATCTTAGCATTCTTAGTGGGGCATGTCACAAGGTAGAAGCCATTTTGAAGGGTTTTTAGTGTTCAATCCGGGCTAGCATGCCGATATAGCCATGCTTTGATTTTTTCGTAGGCCGGCCAGGAGCCCATACATTTAAGAAAAAAAGCTTTGCTTCTAAGAAAATCAAGATTATCACACCATCCTTTATGCTGAATATTAAGAAAAGGGATTGCAGTGGTGGGTTTGGGAGTTTCTACATATCTGCATTCAGTGATCTTTTCTATTTGTTTTGGCCGCCAAGGCGATGCTTGATATCCTTGAATCTGGCAGTAGCCCCCTGTTGGAACCCATTTCCATTGTTCTTTTTGGAAGTGAAGCGGTCATTTGCTCAGTTTTTCTCTGGATCTTGCCACGCTCGATAAGGTTGTCTAGGGCGCTTGAAAAACTAGTGAGGGCACTGATTGAAAGGCCATCGACACTCGGTCTTGCCCCTGTAGTTGAAACCCGAATGTCGTCTGAAGCCCTTGCTTAAAAAATTTGACCGTTGCCCCCCGCGCTCCATCCTTCCTTTTTCTCTCCTAGGATAGGTGGTAATATTGAATTGGGGCACGTGCTTATAAATTCTTCATTTTATATCACATGCTAGGGATAACATTTAAAACATATTAAATACTTTCTAGAGATTATATTCCCACATTGGCTAGTGGAAAAAAAATCTCTATTTTCTTCCTCAATTCTTCGTGGACTATGTCCTTTGTTAGCAACTCACATCCACCTTATTTGAAATTTTTAAGCCCAATGTACTGAAATCTATGCAAAGAGACCTAAAGGTGGATAAATGCTTTGAGATAGCCTATATTATTCCTTCACGTAATTTATCTAGCATCAATAATTTCCAATCAATCTAGCGCCTTATCCTCTATATAAATCTTGATTATTCCTTCCTTTACTAACAAAGCTAAGTACTAATTTGAGATTTACCCTTGTTGATGAGAGATGTACAATAATTCACTAGTTTCTTTCTTTACCTCCTTTATGTCAGTGTGAATGGTACTCAAATTATTTTCTAGAATAGAGTATGCTCGAAGACCTTCTTCAATACACATGAAACCCTAAATTTTATCTTGGTTCACCCATTCTAAACCCCAATCTCCCAATAATGTGGGATATGTAATAAGGTAGTAGTGCCCTCTTCTCATATTCTACCTAGCGCAACTACCACTTAGGCCACAGGAAATAAGATGTCACACACCCTTTTTCCATTGGTCCACGAGGTGTACACTCATCCCAATCTTGAACAAATATATGACACTTATCCCTGCCACATCGGTCCACAACATTACACCAAGATCAATATCAGATTGCCTATTGGGAAAATCTAAATGTGACACGTGGAAGGAAAGCCACGAGGACCCAATAAACAAATTGTTGACATCATCATCATAGTTAGTGCATATGATTACTAGGTGTATGACCTACCACATCAATGCCTAGTCTGCAGTGAGATCCAATTTTTTTTTTCCGTGCCACCTATCATGAGAACAAATTTGACGAGCGTATCAATGTCATTTTTTTTGGATTTTGCTGAGATGTTGTTCATATTGTGCATATATGCAGGCATTAGTGCTTTGTCATTGATGTCAACATATTTCTACTATTGAAGACAGTGTTCCTGGTGTGTTCAGTGAAATTGAATTGCTTGGTACAAATACTACATATAAGATCTACAACTACGATCGTACAATTGTGTTCTAAGATGTTTATAGTTGATGCATGTCAATTCACAAAAGTTAGAGTGATGATTTATGAGAGATATAATTGATTTATCAAATACTAGTATTTTGGTTATTTAGAAAGTGACAGAGTTTCAGTTTTAGATCAGTATGGTTCAATGTTGGAGTTGTTGGTTGTTAACCTAGTAGTGAGTTTGGGACGTGAAAATGTGTCCTCAAATCGAGTGGTTTATGATTTGGATACTGGAAAGCTATTTTTCTTGAGTAACAGATGTTGCAGATATTATTGTTGATGAATAGTGCAAAGATGGCTTTAGATCTTGAGTTCGTGTTGTTGCTAAGGTTTCTGCTCGGTACTTCATGTTGCTTGTTGATGTTTCTTGATCATGTTGTTGGATCCCATTGGTCGAAGTGATCGAGTTGCATAATTTTCATGTAACATGTTGGTGTTCTTCATTTGGTCTTAGCCGACTTGATGATGTAACTATTAGTATTATTAGATCCAAGATTACTAAGAGGGGGGGGGGGGGGAATAAANATCCAAGATTACTAAGAGGGGGGGGGGGGTGAATAAATAATCTAAAAAATTAAATTTTTCGTAAACTATTCAATAAATTACATTAATTAACATCCATTGCATGAATAAACAAACCAATGAAGATAAACATCCACAACCATGGAACACAATAACACTAATACTTTTCTCGTGGAAACCCAACTGGGAAAAACCACGTGTGGGGATGACGCCCACAAATAATTCTGCACTCTTTTGAAGTACACCTAGTTAAGAGCTTAGCCATGTTAGGATCTTACAAATGCCCAATTAAGAGAAAGATCATGTTAGGAGCCACCCGGTCAAGGGATTTACCTCTAGCCCTATTAGGAGCTTTACCCTATGATAGTGCGTGAAAATGTATTTGTAACTATATTATTTCCTCAGTGAAATAATATTGTTTTTACAAGGTTTTTTTTTCTAGCCATATTATTTTTATTCATTTGCCTTTTTTTTGACTTAAGTTGTAAGTGCTGACATCGTTAAAACGGGACCAGTTTGTTTAATCCTCTAGGTTTATTGAGTCTAAATTGTCGACCCCATGGTTTCTCTTTGGCAAGGTCTAACATGTTTTAATAGCTTAGCGGTCTGTTTATCCTAACCAGTGACAATCAATGTTTTAAATATCAGTTACTTTTCTCTTAACTGTTCATGGTCTCGCAATGAAAGATGTAACTACTAGAGTTGATCATGAGTGCACGAGAAGGTGACACCTGGCAGTTTTTTCAAGCAGCTAAAGGTTTGCGGTATTCTTTCCTACAGTTAGGATTTGAGGTTGGTTATTTGTCAAGCTACTAATGGGACTATCTTTTTGCACGTGCAATATTTGAGTGGTGATCTTATGTATAAACATTAAAGTTGCTCAAGTTTTACGAGGGTACAATATTAATCGTTAAGTAAAGGTAGGACTAGATCAATGGTTCTCGTTGATTCGTGATCAAATTTGCTAGGCTCTTTAGCAATCATGGATATGTGAGATGACACCACATTTCCTAGCCATAGTCTAGGTAACTTTAAATATTGTGGAAAGAGGTAATGACATAAGATTGATGCGGATTCTTCTTGTTCACTGAGGTGGGTTTTATCTTTCCATTGTGGCGATCAAATTTAGTTTGACCAATGTGTTTCTTTGATGTGTCGGTCTATAAGGAAATCAATGGTGGCGTTTCAAACTTGTTTCTAAAAGAGGCAAATAGAGTCATTGTTCATTAATGCGTGAGAAGTAACCACTGGACAAAGGATTGTTTTATTGACATAGAAAGAGGTAAAATATAGAATTGTCGACTCTTCACCATAGGGTCTGAGTACTATGATTATGTGAAACTAGGTTCCAAAAATGAGAATGGATCAGGGTGGAGTATGGGTTGACGTTGAACTGTGTATGCTGATAGAATCAAGTAGTTATAGACTTGTCAGAGATTTTTAGCAAAAAGAGATAAGATCAAATGACCATTTCCAAGAAAGGGTGGGAGAAGAGAAGTGAATTGTCATAGTCTTTGCATTGGAGAGTTCCAAAATGGTGGTGTTATGGTTCAGGGTAAGTACACCAAGATGGTGTACAAAAAGGGGGGTATAAGTGGCCATTTTTTTTTCTTTCTGAAATCAGGTAAACCTGAACTTCAAAGAGAAATTTTAGAGTCATGCACTCAAAATTAGAAGATGTGAAAATAAAAAGAATTGTAGTACTCTGAATCTATTTTATAAACTACTAATTTTATTAAAAATGGATAATTTTAAAAGGGTCAAATCCATTGTGCACGAAAAATTATTGCTGATTTTTTTTTTCAGAAAAACATAACTTAGTGTATAGCGTGCGCATAAAAAAAGATATAGTTAGATTTAGTATTTCAAAAAACCCTTTGGTAGAATGATAAGTAAGCGTAAGAGCTAGACTTTGTGTATTTTGCTGTAATTTTCAGTTGAGTATTTATTTTTTTATGATTTTGTGAAGTGGGAGCATCTTGAAAATCAGTTGTTTGTTCGTGCGCTAGACATAACTTGCATCAAAATAATTAAAAATGCAATCTTTTTTTTAAAGAGTATAGAATCAAGTCTAGAACAATAATATGTGACATTTTTAAATTTTTTTTCAAGTAGATAAAAAGTTATTAAGAAAATGGTAGAGATATGTCTCTGATAACTATGGAGACACTGGTAAAGAAAATTAAGCTTTACTATGCTAATGTTGTCCAAAAACTGAAAAATTTATATAGTTAGAAAGCTCAAATAATGTGTGAAATTTTGGTAGTAATTTTAGAAATACCCACTTGATGATGTGTAAACCTGATGATGAGGAAGGTGAGAAACTTGTTCTGAAGAACAAAACATGTGAAAATGAAGGGAAATGGAGGTAAACGAGGCTCCCAAGACCCAACCTTTTTATCCAATCCTATTAAATAGCCTTATTCTTAGCTTGGAAATTTACCGAACTTAAGCCCAATTAGGTTATTTGAATTTAAAGTAACACAATTGTGTTAGTGATGTTTTGTTGTCTTTTTGGGTAGGCCACTTTTTTGCACACCATCTTGGTGCACTTACCCTTCGATTGATGTGATCAATAAGATGAGTAAGCTTAAAGGATTTTTTATTAAAGCGACAACACCACCAAGTAAAGCGTTTTGAGTTATAAATATAGCAGGGTGGTGGTTCAATGGGTATAAAAGAAAAAATACCTAAGAATTTTTTGAGGTAGTTTCCAATTGAGAGAAGAATGATGGTTGAGAAGTGTTGTGAATTTCATCACTATAAGTTCTGTGATATTGGATTGAAATATTTCCAGGTTAGTGTGTTTATAATCAAAGGATTCTTGAAAGTGGTAGGAATAATCATAGGAGTTTTGAAATTATTTTTCCCATTTTTTGCGCTCTTTTTTATTGTTCCACTTCCTCCCCTCCATATTTGGTTGGCCCAGGGAAGTAGCAAGGATTTCACATGGTGGAAGAAATAGTTATAGGAAGGGTTTGGGGCAACAACCAGTCATCTCTGCAACAACATTGAAGCTAAAACCCCCTCCCCTCCTTATAAGTTTCCCTGTAGACCTTGTTTTCCACTTTCTCTGATTGTGGGCATGAAGGATGGAGATCCTCCTCTAGTTTAGAAAAATACTTCCCTTTTCTGTGGCTTAATTTTCCTTTCTAGGAAGAGAAGCGCTCTCTTAGAAAAGGGAAATCTTTAACAGGGAAGAAAAATGCTCGTTCGTTCAAGATGACACATCTCATAGTCCATCTGGAAGTATTCAAGGGCGATGGTGGCATGACTCATGCCTATTCTATTTCTACCAACACACAGTTGAAGTTTTTTTCCATTACTCATCACATACGCCAAAACATGAAGATTTTTTTAAGGGGTAATTGAAAATATTATGGTGGAAGAAATCACAAGTGATCCTATGAGCTTGTGACATGTGTTTCTTCTGGTCTAACGCTTGTTTTCTCCCTTGTTTCTATAAAAGGGAATTCACAACGAGGAGAAGAGAGAGGGATTTTTTTTTTCAGGTTCTAGTTCTAGGTTCAAATAAATGAAATCTCTGCAAGGTAGGCAAATCTCTATAAAATATGTCGGATTAGGAATAATATAATTGTTAGTATTTTCATTTGAGATATCTCCATGTTTTGTAAAAAGCTTCATGAGTATATTTAATTTTGAGTATGTCTCTATGTATGAAATGTAATATTCTTTCAAATTCAACAATCAAGGATTATTTGTGTTTTTCATGCACATTTGCTGCATCTAAGATATATTTGTTGTTGTTTTTTGTTCAAGGAGTGGATTAATTTCTTCAGTAGATATAACATGGGTATTGTATTGACAGATGGATTTCCAAGAATTATCATAGGGTAAAGCTTTAGTAGTCTTATTATCATAAGGTGATAATATTTTTTCAAAAGATTTTCAAAATATGTTTGACATTACAGGATGAAAATTTGGTTATACATGACTCTATAGCCCTTCTCTTGGCACTGGTCAAGCCTTATATATCTTTTGTTCTTTCAATTTTATCCTAAATCTTTAAATCAAGCATAGTCTTTAATTTTCATGTTTATTGTTATGTTGTTCTTATCTCATGCTCCATGCGGGTTGATGTTCAATGGATAATTAGCCATTATCTAGTATCTCCCTGTTATGTTGATTGCCTTATATAAGATTTATTTACTTTATGTTAGTTCCATCTATGAGTTTAATATTATGTTTTAAGGGCATTAAGGGATCACCCCCCTAGTTTTATATAGCCTTAAGTGGAGAAGGGTTTACTAGATCCTTGTCAGTTGGTCCAAGTCTCATAGATTCATGATTATTGGAGTTGGATTCTCCATAGGGAATTGATTGATCAAATTGGTTTCTATTTTGTGGTATAAACCTTTTTGATAGCCAACACCCTATTAGGAGTAACCATTTTAAGGGACTTAAAACCCTAATTAAAGAGTCACCTGATTAAAGGATTTACAAATCAGACCTATTAGGGTCTACCCAGTTAAGGGATTTATCTTTATGAAACTATTAGGAATAAACAAGTGAAGGTGATCTGAGAAAATAACACTCCTCCTCTACTACTACAGATCTAGTTCAGGCTCAATCTATGCTTTACATGTAGACCATCCAAACCCTATGATCACACAACTGCATTCATGATCTTTCTCTTCCACACACACACACACTTATCATAGTACATCAAAGTGATATATAAAATGGTTTACAACTTAAGGCAAAAAAAAAACCTTAATTACATTTGAATTTTATCTCAAATTTGCCAAAACTTGTTACTAAAACCAAATCCATCGATAACAAGATCTGTCTAATCGCCAATATAAACCACACATCAATTTAACAAAGAAAAGTCAAACCACAACACACTTTCCAATGTTTTTGCACAACTTCAATAAATTTGATCATAACGATCATAAAAATGCCAACTCATCAATCCGCGTTGATCTACAATGTAACCTCAATCCCCAGAGCACATATCCACTTATCACAACATGATACATCATCACCAGTTCAGGATATGACTGATTATTCTAAGAACTTCTTTTACTTTTCACTAAACAATCTTCTTTCCATTGAGACTCAGTCTTTTGGTCACCAATCATGATCTGATCACAACAAAAACCCCATAACATAGTCAAGATAATATATCCTGAACCCAACACCTGAATCCAAACCTATTTGACACAATCATTAGATCAATCCTCCTTGGCTACATCTTGTTCTTCCAGTTTTCTTGTCAATCATAAGTCACACCATACATATAATAAACCTATGCGATCATAGATACAACATCTAGAGACATCACTTAGTCTACCATTATGATTTTTACATGCCAACTCTTACCACAACTTTGGATCAAACGTCTTGAACATACATCAACATAATAGGCACACTGTCGACCAACAAACACTAAGTTAACATCAATGAAAACATCATAACTGATCAACCTATCATCATAGCTGCATCAAACACATACCATAACATACTCAACTTATCTCTGCATTAGTTATACTAAAATCTCCCCCTTTTGCATTGATGGAAACACCAACAATACCAAGCAAATATCTAGTTACCAAAAATGATCCCCCTTAGCTGATACATCTCCATCTTCATTCAATTTGTTCCTAAAAAGTCATTTGGTACCAATCACATTTTTATCTGTAGGTCTAGGAACAAGTATTCATGTATCATTCTTCTCAATTTTATCAAGTTCTTCCTCCATAACTCTTACCCAATATTCATCCTTGATTTCTTTCTTCACTGTCTTAGGCTCATACTAAGAAATCAAACAAGTAATTTCTCTAAGATTTCTTCAAGTTAGAATAACTGCATTCTTATCACCTACAATCTGATCAACAAAGTGATTCATCTTCACATACCTAGGTATCACTGGTTTAGGTCTAGGATCTTCTTCTTCTGTCAGTTGAATCACTTCTACCACATTGTTTTGTTCTGCTGGTTCATGCACTTCCAGTTCAATATACACAATCTCCTGATCATCCTGTATCACTTGCTTTCTTGAATCACCATATTTCTTAGGGTATTTTTCCACCTTTACATTTTCACTCCTAATCATTTTATTAGTTCTCTTATTGAAACACTTGTATGCTTTGATTTTAGTAGAATAACCCGAGAAAATACCTTCATCACTTTTTGGATCAAACTTGCCTATGAAATTATACCTCTTAATGTAACATCTATTGCCAAATAATTTGAAATGTTTAACACTAGGTGAGTGACCATACCATAGCTCATAAGGTGTCTTATTGGTTCCTTTATTTACTTGCACCCAGTTCAGTGTGTAGACAATAATACAAATTTATTCTCTCTAATACATTTTTGGTACATCACCTTGAATCAACATTGTCCTTGCAACATCCACTTTAGTTCTATTCTTCCTCTCTACACCACCATTGTTTATGGATTCCTTGGTGTAGACATTTATCTCTTGATTCCATTATCTTAAAAAATTCTGTAGAAGTAAACTCACCTCCTCTATCAGACCTTAAACACTTCAAATTCTTACCCGATTCCTTCTCAACCAATGCCTTGAATGTTTTGAATTTATGGAATGCAATAGACTTATCCTTCAAGAAAGTTACCCACATCATTCTAGAATAGTCATCAGTAAACAATATGAAACATCTATCACCTAGATAAATTCTCTATCTCATAGGCCCACAAAGATCAGTATGCACCAAATCAAGTATGCTCTCTGATGAAAAGGAATTTCTTCTGAAAGTAGAACTAGTTAACATACCTAGCTAACATTATTTACACATCACGTTGTCTGGATTGACTAATTGTGGTAATCCCCTAATTGCATTTGTCTTACTCACTTTGATCAAACTATCAAAATTTACATGGAAAAACCTTCTATGCCATATCCAACTATCTTCAATCTTTGCAACCAAAAAAATATTCATAGCATTATTCAAATGGAATAAATTACGTCTAGTCTGCCTACGGGTTGCAATCTCATCATCCGAGCTTCCAATCATTCTGTATATACCTCCTTTGAATTCCAATCTATAACCTTTATCATTTAGCTGACCCACACTCAACAGATTATGTGTTAGACAATCTACAAAATAAACATCATCTATATTACTCTTACCATTCAAAGAAATAGTTCCTTTTCCTTTGACCAAACAAGGTATATTATTACAAAACCTTACCACACCACCTTCAAAATAATCAAGCTTAATGAACTTACTCTTGTCACCGGTCACGTGATGTGAGCATCATCTGTCTATAATACATTCATCATTGTGTCCCATGTGAGAAACTAGTGCCTTTTCACCTTCTGATGGATCTTCTTTGACTGCAACAAATACAAACTCCTCTTCCTCATTATCTTTTGATTCTTCATCGAAACTCATTCATCAATTGAAACATAGCATTATTTCTTCCCTTTTCCTTTTAACTTTTTAAACTTATCATTTTGTTCACCATTAGTACATCTAGCAACAATATGTCCAATCTTATTACATGAAACAACATTTCAGTGGTAGCTTGCCTTTGTAATTACCAGTCCCTCTAGGAAATCTCTTTGCTAGTAGTGTTTCAAACTCTCCTTGTTTCCTTTCATCTTCCAAGATAGCTTAAAGTTCCCTGGTGTAACTTGACATGTAATCAGAATCATGCCTTATTTCTTTATCTTTCCTTATTGGTACATTAGGCACTGATGCCTTAAAAGTTGCGTCAACTCTTGGAATACTGTTACCAAAGTTATTTTACTTAAATGCAGTAAGATTACCGATCAATCTATCTACATGAACACTGTCAAAATTTCTCAGATCATTTATAGTAGACACTTTAATGGAATAATAAGGTAGTAAAGTTATCAACAGTTTACTTACTACAACATCGTCCTTAATAGTTCCACCATCACTTATGATAGAACTGACAACTTCTTTTATTCTTTGACCATATTGTGCAATGTTCTCTCCTTCTTCTATCTTCATGTCATCATAATTTCCTCTAAGAATATCTTCCTTATCTTTTTGCACATGAATATCTCCTCCATAAATTAGTTTCAAATTTTCCTGAAAATTGTAGGTAGTATCAAGTCTACATCGAACATCAACATATTCAATATTAGATAAGGTACTTACAATAGCTTCTTGTGCTTGAGTATTCTCTAGTTGTTCCTTCAGTTGATCTGTAGTGAGATTTCAAGTAGAAGTGGTATACTTGCGTTTGACATGCATCCAATATTGTGATCCCATACCTTTTAGATATAACTTCATTATGTCACTCCATACTAGGTAATTGTATTTAGTGAACTTGGGAGGTTCCTTCATCATCATTGGATCTTTTCCTCAAGCTGTTAGGCTTACCACAAAGAGGACCAAGGCTCTAATACCAAATTTTAGTATTATTAGATCCAAGATTACTGTGAGGGGGGTGTGAATTGGTAATCTAACAGATTAAATTTTCCATAAACCATTCAATAACTTAAATCAACTAACATCCATTGCATGAATAAACAAACCAATGAAGATAAATATCCACAACCATGCAACACAATAACACCTATATTTTTCTTGTGGAAACCCAACTGGGAAAATCCACGCATGGGGATGGCACCCACAAATAATTATGCACTCTTTTGAAGTACATCTGATTAAGAGCTTAGCCCTATTTAGAGCTTACAAATGTTTGGTTATGAGAAAGACCCTGTTAGGAGCCACCCAATCAAGGGATTTACCTCTAGCCATTTTAGGAGATTTACCCTATTAGGAGTAACCCTATTAAGGGATTTCAAATCCTAACTAAAGATTCACCTGGTTAAAGGACTTATAAATCAGACCTATTAGGGTCTACTCAGTTAAGGGATTTATCTTGATGAAACTGTTAGGAATCAACAAGTGAAAGTGATCATAGAAAATAACACTACTCCTCTACTAGTTGTATAGTCAGAAAATGGAAGCACTTCCATGGTAGACTGTTTTAGCCTTCCGAGTAAGTGGTTTGGCATCATATCAAGCACCGTGAATGGGTTTCTGATCTAGACCTAACTTTCCCCCTGCTCTACCCCTCTTTCCACTTATTTCCAACCTAATTTTTGCATCTTGGACTGCAGATCTGAGATCTTTGACCTCAGGTTCAGGGTCGACCTTTTGGGTCTATGTCGACCTTGACCCTGACCTAGGTCAAGGTCGACCTTGACCTTGAACCAGGGTTCAAATCTCAGGGTCCCACAGTTTTCGGATGTTTGTCTTTGCAAAATGTCATTTCCCGCTTCCAGGTCGGCTGTTTCGGGTTTCGAAGTGGTGATTCCTAAATTATATTTAACATAGGTCCTCTTCTAGGGGTAAATCCTTTAATGGGAATTTAATTCTCCTATATCAGCCTCCTTAGAAGATTGTGCCCTAATTTCATATAAAAGGGAGCTTTCTCCTCTCATTTTCTCTGAGTCTTCTAATTGTGATCAAGCATTCTCAAACTATCATCAAGTGCAATTCCAAAAAGCTAAGGAGCAAGAATTCAAGCAATCATTCATCCATTCTCAAGAATTAGAGCATCCATTTTCATGAAGGAGATCCATTGGAGGCCATTGAAGGATTCAAGCTACATAGTGCCCTTTTTAGTGATCTCTCCATCCACCTTCCTCCAAGCCTCTTCCAAATAAAGAACCCATTCAAGACTTGGTGTTGGAGATCAACAAGAAATTGATTGAGGACATCCTACATTCTAAATTCTAGATCCATTGGTGCATACATACTTGTGGATTTAAGGATTTGAATCCTCCACAAGGACTTTTACAAGCAAGGTGAATTTATGCATTTACTTTGTTTACTTCCACAATTTCAATTATATATTTGAGGTTAATTCCAAAACCGGGGTTTGACCAAGGCAAACCCCTCCCCCACAAAAAACAAACCTCTTTTTCTTGTAGGTACAGATTCAGGACTGAAGATTTGAGGCCAGATCTGGATACCCTTTTCGGCCAACTTCCGGGATCCGTGAACAGATTCTCTGTCAGGCATGTGCAGGTCAAGGTCGACATTATTGGGTCAGGGTTGACATTTATGGGTCAAGGTCGACCTTTTTCATAAGATGACATCGCATTGGAAAATGATTTCTGGGTTTTGTTCGTCTCTGCGTTCTGGTTCTAGATCATACTTCAACTTTTCCAGAAACAGTCTACAGACCTCAAAAAATAGCATTCTTTGATCTATAATTCTTTAAGGTTAGTACTTTTCTCCTATTCATTTCAATCTTTCTAAATCTATCACACATTTATTCCTTTCCATAAAATACGAATTTAAGACTTTCCTCTTTACCCTCATTTCCAAATGATTGATTCATTTGTGCATTGATCCTTTCTGGGTTGATCAGTTTGGATCTTTCCTTTGTGCATCTTGGGATGGAAGAGGAATATCTTATCTTTCCCCCATATATTTCAAATGTTACACATTGTTATATGTTACATTTTGGTGAACCCGCGATAGACAACGATTTCTTTTTGGTGTTAGATTTGCATCTTGTGTTAGATCTTACATGCATTTAAAAGTAGATTTGTTTTCTGCTCTTGCATTTATATGTGAAAAATAAATAAAAATCACAAAATTTCATTAAAAATACAAAAAAATTTACATTTTTCATCATACATTTTATTTGAATGCATTGGGATATATCTAGATCTATTTTATACGCATTTCTTTATTTGTTATCATGTTCCACAAGTTGTTTCAAGTATTTTCCAAACCTTTTACAATGTGTTGTATTGATAGGGATGATAATCCTCCTATTTGGGATGAACCTTTGGATTTGGATGTTGATTACTCTCTTCCTCATGAAGCCATTATGGATGATTCTACTTTTTGGGATGAACCCTTGGATAAAGACATT
>MU223082.1:1021360-1033843 GCA_018584345.1 Thuja plicata | reverse complement strand
GTTTTCTTTTATTATTAAATCCACAATCACATTCACACCATGTTGATGGGCGAATGTTAGTATGCCTTTGTGTCTTCTGGTTAAAGACATAACCTATATTTTAATTCATTGTAAATCTTTCTAAGAGAGAGCTGTACCTCTCAATTCAGAGGAAAGTTATCAATCCAATGATAACTTCTCCAACTGTTAGTAGCGTTTGTACTTCTATTTGGGCATTTTGAGTCATTATGTGTTATTATTTTTGAAGGGAAAATTTGTTTACTAACAATTCTGTATTGATGTTTTGGTGGCTGCTCCTTAGGGGGAGTAGTGTGTGGTAATTATTTCATGAGATGTATTGTTCATATTTTTGGCCTCTATGAATTAGTGCATACATGTGCCTTTGTCACTGATTTCAAAGGGGGAGAGATATTCATGTTAAAAATAAGTGATCTTTGGGGAGAGATATTTTGTATGAGGTTATGAGGGAGAGATTGTAAAACAAAGATGTCATATTATGGATATTACTGATATTGTTGTTGGTATTGTTTCTTTGTGCATTCATTGATTTTTTCACATCATATGTTTCCATCAATGTCAAAGGGGTATATTGTTGGATATTGCTGAGATGTTGTTCAAATTATGCACATATATGCTGACATTAATGTTTTTTCATTGATGTCGACATATTTCTACTTTTGAAGGTAGTGTTCCTGGTATGTTCAGTGAATATGAATTGTTTGGTAGAAATACTACACAAAATATCTATAGTTGTGATTGTATAGTTGTGTTATGAGATGTCTGTAGTTGATGCATGTCCATTCGTAGAATCTAGAGTGATTGATTTATCAAATACTGGTATTTAGATTATATAGGAAGTGACAGAGTTTCATTTTTTGGATCAGTATGGATCAACATTGAAAAGTTATTGGTTGCTAACATGGTAGTGAGTGTGGGACATGCATATGCGTCCTCAACTTGAGTGGTTCATGATTTGGATACTGGAAATCTATTTTTCTTGAGTAATAGAGGTTGCAGATATTATTGCTGATGAACAATGCAGAGATAGATATAGATCTTGAGTTCGTGTTGTTACTAAGGTTGTTGAGGTACTTCATGTTGCTTGGTGATATTTCTTGATCATGTTGTTGGCTCACATTGGTCGAAGTGATCAAGTTGCAGGATCTTCATGTAACGTGTTGGTGTTCGTCATTTGGTCTTAGGCGACCTGATGACGTAACATATTGTCAAGGTTTTTTGTGTGATTGGTGGATATGGAGCATATTTGAGGTTATTGATATGGGTCATTGCAATGTCCTAGACAACATTCAATGGATTGCATTAAGGAATGAATTGTAATTTATTAATTATTTTCAATTATGTCACTAGCCAACCTAGTTGAGATGAGTTGATGAATTGTATTTATAGATGTAATCATTTAAAGTTGCGAGTGTGTGAGAATGTGTGGACATATGAGAAAAAAGATATATATTATGGTGTAAGAAGAGGTATGAGTGAAATCTAAAATAAGTCAGAGATCTATGTACTTCATTGAAACTTTTTTGGCATAACAAATGCTATTAGTCAGTTTGTGTGTTTGGACTATAAGTCCTATTTGATTGATGATTGGTTGATGTTATAAGACAGTGAGCCTTGTTGTGTATAGGCCTAATTTTGCACACTCAAGCAAGAGGGTTAGTAGCACCAATTGATATGAAATAAATCAAACAACTAATATGAATGAGCCTAATAAAAACAAAATAAAAAACATCATATTCAGAAATGAATAAGAAAAATAATACAAACTGAATGATACTTGAAGCGTTCGTTGCTTCTCTCTTCTCCTTCTAAAACGTTGTTTTGATGGTGCTCAGAGTTGATGCTGACAACACTTATGACTTGGGAGATTCAAGAATATGATAAAAAAAGATTGTTGATCACAAATAGCTCCAACAACCCGCATAAAGATTGTACTCTCCAAAATCATGATGATTAAAATAGGTTTGAAGAGGGTCTATATAGTGATTTCTGCCTGATCGACAGTTGAGATTGAAGACAATGATTTTATTTTGGATGCACAAGATTCAATAAAACTTCTTTAAAACCAAATAAAACATTCTGCTTTTTTTGAAGAGTGGTTGAAATCGAAGACTTAATTAACATTAAATAATTAAAAACATATTTAATTATGTGCAAGAGAGAAGATAATAAATAAAATAAAGATTTTATTTATTTTTAGGAGAGAATTGCTTTCTTTAAAAATAATAATTAATTAAATTAAAGAATTCGTTTAATTATAGAAGATTGAGATAAATAAATAAAACAAAGATTTTATTTATTTTTAGGAGACTTTGCTTTTATTGAGAAAAATAAATAATTAAATAAATGAAATAATTCATTAACTATAGAAGATTGAGATAAATAAATAAAACAAAGATTTTAATTATTTTTAGGAGACTGCTTTTTTTTGAAAAAAAAAATAATTAAATAAATTAAAGAATTCATTTAATCATAGAAGATTGGGATAAATAAATAAAACTAAGATTTTATTTATTTTAAGGGGACTTTGATTTCTTTGAGAAAAAAAAATTAAAAAAATTAAAGAATTCATTTAATTATAGAAGATTTAGATAACTAATTAAATAATTAAAATAATTATTTAATTACGAGGAAAATAAAAGAAAGTATTTAATTAAATAATAAAGATTATTTAATTAAAGTGGAAGAATTTGGTTAATAAAATAATAAAATCCTTTAATTAATATTAGAAGAAAATTCGATAATTAAATAATTAAAAATTATTTAATTATGAGAAGGGAGGGAAATGTTTTTTGAATTTGAATTAGAAGAATGCCACTAATTAATTAAATAATAAGGATTATTTAATCAATTAAAAAGAAAGTTTGTTGATTGCAGACATTGGAAAATTTTAGGTGTCTATATTTGCCCCTCTTGGATACAATGTGGTTTGTCGTGTTGTGTCAAAGAATTTCACATTTGATCCTTCCCTAGCTTGCCCTGGTGGTAGTAGGTGGATTTTATGCCCCCTCAATAAATTAAGCAAAAAATTGCATCAGATGAACATTAATTTGTTGACAACGTTGTTAGTTAGAAGAAAATTAGCAAGAAAGAAAAGTTTATTGTGATCAACATGATTGATGTAATCAAGTCTTTGCCAACTTTTTCTGTTTCAACATTTATTCATCATTGCACCTTATTTGAAAAGAAAGAGATATAAATACACCTAGATATTGACCATAGTGATACCGCTACTATCTCTGATAACAACAAGCAGATAATAGACAAGGAATGTTCAATTCTCTTCTAGGGATGAGCTCAGATCATAGAATTGCGTGACTGCCAAATGCATGACAACTCCTATCACATTTATCCTGAATCATCCTTGCCCCAGAATTGAATTGCAACATTCCACAAACAACAAACAAATAAAACAAGATCATGATCCATCATAGCTACTCTCACCACTCAGGTGGTATCCTTGAGGAGCATAAGAACACAATCACGAAAGATAAATTGGCAATAGATGGACATGACTGACCTATTTAATAGCCTCATTGTTCATTTATTGGATTGGTTTTGATATTTGATTTTAGATGTGTCTGGTTTCAAGAATGGACAACCCGTATAAGATTGATGTGTCTGGTTTCAAATGTACCTGTCACTATCTAAGACAATTTATTGACTGATTTGATTTGATTCGATTTTTGATTGATTGATGACATATCAAATTTTTGGTAAAGATAGATCACATGAGTCCATTATCAATTTATGAAGCTCAGTGTTTTGATTTGGATTGATGTTTGACGTCATGTTCTTCTTATTGTGACAAAGATGATTTTATTGTAAGATTTTGATGTGTTTTGATTTTTTAAAATTTTCTTTAGGACATTTTTTGATATTTTTGGTCCATCGTAGGATTCGTATGTTTGGAGTCGAGGTATGTGTGGTGTATCACATAGATGAAGGCCCTTATCATAGACACCCCATACATCATTTCTTTTGATGAATATTTTTTTTAATGTTTTTCAAATTTTTTGGATTATTTCAGGATCTTTTTCAATTTTTAGGAATTTTCAAGACTTTTTACTCCTTTTAGGATTTTTTCAGGATATTATGCTCTTTTTAGGATTTGTTTAGGACTTTATGCTCTTTTAATGAATTTTTTTCAGGACTTTATGCTCTTTTAAGGATTTTTTTAGGACTTTATGCTCTTTTTATGAAAGTTTTTTAGGACTTTATGCTCTTTTTATAGATTTTTTCAGGACTTTCAAGACTACCCCCACTCCAGTGAACTGGCATAGATTTAGGATAGGTGTGAATGCTCATGAATATTGAAATCTTATTGGATATATTTCTTAGCATGTTTAGTGATAGGTGTTTAGTAAGTGTGAGCTAATCATTGGAGCTCATTGATGGCGAAGTGAGATTTTAATACTTGGCACCTATTTGCTAGGTTTTCACCAAGGTACCTACCCAATAGTGCCTGTTCACCAGGTTTTCACCAAAGGGCGATTGTTTTTCTCTTTAAATTTTCTATTTTTTTTATTTTTTGATGTCTCCAAGGCACCTGTTTTCTAGGTTTTCACCATGCTACCTTTTATATATATTTTTAACTTTTTTATGTATTTTTTCAGGATCTTTAGATATGTACATGACTTGACCTTGGGATATCATGTATAGAACCTTTTTAGGTTCATGTTATTGATATAACCTGGGAGGTAATCTCCTTCTTGAGTAGCCAATTGATATGCCCCATTGTCATATGATTTGATAGTGACATCTGGTCTACTCAAACTTGTTTGGTTTAACTCTTACTGCGTTATTCTTTTCAATTCTCCATAAGGATGAGGTCTCCTACCTCAAATGTGCGTGTCCTGACTCTCTTGTGATAATTTATTCTAAGGCAATTCTGATAGCCTTGTAAGTGATTCATTGCACTGTGACATTTATCATCTAACAACTCTAGTTCACTTAGCCTAGCAACTCTGTAGTCTTCATCTAAGATGAAATTATTTAATGATATTTTGAGAGACGAGAGTTCAACTTCAAGAGCTAGAACCACTTCTGATCCATATACCAGGGAGGAAGGAGTTTCTCCTGGTGGTGCTCTTATACTTGTTCTATATGCCCATAATGTTGGACTGAGTTGTAAATGCCAATCTCGACCAGATTTATTGACCACTTTCTTCAAGATTTTTAGGATTGTTTTGTTGGTTGCCTCATTTTGACTATTTCCCCGAGGTTAGTAAAATGAAGAGAAGTGTTTTTTGATTTGAAACTTCTCACAAAGATCCTCAACATCTTTATTTTGAAAAGGTGACCCATGATCATTAATTATGGTTTGAGCAATTCCATACCGATAGATGATGTAGTTCAACATGAATATGGAGATCTTCTTACTAGTAATAATGTCAGAGGAATACCTTCCACCCATTTGGTAAAGTACTCAGTTGCTGTGATTATGTATTTATGACTGTCAGAGGAAATGAGTGTAATCTTACCCACTAGGTCAAATCCCCACCTTGAGAAAGGCCATGGTGAAACTTAATGGATTGGAGCTCTTGAGCTGGTGCATGAATAAGATCTCCATGCATCTGACATTTTCTGCATCTTTGTACATATTTATGAGCATTTGCTTCTAGTGTTAGCCAATAGTATCCCGTCCTTAAGATTTTCTTCGCTAAACTATTACCACCCAAATGAGCCCCACAAAATCCTTGATGAACCTCATACAAGGATCTCTAGGATTCAATGGAAGTAAGACATCTTAAAAGCATTCCATCTTGATTTTTTTGATATAAAGTATTAGCGAGAAAGATATACCTAGAGGATTGTCGGATAAGGGACTTCCATTGGTTTCTAGATAGGTCAGTTGGAATGGTATTGCCTTGAAGGTAAGTATACACATCCTTATACTAGGGAGACTTGTGACCAACAATGACACATACTAATTATGTTACTGGAGCGTCATAGGTTGGGACCATCAATTGTTCTACCAGAAAGTGGAAGCTAATTTCATTGCCAAGCATATCAATCAAAGATGCTATAGTAGCCATCACATCTGCGACTTTGTTTTGAACCCTTGAAACTTATTCTAATACAATGTAGTGAAAATAAGCTCATAGTTTGTCCATTAGATGTCTTTATGAGGCAAGTTTTTCATCCTTTGTCATGTAATCATTATTGACCTGAATTATAACCAATTGGGAATCACCATATACTCTTAGGCTCTTTATCCTCCATTGTAGAATTGTTTTTAATCCGATGATGAGAGCTTCATACTCAGATATATTGTTAATACATGGAAAATTGAGTCGGAAGGACTTAGGAATTGCATCCTTTTGTGGCATGATGAGTACTATTCCAGCTCCTACCCCATGGTTTGTATATGATCCATCAAATAATAACTGCCAGACTTGTATTGTTGATGCTTCCTTTGTAAGTATTGAGTCATCTAGAAATTATGATACAATAGGTTGAAGATCTTGAATTGGTGCTTCTGCTAGTTGGTCAGCTGTGAATTTTCCTTTTATAGTCTTGTGATCCACATATTCAATATCAAACTCTCTTAAAATCATGACCCATTTAGCTAGTCATCTAGTTAATGTTGCTTTGATCGACAAGTATTTTAATGATTATATGCATGCAATGAGATTTTTTTGATGAATCAACATGTAAAGTCTCAGCTTTTGAGAGGTGAAGGCAACCATAAGGCATGCCTTTTATATTTCTTAATAATTGAGTTCATATCCCACCAATGTCCTACTGATGTAGTAAATATCCATTTCCTTTCCTTGATCATCATTTTGAGACAAAAGAACACCTAGTGCTGATTTTGTTGTTGGTATATACAATAACAGTGGTTTGCCTAGGATTGGTGACACCGATATTGCAGATTTCAATAAATAATCTTTGAAAGATTGAAAATATTATTGACATTGTTCTATCCATACAAATTTTACCCCTTTATGTACTAAATTTTTGAGCGGATGCACTTATCTGCTAGTTGGGCAATGAATCTCCTGATAGATTGTAATCTTCGTTATTGACCCCGCAATTATTTCAAATTTGTAGGAGGTGGCATGTCAAGGATGACTTTAACCTTTTTTGGATCTACTTCAATTCCTCAATGTGAGACAGTGAATCCAAGCAGATTTCCAGATGTGACCCCAAAAGAACATTTCTTTGGATTGAGTCTTACCTTGTATTCTTGCATTCTATTAACTATCAGACCCAAAATTTGCAGATGATTTTCCCTGAGTTTTGACTTAGCCAATATATCATCAACATAATCCTCCATTATTTTATGAACCATATCATGAAATATCATCGTCATTTCTATTTTATATGTGGCTCTTGCATTCGTAATGCTGAACACCATTATATTCCAGCAATAAGTACCCCATGCACAAGTAAATGTTGTCTTATGTTGATCTTATGGTGTGATATTTATTTGGTTATAACTTGAGAAATAATCATTTAGTTACAACATTCGATGTCCTGCTATCAGATCTACAATGATATCGATATTTGGTTAGAAAAACTCAATTTTAATCCTCCATTCTTTGAAAAACTCAATAAATTGTTTTCTTTCCTCGGGTGAAAGAGATTTGGCTAGATATATATTCTTAGGAGTCTTTTCATCTCCTAGATTTACTGCTTCCATTTCCTCTGCTACCAAGGATGATTTTTCTTCCTCTAAGGGGAGGAGGTCCAAATTTCCATCCTCTGGTGCCTCAGAGAGGTTTTCAACAGAAGATATGTCCTTTATTTTTACTTTTTTATTGTTAAGAAGTGCCTTTCAGTTTTCACTTAATGACCTTTCTTTTTCACTTTTACTTTTACTTTTGTGACTAGAAAGAGGAGCTGCCTCCCCAAATTATGAAGATCTATCTAGGTCAAAGGATAATCCTACCTTGTGATCTCTAGATGATATCCCTTAATGAAGCCCCATGAATTCTACAATGGATTCATCAGTTTCAAAAGTATCTAGATTTGGATGTCCTTATTGATCGTAGTCGATTAACTTAGGGTGGACTAAACAAAGATCAATGTTGATAGATGACTCTTTTTGGACAAATGGAGCTATAGTGATAGTTCCAAAATCTCTAGATTAGGAGGTATACACACCATATAAGGAATGGACATCGATATGTTTATCGATACAAGGATGGTCTTCAATGTTTAGTTGGTCGAACATTTCATTTATATTTAGAGTACTAGTAGATCTAGGGGAATAGCCATGGGTGTCAGATTCAAGATTATGGAGGGATGCCCAATCATACTCATGAGAATCAGTCACACTAGAACGCTCATCAGGAATCTCATCTCCCACATAATATAGGATTTTTTGTTCAAGGGACAATTTAGAGATTGCAGTTTCCAATTCTTATGGAAATGTTTTTGGAAATATGTTACTGATCTGGGCCTATTCATGATCTTTCCCCTAGTTTGGATTAATGATTTCTTGAAAAACTTGAAGAACCACCCTTTTTATATATTGTCCATAACCAAGTCCTCTTTTAGTCCTCTAGGTAGGTGGCAATGACATCTCCATTATTCCTTTTTGGGTTACCCCCAAGCCTGTACTTCCATCATATCTAAATTATTGTAACATTGTGTATCTTGGTCCATACTGATTCAAAGGTAACCGTGTTGATGGTATTTCTTGAGGGTCTTGGTATAACCATGTGTTGATGTTTGAATCAAATGGATCTAGCTCACTCAAATCACCTCATTTAAAAAATGTTGTAGGCAGACATTTGAAAAAAAATGGGTCTGGTTTTTCTACTATTCTTGGACGACTAAAGGATCTTAGTGACAAAGACATTTTAGTAATGGAAAAGTCCTCCTCATAGAAATATTCACCACATCCTTTGTCTTGGATTTATATTTTAATTCCCATCCTTAGTATGTCTTTGGGAATTGAGCTAGAAGTAGAAGGCACACTTGCTTCTTGATTTACTGGTACTTGGTTCTCTGTACTACCCCTTAGATTGTGGTAATATTGGAAGGGGTTCAAATCTCCTTCTATAATGATTTTTGTACCTTGATAAGGAAATTTGATACATTGATGATAGGTAGAGGGTACAACTTGCATTTCATGAATCCATGGTCTTCCTGGTAACATGTTATATCCAAGTTCCAGATCTAAGATCTAAAATGGAGTGTTATTCACTACTGGTCCTATTTTGACTTGTAAAATAGGGACACCTATGGATGATATTTCTTCTAAATCATATGCCCTGATGTTGATGCGTCTAGTGATATCAATGCTTTAATATGAGTATCCCAAGGTCCTTATTACTTTTAGAGTACAAATGTTTAATCCAGCCTCACCATCAATGAGGACTCATCTGATTGTGTGTTTATGCACTTGGAAAAGAAGATGTAAGGGATCATTGTGTAGAGTCTTATACATAGGAACATCATGGTCAGTAAATGTAGCATGTTTATTAGTAGCAATGTAATTGACCATAGTTTGGAAATTCTCAAGAGATATGTCCCTAAGGACAGTTTCTTTCTGAAGAGACAAACCCAATTCTTTCTTACGTTTAGGGGATATTCACAATAACTCAAAGATAGAAATCTGAGCGAGAGTACACTTGAGTTGATCAACCAAAGTGCGTTGTGGATTAGGAAGTTGTGTAGAAGTTGTAGGTGTAGCAAGAGTAGAAGGTGCCCCTTGTAATATAACCTTGGGGTGGAGGGTAGTGATTGCACATTTAGATCTATTATCTTTGATATTAATGGTCACAATCTAGTAGTCAGCAGGATTGAGACAATTTATTGTGTTATCAGAGGTAGTGTAGGTATAATTGACCTGTTTTAAGTGTCGACTAGATGCAGGGGTCTTTCCTTTATTATGATTTTGCAAAGGTTCCTTACAAATTGTGTGATTTGTGTTTCCTTTGTATTAAACATTACTAACTTAAATTATGCGTTGTTTAATTAGGTCTTGAATTTCTTTCTTTAGACGACAACAATTTGATGTTTTGTTACCCTTAATGCAATGATATTCACAAAAATCAATGTCATTCCACCACTTAGGTTTAAAAGTGCCATGCTCAACTTATCTTATCTCAGGTAAGGTGATAAGATTACTTTTAATTAACTTCTTAAGTGCTTCTTCAAGTGGTTCCCCTAAGGTTGTATATTCACATTTTGGAAAAAAAGATCTTTGTTGACATTGAACATTGGGTTGGGATTGTGTGAGATTATCCTTTTGATTGTTTGACCCTAGCATTTGCATTTGAAATTTTATAGGAATTTGACTTAGTGTTGACACCCCCTGTAATGAGATCTTAGGTTGTGCATAGTTGACCATCTTAACATCAGTGACACCATCATTGGTAACGTTCTTGTTTTTGTTCCACCATTTAGGTTTATCATTGGAATTTTTGGTGGTGTTTGACTGATTTGCATCAACAAGGATTCCTCTCTTGATTAAGTTTTTCTCACATCGAATCCCTCATTCAATCAGTTATTTTAAATTTGGAGAAAGTTGCAGTTCTATAGTGTATTTCATATCCAAGACAAGGTTATCAACAAACATGACTATCAGATCTTTTTCAAGAACCTCATATGGGATTCCGTTAGCTATACTTCTCCATCTTTGCAAGAATTTAGAGGACTCTCCTTCATTTTTTTTGAGATTGCAGAGGTCGTTAATTCTAACCTTGTGTTCTATGACATGATAGAAATGAGTAATAAATTGTTCAACTATTTCTCCCCAAGATTGAATACCATGAGGTAGGTGAGAAAATCATTACATTGCTGGTCCTGCTAAACTTTGGGGGAATAATTATATAATACATATTTCATCATGTTCTACCTCAATGAAACTAACAAAGAATTTGTTAATGTGTTCGACGGTATTGGTGTTTCCCCTGTATTTGTCAAATTTGGGTACTGAGAAGTGTGCAAGAAACAAAGGCATGTTTAGCGAGTGATCAAAAGGATAAGGGTGGAAGTCCTTTACAGTATAGGACTTAGTCTGCCCTTTATTTTAAAGGTCCAAGAACTGGCTCTGTAGTGTTTTCATTTGTTGTATCAGAATGTCAACTTGAGACTGAGGGATATTTGTAACATTTGATCATGATCCAGTAGCTGGTATGAGACTCTGTCTTTGAAACAATTGCTTTGGAATATATGATCTTCCAATGATTTTTCTATTGGTTTCTAGATGTATGTGTTTAAGGTACATATCGAGTCCCATGTTGATTTGGTTGTTGTTGTTGTTGTTGAAACAAAGACTTAACCCTTGGAAGACATTGACTAAAAGTAGGACCAACAGAGATTGATCCTATTTGATATGATGAGCTAACCCAAAGTCCAGTGGGGATAGATTGTGATGCAAGTAGGTTGCAAATTTTTTGAGTATTTGATGTTGTATTTTGAGCATTTGACATAAAAGGGAATGCTAGTGTTTTATGTGATAGACCAGAGGTCATTGTTGGACTTGTTTAAGCACTTGTCATGTTTTGGATTACAGATGAACCAACCTAAATTGAAGAACCCATTTGTACAGAAGCTACTTGTGATGTCATTGTTTGACCTAATAGTGGATAGACATTATGTGGGATACGATAGGATCAAATTGAGAGTTCCTAGTTGTATTATGACCCACTAATGGATTTTTCGGCCATATTGTGGAGACATCAAACCCAGGAGGAAGCTTGACTCCTTTTCCTAATATCTTTGCTAAGAATTTATTAGGGTTTCTTTCCACTACAATTTCCACAATTTGTGAAGAGTGATCATCTTGTTCTACGTCTTCTAACTCTTCTTCTGTAATATCTTGAAAATAGTTAATTTATGAGAGACATGTGAAGTCTCATGGACGTTTTCGGTGTACAGAGAAGGGTGTATATGCAAATAAGGATTTATTTATGGTTCTTCCTCCCATGGTGGGAATGGATTAACATAAAATTCCTCTAGTTTATTTCTATCCTGTGACCTAGTATTTGGCTCTCTATAAGGTATAAATGACATTGTATTATCCAGGATTTAACCGAGACTAGTGACATAAAACAAACAAAAGGGACAACCTCTCAAAGAGACTTCAAGCTTCTTTTTAACAAGGGTATTTTTAAGTACAAAATTTGAATTCTCTTGATCTCATAGATTGATGATGATTCGATATGATTTGAATCATGTCTAAGATAAGAAAGAGTCTGTTAGGGATTTTTCTTGTATGAACCACAGTGCTTGAAATAACTATTTGAACACCATGCTTCCTAATACTGATTTAGGGACAAGAAAAGCCTAATTGCTAAGGACTGGATAAGGTCCTTCTTCGTTTTCGAGCTCCACATATACTCAGGCAGGTTTTACCTTTTATGATAACTGTTTATACAGTATGTTATAATGTGGACACTGATTTGCTATGTATCTCTTATGAAACCAACTGATAAATTACCTTGCAAATGACCAAGCATAATCAAATACAAGATATAACCATATAAACCATGATCCTTAATA
>MU223082.1:970762-991272 GCA_018584345.1 Thuja plicata | reverse complement strand
TATATATATATATATATATATATATATATATATATATATATATATATATATATATATATCATGCTTTAAGATTTTAAGATATTGTTGCTATGTTGGAAAATGAATTAGGAACATTTGGTATTGGTTTTTAAAATATATTTAGAGATAATGACAATGTTAATGTTTATAATTAAGGAATGAAATTCATTATGATGTCAGTTAGTTAGATAGTATTGTAGATGTGTTTCTTAGTTACAACGTTAGGGAACCTTAGAGGACATAGACTAGAGATAAAAGTTACCTTCTATTTATGATCTTAATGAATACAATTGTCAAATTTCATTAATTCTGCATTCAAGTATGCAAATGAAATCATAAATGTTAGATTAAGATGTACTTGCACTTTAAAAAAAGATTTGGCATGTCATTTTGGTAGTTTAGTTGTCGTCCTCTCAGGTTCCTTAGCGGAGTGTTACAACAATAATGTAAACCCATTACATTTCATGATTAAGAAACCCGAGTATCCATATTATAATGTATACCAATTACATTTCATGATTAAAATAGCAGAGATTTCAAATCATAATGTGTACCCATTAAATTTCATGAATAACAAACCAAAAATACTGAATAATAATGCATAACCATTACATTTCAAGGTTTAAAACCCAGAGATTTCAAATTATAATGTATACCCACTAAATTTCATGAATAACAAAGTACAGATACCCAATAATAATGCATACCCATTACATTTCAAGATTAAAAAAATAGAGATTCCAAATTATAATGCATACTCATTAAATTTCATGAATAAAAGACCAGAGATACCAAATAAAATGCATAACATCACATTTCATGATTAAAAAACCATAAATTCCCAAAAAAAAACACAATGATATCTTAATTACACATTTCATGTAATGATTTCATACTATAAAGCAGAAGAAATTGATTCAGTCAAACCCTCAATGACATACATAGAAATGATCAAAAAATACATCAAACTACAAGTTGGAATGAGTAGAATCAATGTTAATACCAAAATAGAAAAGAAGAATGTGAGTGGAGGCACTGCCTAGATCCCTTAGCCAAGCGTAGGAAGCAAAATAGGATGCGACAGGGATGAACTGTTGAAACCCTACAAACAAAAATGAAACCATCAACGCATATCCATTACATGAATAAAAACCTAGAGATATTGAGTTCTAATGCATACCCATTACATGAATAAAGACCTAGAGATATTGAGTTCTAATGCATACCCATTACATTTCATGATTAAAAAGACAGAGATTTTGAACAAAACACAACACAATGTTCTCTTTATTTCACATTCCATGTTACGATTTCATAGTATGAAGCGAACGAAATTGATTCAGTCAATCCCTCAATGACATACAGAGAAATGATGAAAAAATACATCAAACTGCAAGTAGAAATGAAAGTGAATTGCAAGTAGGTAATGAGTAGAAGCAACATTTATAGGAAATGATTAGTGTGGGAAGCCTTTGCCAAAAGTAGAATAGGACATAGTGGGGAAAAGAATTCTCAAAACAATGAATGATTTTAGTAAGGTGTTGAATGATTTTAGTGAAGCCCCTTCCTAACACTAAAGTGGTTATTGTGAGCAAGCCCATAATCGATTCATATTTTAATTAAACATTTTTATGTTTGCTTTTATGGGTTTATATATATATATATATATATATATATATATATATTTTTTTTTTTTCATGAATGGTTAATGGTGCAAAAGGGGTCCTGTTACGGGCAACACTTTGAAATGACCACTTTTTGACCCTTTGACGCTCAACAATATATAAGAGAGCTCGTTTAATACCTAAAAGCCAATTTTTTTTTTTTCAAAGTTGCCAGCTTGCATACAAAAGCAACAAAAAAATTTAAAACCGAACATATAATTTAGACTCCAAAAATACTATAACTATTGATACACTTCCCCTATTTTATTTTACATGTAAAAAGGGACCGTAAATTAAACTTATTTCTTTTAATAAAAAAAATGAAGTTATTAACTACTGTTTTAGTAAAGACAATTTCCCTCTAAATTCCCCGTTTGTTTGGGGAATTGGAATTTGACTCAAAACCTGGTTATCACAAAATCAGGTTTTGAAATTCCGGTTTTGCATCTTCTTATTTTGAAAATCACGGACCCGACAACGAAATTAAACTGGGTTCATAATTTCCTAAAACCCGAATTTCATTTTGAATTCCACCTATTCGCCCGGAAGATGGTGCCGCCCATTTTAGGGCCTAAACCGGGTTTGCAACATAGAGTCCCAAACGGTGGATTTCAGATAAAAGCGGAAGTCCCGCACCCAATTCCAATCAAATTCCTGCAAACAAACGGGGCCTAATATTTCAGTAATGCCGTTCAATAGCATTTGAAAACCATTACTGAACCAGGAAGAATCATACACAATCTTCAAGTGCAACTCCAGACTGTTGAAGGACATCATTATGTCAAGAAGGCTTACTGCAGGTCACTCCATCAGGCAACTTTTCAAATCATATGACCCGAAAATCGATGCAGATATTTGATTTGATCGGGATCACAGTTTGTATGAAGCTTGTTTGGTTGGTTTTTGTTGAGAGTCTGTGATTCTTGTTTTACATACGAAATAATGAAATGCAATGAGATGCAGATCAGTCTCATCTGCGATTACAGTTTACACTGTTTAATTTCCTCCTCCTTTATTACAATGCCCCCATTCATAGATCGAAGAAATATGAAGAAGCGATTGCTGACAACATGGTGAAAATAACAATTTGATGCTTGCTAATAATAGTTATAAATACTGTATCTGTAAGATCAATTATAATTCATCAAGGATTTGAGAAGTTTCGTCTTCAGTGTTCTATCTTCGTTCACAATGCTAGAAGAAACAACTCAGATTTGTTTGCCAAGAGTTTCACTGTTACTGGTTTTCAAAATCAAACTATTTACACATTTATCCTAATCAATATAATTATTGATTGGATACCGGTAATTGAAAATTTAAATACGAATGGCTTGGAATATTAAGACACTATGTAAACAAGGACGAATTAAAGAAGCTCTCCGCATCATCCAACTTAACAGTCTGCCCATAGAACCTGCCACATATTCATGTCTTTTTCAGTGCTGTACTGATAAAAAATCCCTCCTAGAGGCTAAACTTGTACATGCCCACATGACTCAGAGGGGATTCA
This sequence comes from Thuja plicata, assembly GCA_018584345.1. Classification (NCBI taxonomy): domain Eukaryota; kingdom Viridiplantae; phylum Streptophyta; class Pinopsida; order Cupressales; family Cupressaceae; genus Thuja; species Thuja plicata. Next base: position 988,080 of record MU223082.1, on the reverse strand, counting down.
AAGCAGGCTTTATTTTGAACAACAAAATCGTTAACATGTATGTAAAGTGTGGAAGCCTGGAGGATGCACGCAAAGTGTTTGACAATATGCCTGAGCGAGATGTGATAACTTGGACTTGTATGATATCAGGCTATGGCAAACAAGGTTGTGCTAGCGAGGCCTTGACACTGTTTCATCAAATGCAGGAAGCAGGCGGTAAAGCAGATGCATTCACCTTCTCTACTGTTCTTCGTTTGTGCGCTAAACTGGGGAATTTAGAAGAGGGCATGGATGTTCATGAAAAGATAATAAGAAACGGGTTAGAGTCTGATGTGTTTGTGAGTACTGCCCTTGTAGATATGTATGCTAAGTGCGGGAGTCTAGAGAATGCACGCCAAGTGTTCTGCAAAATGCCACAACGAGATTTAGTCTCCTGGAATGCAATGCTGACGGGATGTGTGCAGAATGGGGAGGTTGTAGCGGCGCGGAAGCTGTTTGAAGAAATGCCGGCTCGAGACATGGTGTCGTGGAACACCATGATTACAGGATATGCACAGAATGGAGACGGTGACGAGGCTTTAAAGGTTTTTCAACAAATGCAAGTGTTTGTGAAACCAAATGCAGAAACGGTGACGGTTGTTTTGTTAGCTTGTGGCGGACTAGCAGCTCTGGAACAGGGCAAAGAAATCCATGGCGTGATCAGTCGAAGTGGGTTTGAATCTGATTTCTTTGTGGGAAACGCTCTTATTGGAATGTATTCTAAATGTGGAAATGTAGAGGATGCCTATCACGTGTTCAATGAAGTGCAGAAAAAAGATCTGGTTTCATGGACTACAATGATTTTGGGGTATGCTACGAATGGATATGGGAAAGAGGCTCTCAAGCTCTTTGCACGAATGGAACAGTCAGGAATGGATCCAGATCATGTCACCTTTGTGGGTGTTCTCTCTGCTTGTTGCCATGCAGGCCTAGTAGATGAAGGTTTTAAGTATTTTGAGAGCATGAGGCAATATTATAACATCAAGCCTGGATTGGCACATTATGGTTGCATGGTTGACCTTCTGGGCCGTGCTGGACGCCTGCATGAGGCGCGTGATTTTATCAGTAAGATGCCGATAGAACCTGACGCTGCTGTCTGGAGTTCATTGCTCAGTGCCTGTAGAGTTCATAATGATATAGAGCTTGCAGAGTCTACATCAGAACATCTTCTTAAGTTAGAGCCCGAAAACGCCTCAGTTTATGTGCTCCTATCAAACCTCTATGCTTCAGCTCGTAGGTGGGATGGAATTGAAAAGGTGAGAAAGATGATGGAAAGTAGGAATGTTGTAAAGAAGCCTGGATGTAGTTGGATTGTTGTCAACAAACAGGTCAATGCATTCGTTGGAGGAGACAGATCGCACCCACAAATGCACGTAATCTATGCAGAATTGGAGAGATTGTCTGGGGAGATGAAGGCCATGGGGTACGTACCTGACACAACATTTGCACTAAATGATGTTGAGAAGGAGCAAAAAGAACACATTCTTTGTCTTCACAGCGAGAAATTAGCAATTGCTTTTGGGCTTATCAACACATGCTCAGCCACAACTATCAGGGTTATCAAGAACCTTAGAGTTTGTGGCGATTGCCACTCTGCCATCAAATTCATCTCCAAGATTGTTGCAAGGAAGATTATTATCAGGGATGCCAGTCGATACCATCATTTCGAAGATGGTTTATGTTCTTGCGGAGATTATTGGTGATAGTAATTGAAAAAAGGTACCACATGGGCTTGTATGATAACAGCCGTAGGTTATGTTTTTGTGGAGATTTCGGTGATGCTAAGTGAAACAAGGAGCACCTGGGCTTGTATGATAACAGTCTTACGCATATTGGACTCCTGTTACTAGCCAAGATAGGTACTTTTTTGACTTTTATGTTAACCATGACATGTATGATATACTATTGAAGATTCTCTTTAAGCATTTATGGGGAAATATTTGTGAACAAATTTCTTAAGTTCTATTCTAGAACTTGTCTGCCATAGTTTCTCACATATTCAGTGTGTCGAATTGCAGGGATCAAGGAAGATGACCTCAAGCTCTATTCAGTGCTTTTTAATAGGGGTGGAATGGAAACGTAAAGGAAACAACCTCCTCTTAAAAATCTGAATGTATATGAAAATTGTACCTCATAATTGATCATGATTTTGTGGTGAGTGGGTTTCAGAGTGTGAACAAGTTTAGCTCAATATGTAATGTGATGATAAGTGGTGCTCTTCAAATCATTTGAACCCATCACTTTGTGTGCGAGGATGATGGTTTTCTCCATTTAATGCGGGGAGGGGGAAAGGGGAAGGGTTCAAGTCAAACAAGGATGAGCATGAAATGTAGAGGTCAGTTAAATAATCAAACCTTATGTATACTTTTGGTTAATAGGAGTTTTGCTTAATGTAAGTTTAATTATCATTTTCTAAAACCATAATCTCTTACACTAAAATATAGCAATTGATTGTAATTCTATCAAATTCTAAATATTCTCTCCCTTCTATAGTAAGATGCTTGTCAATCCAGTGAAACTTATGTATATGGATCCTACAAGGGAGTATTTTTCATTAATCATGGAATCATTTCTAGAAAGTAGAAAGCAATATCAACTTTAAATTTAAAACTTCATTATACTATTATTCTAAAAATTAAAAGGAGCAGCATTGGCTTACCTAGGAAACCATTGTAGAGGTGAAGAGTTCAAGTCAAACAATGATGATCATGAAATGCAGAGGTGAGTTAAACAATCGAATCTTATATATATGATCATGAAATGTAGAGGTGAGTTAAACACTCAAACCTTATATAGACCTTTTGGTTAATAGGAATGTTTTGCTTAATGCAAGTTTAGTTATCATTTTCTATAACCGTAATCTATTACACTAAAATATAGCCACGTTATCCGGGGATGCATTTCCACCCAAAAACCATAGGTACCGGAAACGGAAACGGTTTCGGGGACTTGGGGACGGCCGGAAACGTTTCCAAGCTCTCCTTGGATGAGCAAAACAGTTGGAAACCATTTCCGAAACATGGGGATGGTCAACCCAAGGATCGGAAACCTTTCATTGTCCCCGATACGGCTGGGGATGGTGTCCCGGGGACGGACGATTGTTTCTGGCGGTGGCAACCATAAAGTAACACTATTTTATTTATTTATTTGCTACTGCATATTCCTATGAAAGAGTTCACCAGTAAGTGAGCAGCATAAATAAGAGACCTGACTTACAATTGCTATTCCAGACTGTGCGATTGTCATAGCGCTATCTTTATATACATATTCTTCTATATATTTTGGGTATTGCAAATACTTTGTTGTTATTGTTTTGTGGATCAGAATTTGTTTAAAAGTTCAGATATCATTTAGTCAAATGAAGGACCATTTATGTTTGAAAACATAAGAATAATTTAGTCTGATCTGGATAGGAACATTCTGTAGTTTCCTATGTTCCACGGCGTTTCAGGTACGGGGACGGGGACGAGGGGACGGCAGGGGACGCGTTTCCGGGATGTTTCCTAAAGAGCCAAAAATAGGGGATGGTAGTATACAAGTTTTTAATATATATATATATATACACACACACACACACACACACACACACAGAGAGAGAGATGTCAATAATTGATTATTAACAAGACAATATGCAAATAAATCACCGATTCACGAGTTACAACAGTTGTATAACAACATAAATGATAATAGCAGCAGTATAAATCAGTATAACAACATTATAACAATAGTCTCAAACATCAAGACCGTGGTCTATCAATATAAATATCCAAATCAAAATGTCTCAAACATGTATCCAAAAGTCTCAAACATCAAAATATAACAAGCTACAAGCGCAACCTATGAAACTAAGCCTCATTCTAGCTATCAAATATCCAAAGGCTCAGAATCATCTGAGTCATTATCTCCCTTGGCAGAAGTGGATCATCCAATGATAACCCGACTAGTCCTGGTTGCATCTCCTCCTCATCAATCTGCCTAACATCTTCAAGATCACAACATCCCATCGTGTTGCTGGTGTCTGTCGATACTCCAATTAATCTATTTATAATTTTAATATTTATGATTTACTATATAAAATTCTAAACACATTTAATCATGAATTTCATTGCCAAATATTTAATCATGAATTTTATCATCCGCGGGCACAAATTCGAACCTTGTGGCTCCCCCGCATTGTCAAGTCGGTAAAAAGAATTTTAAAAAAGTGTTTTTATTTAATTTTTTATGCCAAAAATCATCCGAATATTTCGGGGACGCTTTTTTGTTTCGGGGACAAATCAGGGATGTTTCGGGCGTCCCCTAGGCGTTTCGGGGATGGATCGCCGTTCCCAAATGTTAGGGGATGTTTCCTACGGTTCCCCGCTGTTTTTTGAAATCTGGAACAATTGGGAGACGTTTCCTTTTCGTCCTACTATCCCTGAAACGTTTCGGGGATGGAAACGAGTCCCCTAGGGACAGGAAACGCGTTTCCGTGTAACATAGGTAGTTTCCCCTTTCGTATTTTATTATTTTCTGAGTTTTTTTAAAGAAAATGAATCTAAACAAGCATAAATTCTGACCACTTGTTTCAAGACCCTTAAATTACTCATATCAATACACAATTGCAATAAACAACATCAAACCCTTCTGATTTATGTCATTAAAACCCTAGAATATTGGATGAAGCCAATTCTGAATTATAGCAGCCAAATCCAATATCATTTATTCTACTTTACTTGGGAATGCGTTTCCACCCAAAAACCATGTGAATTATATCTGAGTATGAAATTATGAATGTATGAAATTGAAATTTGAACTCTCATTTGATTATTTGAACTCCCATTTCAAGTTTCAACTCAATTGCTATGTTCTCTGATGCATGATCATTGATTTTAGATTTATTTTAGATTTATCAATGTTATTATGTTGCTATGATGATTGTTATATCATATTACTATATTTGAAATTTCAGATTTTCCTATATATTTTAAGTTTTCCCTATTTTTTATATAGCCGTCCCAACTGCTGTCCCCTGCTCCGGGAAAAAAAATCCATCCCAGAATCCCGTTCCCCCTGTTCCCCCGTCCCAGAAACCCGGAGTAACTTAGAAATATAGCAATTGTTTGTAATTCTATCAAATTATAAATCTTGTCTCCCTGTACAGGTTTTTTAAACAATCAAATCTTACATGTACTTTTTGGTTAATAGGAATGTTTTGCTTAATGGAATTTTAATTATCATTCTCTAAAACTGTAATCTCTTACACTAAACTATCGCAATTATTTGTAATTCTATCAAATTCTAAATCTTGTCTCTCTGTAGAAGTGAGTTAAACAATCAAACCTTATATATACTTTTTGGTGAATATGAATGTTTTGCTTAATGGAAGCTTATTTATCATTTTCTAAAACCATCATCTCTTGCACTAAAATATAGCAATTGTTTGTAATTCTATCAAATTCTAAATCTTGTCTCCCTTCAACAGTAAGATGCTTGTCAATGCAGCGAAACTTATGTATATAGATCCTAGAAGGGAGTATTATTCTTTAATCATGGAATCATTTCTAGAAAGAAGTATCGACTTTAAATTCAATACTGATTGAACTGTTATTCTAAAAATTAAGAGTAGCAGCGTTGGCTTACCTGTGAATCCATTGTAAAAGCAATTTAGCAGTGTGAGATGGGGTTTTGCATCTTCAATGCAACAGAAAGATAACGACCAACACCATCAAAATTTGATAATGGAGATATAACATCATTGTCTTTAGCAAAGAAAAATCAGGGAATTCATTTCTAGAAAGCAGTATTTAATTTAAATTTTATACTGATTGAATTGTTATTCTGAAAATTAAAAGGAATAGCATTGGCGAACCTAGGAAAGAACAATGTGGCATTGGTAGATGGGCTTTCACATCTTCAGTGCAACAGAAAGCTAAAGACCAACACCATCAGAATTGACAATGGAGATATAACAACATTGTGTAAGCAAAGCAGAACCAGAGAATGATGCCCGCACATACCATTAGTTTTCGCATGAGAAATCTAATATTACAGAAAATAAAATTAGTAAAACCAAAAAAAAAAAGAAAACTCATCCTTCTTTATCTTTACCCTGTTGATAATGGAGGAATATTTTAGCTATTGCACTGTGAATGGATTCTCTTAAAAGAATCAGTTTATGTCTGACTCACCAACCAACAAGCTATAGTCAACTAGTAATAATTTCTGAGGGTATATAAGATGCAAACTGTTTGCACTCTTTTAGGAACAGAAGATGTATCTTACAGACACAACTATAGGTGACAGTGTTAGACATCATCAAATTGACAAATACCCACATTAATTCCCCCTCGCTTAGAAATCTTCTAAACCTCAAGGTTCAGATCCATAGGGTGAATCTGTTCCTCCATATTTAACCAACTAATCTTGTGTAATCCAAGAGTTATGTGACGCCAGAATATCCTTCCAGTCAAGCACTTTTCATAACTCCCGTGTTGTGAAGTATTTACCTTAAAATCTAGACGTCATTCAATCTGTTGCTTGTACCTTCTCAGTTTTTTCTTCATGATTGATTGCCATTCTGTTATGCTAATCATCCCAGGAACCCAGATGATAACTATAGAGATTGATCACATAAGAATAGGACTGATGTCCAAATCCTCTGGTAAACATATTCTATATACCTCATATGACTTGAAATTTTTAGGCTTCAATATATGATAGGTACCATTTTTTCCATCCTTGATGAATTTCTTCTTTACTCTTGTATTCCTCATTCGTAGTCTTTAATTTTTGCTTTACTTGCTGCTGTATTCCATGAAGTAACATAAGATGCATTTCCAAAAAATAAGTGGTCTGTAATCTAGGTTTAAACCTATTATTACAGTTAAACAATTTCGAATCTTTCTACATGACATTGTTGGAAGCTCTTACATCAAATCACCTATAGCTTTTGTTTAAATTAAACGCATACTGAAATAGTTTCTTATCATATATATGCACACTTGTTGTGGTCCATTTTGATGGCTTATGCTGCATTTCTTTTCAGGGCCTCTAGAATTATTCAATCAAGATGAGTCCGAGTTTCTAGAAATTGAAGAGATGGCAATTATGGATTATAGAGGTATTCACCAATTGGATGTGGATATATCGAGGTCTTCACAAATTGGATGTGGATAAGTGGAAGACATTTAATATCCTTTTATTTAGTAGTAAATCCAAAACAGACTTGCGGTTGAGTTGTAATATTTGTTAGGGTGGGCTTGTGCTACTGTAGGAGGGAACTCTTGAGTGAGTTCAGCAAATGAGAATAAGACAAGCTGACCACAGAGAATGAAAACAAGTGTCCGTGGAATGTAGATCCTAAAGAAATAGAATTAAAGTTGCATTACAGCAACACATTTTTTAAACATTGTTGGTAAGGAGATCAATTGTTTTTTCTCGAAGTGCTTGTGGAAGAATTAATGTATATGGAAAGGTCCCATTCCGTGACAAGGTGAAGATGCCTTAATTTGAATTTACTACTGGAAGTTCTAGTATTTCACTCTATGCGACCTTGTGCTTATTACTTGTTTAGAAAGGAGATTCTTTTAAAAGTTTTATACTTTCCTCTATTGCAAGTTATCATTTTTTCAGTTATTGTTATATAAAGAAGAAAGAAAGAAAAACTTTTAATGTCCACAAGGATAAAAATAGCTTATGGGGCAGTCTTGTCAACAGTCCCCTCGTTGAATAGAATATACCAAGAACCAGCTGTCAAGATATTTACATGTTTGACCATGATGTTACTGAAGGAATCACACTTTATTTGATTCCACAGTCCTGATAGTGCAAAAAATATCCATTCTTTCCATGGTTCCTTTGGCCTTGTCCACTGCCCTGTTTCATGTCATTCTCATTAAGCAATAAGAATTTTGGCTCTCCACGAAATACTAGCCCTTATTTATGTTTTTTTGTTGGTGATCACACGTGGAGTTGAACTCCTCAATATAATGTTTCTTCTCTTTCTAGCACTTTACCTCATGTACGCTTGCGGAACTTACCCATAACAAAAACCCTTGTCTCTTTGCTATTCTTGGGGCATGCATTCAAATAGATATTCCAGTTACTCATCCATTTTTTGTTTTGCCTCATCCAAGTCTTCTTTATTTTGCTCAAGATGTCATTGAAAACAACCTTACCTAGCCATCTACCTTCTTCCATTTGTTCAAGTCTTTTTCAAAATCTTATGAGACACACCATAACAATTGCTTCAATATGAGCTGCCCCTATTTTGCTCTACATAATATCATAAGGAACCAAACTTTTTATTTTGAACTTGCTTGTGAACAAGAACTTTTGGATTTTCTTAATTCATTGCTAGCTGACAATTCACACCCATAAAGCACTGCTAGAGCACTAAAAGGCCAAAAGAATATGGATCGTTTTCCAATCCCACAGTTTTGCATCTTTATATCTATTTCGAAGAGTATATAATGTTTTCCATCATTCCAAAGTTCTCTTCTTTTTGCAATCCTCCCAATTGAACTACTTGTTTAAGTCAACCTCGAGATACTTGTACTCCGTTACTTCTTCAAGAATATTGCCTTCGAAGTAGAACTAATGCTGGTTTTGCTTTCTTCTATTGGAGAATTTCATGGCTTTATTCTTGTTGATATTGATTTGCGTTCTCACTACTTTGTAAAATGTTCAAGGGCACATAAGTGCTCTTGCAACCTAGAAGTCAATTTAGGAATCAAAATATGGTCATTAGCATAAAGAAAAAGCCTTATTACAAACTCTCCAAAATGGAACACCATCTCCACCTTGCAAATTTAACCATTCTTCAAGTTTGTCAATATATAAACTAAAAAGAGTAGGGGATAGTGGGCACCCTTGCTTGATCCCAATCTCTCTCTTAAAACTTTATGAAGCGCTTGTTGAAGTTCTGATTTTGACTCTAAATTCTTCATAAAGCCTATGTAAAATTGCTCTAAGATGCACATGAATCACAAGATTAACTTTATGAAGCGCTTGTTGAAGTTCTGATTTTGACTTTAAATTCTTCATAAAGCCTATGTAAAATTGCTCTAAGATGCACATGAATCACAAGATCTTCCATTCTATGCCATAACTTATCCCTAGGAATTGTGTCAAAAGACTTGTTGAAATCAACAAAACAACAAAAAGCTTCTTCCCTTTTCTCCCAAACTTTTTCACTGATGTTTGTAGGTAAACTGGCTCCGGTACTCGAACTGGCTAAGATGCTGTCTAAATTCTTGGATCCAAGAAATCTTCTACAGCCTAAGCGATACAACGAAAGCTTTGTTTATTATTTTAGCAAGCGATTTATTTCTTGGGTTTCATTCGCCCCCTGGTTGGAAACTGATATCTTGAGCAAAATAAAGAAGACTTGGATCAATCGTAGAGTGCTTAAGCTTGAAACATTGGTTGCCCTTTTTGCACCTTTTTTTTTTTCTTCCACCTACTTGTTAATTTTGTTTTCAATCATATTGCCAAATAATTTTGCTAAAAAAGGGTTTATCACTATGGTCTTGTAATTGAAAGGATTATTAACATCATCCCTCTTAAAAAAGAGTTATTGCTAGGCTGGTTGCCCATTCTTTTGGGTACCCTTGCCGAATGATGATGTTTAATTTTTCATAATGTGTGGTGCAAGAGTTCTCACCCCCAACTTAGATACTTTGCTTGAAGATTGACCAAGTCCTTTGCTTTTCCTACACCCAATTTCTTAATTCCCATCTCAACCTCTTGCATGGTGAAAAGTTTTGTTGTGGTGTTGACCAATAGCAGGTCAACCTCTAACTCTATCTGATAAAATTGCCTTGCATATTCAAACCAATGACTAATTGTAGTGTTATTTTCAATTTGCTTATGTCGCGATTGAAATTCCTTCCAAAGTAACTTAGGGTTATTATTTCCAAGGTAGATTTCTTCATGCCTTGTGTTCATGAAACCATCTTTTTTATTTCTTAAAATATGCTTGTAATACTTAATATTTATCTTTTTTCATGTTTGGCTCTTTTAAAGTTCTCCTTGAACTTTGCATTCCTAATCAAACCAAGTATTAATTGTACAAATAATGTTTTTGATTTCTCATTTTTGGCGCATGGCTATTAAGGCCTTGAAATCAAGTTTTCTCTTTATTTAGCCACTTTATTGTAACCTTGGAGGTAATACAATTTTTTTGAGTCAAAACAATAATGCCCTTTGAAGGTAGCTGCCAAAGACCTAGAGTTTTCCTCCCATGTTGCCTTTTTTGCCCAAGAAAAACTTAAGTTAGTTTATGGTCTGGTTTTAAATCCTAGATGTGTTCACTAATCATAACTTCCTCTATCGTTTTAATCAAGCTTTGTGAGAAAATTGCATAATCAACATCACTTGCTCCATTGTAGGAATTGTAGGTAAAATTTTAACTTCTTCCATAAATCCAAACCATTGCAAATAATTAAGTCAAAAGCACCAAATAAAGTAAGCATTTCCTCCCCAAAATTGTTACTATTCTTGTTATCTTTTGAACATCTTAACCATTTCTTTCTTTCTTTTGTAAGCCAGATAGGATCTAATCATCTTTACAGTAGAATTCTAGCTTGTTCATTAGCAGTCATGGTATTGAAATCACCCACTAAGAGGACTTCTCACTATTGAGAATAAAATACCTTTTCTTAAGGTTGTGTAAGAGTTCCTCATTGTCTAACCCATTGTATTGTAAGTTTTTGAAATTTCTAAAACATTGCAATTCTAATGTCGCTTTCACTTGCTGAAATTTTGAACCAAATATACGACTTATTTGAATCCTCTTTTTTCTAATTATTCGATACATCCTGTTTATTTCACTAAGATCGTTATTTCACCATTACCCTTTGTTGTTCCCCATTGCATTGTTCTAAGCCACCAACTTCATGTAACCTTTAAACATAGGAGTCTTGTAGCCTTCATATTCATGTGTCCTTGTGAGACACATTATGTCTCCACCTTCTACTATAGATCCTAACCCGTGTCCCTTCCCCCAAGGGTAACCTCTACAGTTCCAATAAAAAAATCTTGAATTCTTTTAATTTACCTATATAACTTTTTTAAATAACTTAAGTTCAAATTTAATGTTACTCAAATAAATTAATCAAGTCTACTACTTAAATTTCCAAAATACCCAAATAAAACCCATATAGCTTATTTATTCTATTTTTTTGAAATGACAATATGAATCTCATGGAATGAGCATGGAATTTCATCCCTTAATTCTTTAATCTCCACCCTTAAATTTTAGGGCTCCTCCAAAGCACTAAAAATCTTTATAAAAACCAACAAAAGGGATTTTCTTATGGCTTATGTTTTTATTTTATTTTCTCTTTATTTTTGTCAAGAAATAATTTTTTTTCACACATAGTTGCATGGAGTACATTTCACTTGCATTGCTTGATTTCACCAATTTATGGTCTAAAATTTTATTTATTTATTATTATTTTAAATTCAATTAGGGTTTAAATCTTATGTTGTAGGTTACAGGTGTTTGAATATATATATATATATATATATATATATATATATATATATAAGGGAGCTCATGGCTCCTCATAGGCGAGTGTTGCGTAGCTTTGTTGTGCATCCCATATGGGGTTGTTGCTTTGTTTCGTACCCAATACGATGCTAACAACTAACTTTTACCTCCTATATATACTATATTTATGCTTTTGATGCCACCCAAACTGACTTGGTGATCTATACAATACTTTATTAATGATTATATAACTTAGTTAAGAGTTAAGGTAGCCACAAGCTTACTACTTATAACCTTATACATGTATAGGATTAAGGGTGTCACATGACCTCCCCTCTATAGATAAATATTATTCTCACAATTGATTAACTATGGATTCTTTTGCATAATATTCATCTTCTTCCTCTCCTTCTCGTTGTTCGTTCTCGTTCTTTTCCTTTTCTTCCCAAATCTTCTTGTGAGTATCCACATGTTGGGAATATCTAGAATATTGGCTAGAAACTATTCATCTTATCATAACTTTGAGATCTTCTATCTTTGCATCCATCCTTGTCTTCTTTCATCAATGATCATTTTTTTCTACCCATACATCATCCATAATTATTGCATCCCTTTCCTCTAGTGATGGATCCTCTTTGGAAAGAGTCCCAACAACAAGTTGTGGCAATTGTTTCTGTCTGAAATTTTGGTTCTATAATAGCCCCACTAAACATGTTGGTGTCCTTTCCATCAACAACATGTTAGTCCTTTTGGAAAATCTATTCTATTAATGGGCATAGAGAGTTTTCTTGTGTCTCTAAAAAATTATCATATAACCTATTGAAATTTGTTAAATAAAACTCGTTGCCACTATCAATTGTTAAACATTTAATCATTTTATAAGTCTACTTTTTAACATGAACCTTAAACTCTTTGAAATGAGTAAAGAGTTTACTTTTAATTATCTTAAACTCTTTAGAATGAGTAAATAATTTACTTTTAGTTATATAAAATAAAACTCATACCCTTCTACTATAATCATAAATGAAAGAAATATATAATAAAAATTAAAGAAACATCAATAGAACCAAGCATATAATAATATACCAAGTTCCATATCCTAGAAGAATTGTGAGACTAGAATGAAATTGGACATAATTTTTTATATAATATGTATAAAAATCAGACTCAATATTATAACCATTCAAACCCTCAAAAAAGGATTTAATTTTGTTGTGTCCAAAGACCCCTATCATCTATAAAATTGTATTCTTAATAGGAAGTTTTGTTTCTAAAGAATGAGAACCCTTAAGTGCTTGGAAAATATGATCATTAGAAGTAGATGAAACACACCTCTTTGCTACTAGTTCTAATGGTGAAGGTGAAGACTAAAAATATATTCAATATAATAGAAGAGCTATTGCTCTGGACTATACATGCATCGAGCTAAAATAAAGTGCCAATTTTAACATCTTTTTTGAACAATGTAGCTCTTCTAATCATCTCGTACCCTCCACTTGAGAAAATAACTTATGCACTTGCAAAATTCAATTTAATTACAACTAAAAGGTTTTGTACCAAACCAGGGATATACAAAACACTATTGATACCATCCACATCTATCAAGAAATCTAGAATTAAAACTCGTCATTATCTTCAAGTGAGAATCATTAACTGGGTATGACTTCCCACCATCAAATTATTCAATCTTAGTGAAATAAATCTCATGTGAGCTAATTGTTATCATTGAAGTTTTAACCCTTTTTAAATCTCTAAACTCAACAACCTAGTGAAACATGAGATCATTCCCAAGTTGTGGGTAATCTATAGCAGAAATGAACCTCTAGAGAAGATTGGTTAGTTTGGAGCTTTACCTAATCTAACTTGTGATACAATTGCATATTGAGAAAAAAGATTAATATTAAAAAGGTGATGCACCAAAATGGTTCCAAAACCTATATTGTTCTTTTGGACGCACAATATGACCAACATCTCAAACCAAACACAACTCAAAATTTTATTTCTTTGCAAAAATGTTTCATAACTAGGTTGAAAGTACAAAGGACAACATTTGGAAGGAGTTGGAAAATTTGTCACAACTTAAAATCTATCCTTATTTAACATAAGTCAAAACATGCAAAATAGACATCTTTCTGCATAAAGTTAATTGAAATGAGACATAAATTAAGGAGAAAACATATCACCACAATATTACATCAATCATATAAAATGAGCTTGCACAATGAAATAGTTCAAAGAAGGTAAAAATTTGATTGTATTGATTAAAAGCTGTTTACAACTTATAAAAGTCTGAATTATTTGCTTGTCAATCTAAAATTGAGCTATAATGAGTTGCAATACAAAGTAGATGTGAAAGAACTTTATTTTAGGTTACAATACTATACCAAAAGTGCAAGAACACACTTAAAAAGAAGCCTAAGGATGTGCTTTATGGTGTGCAACAACTTGCTACGAGAAAAGAACATGTGTTGAGAGAAGAAATGGTGTGTTACATTAGTTGCTTGGTCAAATATTCTTGCACATCAATGTGATGTGTTACTACTTTTGAGGCCTCCAAGTTGATGGTTTCATGAACAAAAGTCTCCTTCCTTGAACCATCCATTGATGATGCCCCTAAGTCATCTCTTAGATGCTCTCAACTGACTATAAGATTGTCAAAATTGCCTCTTACAACTCCTCAATTGTTGTCCAAGTCATCAAACTACCCTATATTGTCTTCACTTGTTACATGTCTGAATTTTACTTCTTCAAACTGATGTCAACCTCTTCTCATGGTTATAGGGCACATGTTGAAATGTTGGAAAGGTCAAATCCATCCCAAGGAGGCATAAGAATATTTAGGATTGGTTTTAAAAATTTTCATTTATCTCAAGACATCTTTCCCTGATTTCTATTTACCTCTATGTGTATCATTTAGATATTGTGTTTGCTTTTTTCCTAATTAGTCCATACTCCTATTAGCTACACTACTTTGCTCACTATATTTGCAAACTTATATTCACTATTACTCGACTCTTTAAGACTTGACATCACATGAGAGGTCCATATCTTTCTCTATAACCTTGTCATTCACTAGACCATCATTGACTTAAAAGGTATTGCTATCACTATGATAACTTGCAATCACTATGATAACTTCTCTAATATTTTCATTGTCATATCATCCTCTTTAAACTATCTTTATGTTTTCATCACTTTCTAACTTCTAACTATTTGTTGAGTATATGGAATTGATATCCTTAGTCATCTTAACACTCCACGATCTTCCAATCACAAGTCAAAGCTACTGAAAATATGACACATGCATGCTCAAGGAGTATTATTATCATTTGTGCAAATTGTTGCTAGCAATGTGCTATCATCATGTCTTGGAAGTATCCTTTGTCAACTTCTTTCTTCATAACCATTGTCACTTTTCTAACTTCCTCTTTTTCTTTTATAATGTCTTGCATGACTTTACCCCTTTTCACCTTCACATGACAGTCCCAAATTCACTATCATGCAAGGGAAATTTCTTGCCTCTTTATCAAATTTGACTGCCCACCAATCCTATGTGTTAAGATTGTCATCCTATCACTTCTCTTTTCTAATTTCATATTCTCTTTTTATTTATTTCTAAGCTTCTAAATCTATTAAATATATCCATTTGAGTGCATCCTAATAGGGTAACAACTATTACAACATTTGATGTACTTCCTCTACCCTTGTTGGTTTGATGAATATCTATACTCCCTAAAATGGTTCTTCTTCATAACAGTGCATGCTTTTCATGATTTTTTTAATCTCTATCCCTACAATGTCATTATGCAAACTAGTCTCTCTCGACGATTACCATTAAAGCATTTTCCTTCCTTAACTATTCATCTTCACTATGAATATGTGTGCACCTCTTTAGTGACTATTTTTTCATTGATTATGAGTATGGATCAATCAACTCGACTTCCCTCTTGTGAAGGTTTTCTTTCCAATTATCTTTCTCATGGTGTTATTGATGACATAGTTCTATATCATTGTCCCTTATTATTTCTTCAGGGATTTTGCCCAAACAACTTTTCTTTTAGAATAATAAAATGTCTCTAAACTATCATTAAAAGTTTTTTAACTTCTTGTGTTGACATGAGCTATATTTTCACCATGACATTCATCTATGAAAACCTCTTGATTGAATTTTCTTCTTGTCATAAGAGCATTGAAACTTGACTTTCGTACCATTTCATTTTATAAGCACCCCAAGACTGGTACATCATGTTTATTCTCACTTGTAAATCACCATATGAGAATGCTCTTCTTTAGGTGTGTGAGCTTCAACATGATACCTTTACGATCCATTCTCCATTATGCACATCACCATAGGTAACGTATTCATTGTCTTGTATGATTGTTGCTCCATTGCTAAAAACTATCTTTTGTTGTCTTCTTATAATTACTAAGTGTAATGAACATCATGGGAAAATCCTTGTAATAGTCATTGTGTTCTTCTCCTTATCAATAAGATCTAGAATCATTTGAAGCTTTAAAAAAGTTCATCCCATACATGCCCTCCTCTAGCTTCACTCCTGTTAGAATAACTGAGAGGGGGGGTGTTAGGAACCTGTGTGTTCCTTCTGTTTATTTTGTTAGTGTAGTGTTGTTGGACGCATATGCTTTGTAAGTCATCCCGTGAGTATATTTTATTATCCCACATGCATAGGTAGTATTACTTTTCTAGATCGTACTTAGTATATAAGAGTAGGTTGAGGCCTTTGATGGACACCTACGAATTTATTGTATTGAGCTTGCTCAAAGGAGGTTACCCCCTCGAAGTGGCCCGCGATCAATAGATTCATTCTAAGTTCTGCTATTGCTCTATATTCTGTTATTGCGTGCATTCTCACCATATTGTTGTAAGGAGGTTCCTCTCATCTGGTATCAGAGCGCTTTCTTGGGCTCACTGGGTGGAAATTATGTCAAATTTTTTTTCGTCGTGGCCTTCAGGTTCCTTTCAATTCCAATATTTCTTGTTATTGCAATACTTCTTTTCAGTTATTCCGTATTTGAGTGAATTTTCCTGAGTCAATCCTATTTTTTAGCCATAGCTTCCTTGCTTTCTTCCCGTTTCCTCTCATGATTCCTCAGAACCCCTGAAATACCGTTCTGCATACTTCCTTCCTTGACGACCCAACCCCAAATTCTACATATCGAAGCCCTAAATCCCTCATTTATCTAATTTTAGGGTTTGCTCTATCTTTTTTGCTTCTCATCCAATCGCCACCAAACCGGGCCACAAAGTTCAATTCCTAATTATGCTCCCTTGTCCCTCTTGGACCGCTTGTCTCATTCTGCCTCCCCAACACTGATACCCTCATTTTTCTTTTTCCCTTTTCCTCAGAAAGTCTCCAACCACTCGTCAAACACCCATTTCCCATATGAGTTTTGCCCAACTCCAAGTTTGCCCTAATTGAAAAAGTTTCTGTTTCTCATTTTCTACCAATTGCCAAAAAAAAAAGAAAAAAAAAGAACTGCTTTATGGTTGTTACACGTACAGGAGCAAAAATCATGGAGGAGGAACTTGCATCCTTCAAAACCAAACTTCAAGATCTGGATGACAAAATTCTCGGTCTCAACCTTCAGCATTCAGCCATGAACCAAAACCATTATGGAGATGCTGGGTTCTCTTCTGACAATTTCCGTGGACCGAAGCTTGATTTTCCATGCTTTGATGGTACTGATTCGACTGGATGGATTTATAGGGCAGAGCAGTATTTCAGCTTGCATAATACTTTGGATAACAACAAAGTCCCGCTTGCATCTTTTCATTTGGAACATGAAGCTCTTCAATGGTTCC